>CM068368.1:115514072-116002943 GCA_034769895.1 Magicicada septendecula
TGAAGTAATTTTATATCAAGAGTTATCTTTTTTATCACTGGTACGGGATTTGGCTTAATTGTATCATTACATAATGCCTCTCCTCTAAAATTGATCATTTTAATAAAATACTAGCATAGTTTTTTATGAAATTATCAGTTATAGATAACTTTTTTCCTCCTCTTCCTTGTTTGTTTCTCTATTCTCCATTTCTCTTCTTACTTAATTCACTCCATTTTATTTGGATCTGTTTTTATTTATTTCCATTGGTGCATTTTCCCTCATACACAAATTTTTCCCTAACTTTTATACAGTAGCTGGTTTCTCCCATTACTACTCATTTTTCTGAGACTAGAGGCACATCTTCTCTACTCAGTTCATTGGATTGCTGGACTTTTCAACAGTCAATCTTAAATCTTTGTCAACTTGTGACTTAATAATAATAATAATATAATATAATATACTTTGGGATTGTCCACCTTGTGGTTTGTTTTTAGATCACTTTGTCATTACTACTCATTCTTCCTTCCGCTACACCTTAACTATACACTATCATCTACTTATACACTTGATTATATTTATTTTATTCATATGTTAATTTCATCATATCTCACTTTTTATTATTTTGTTTTCAATGCTCGTTGTGATCATTTTAATTGTCTTAGACATTTTTTTAGTCATTTAGCAGGATTCTGCTTTAGCCATATTGTATATTGTTTTATACATAATTTCTCTCTCTCCTTGTACCAGGTATAATTTTATTTATATTTTTTTTTTCTTATAATACTGTTGATTCAGTATAATTTCAAGTATTTATCTCAGTAATTTGAGCTTGATTTTATTTTTTGGCTCATTTTATTCTGTATTCAACATCATTTTTGATAATTCTTTGGTAAGTTAATGGTCTTACCTTAAAGGAATGTTTGTAGCGTATTCCTTTTTTAGCTATTTTTTTTTTTTTTTGTTATAATTGTAAGTTTGTGCTTCTTACATTTTTATTACATAGGAATGTGTGTAACATATTCCTTATTATCTCATTTTTTTACTTCATACTTCATATCTCAATTTTTTTTTTTTTGTTATATTTTAAACTGATTTAAATTGAAAGGAATTTGTGTAACTGTTTCCTTTGTTTTTTTTTCATTATTATAAAACTTTTTTATTGTTCCGCATATGTCATCTAAATATTTGAGTAAGCTGCTCTTACAATCTCTTTTGGAATTTTGAAATCTGTTTCATTTCACAATGGTTTTATTCTTCCTCGTAAAACTTTTTTATCGAAGTTTGGTTATAAACTCCTTTGATTTTCGTTGTATTGATATTACTGATTTGGTAAGTGTTATTACCATTGTCTCTTGTGATGATATACGGATTATTATGATATACATAATTGTTTATTCATATTGCTATATACTGGACCTTGTTATTAATATTTTTGTAAGTTGACTTCTCCTTTTCCTTCCTTTATTACCTTCTCTTGTTCGACTCTTTGTTATTATACACCTCTACTCCTTCAAGTGCTTGATAGACACACTTATTCTGGATGATATTTTATTCAAATCATCACCACCTTACCACATGTTGGGGCCATACCCTCTCTCCAAAGCTTAAATCATCTTCTACATTACTTTCGTTTCTGTGGTTATCAGGTGGTTCTTGGCTAAGTTCTGCCCTTATGTTGTTTACTTGAGCTGTCCGGGGTCCTTCGTCAATGATTTGCCTATCTGTCTGAGGTGTGTTCGATCGATTCCCTTTACTTCTTGGTGGAATCCAAAGTTCCGGCGGGTTTCGTTTGTTATACGCTATGCGGAAATTTTCTTCTGGGTCATTGCTGAATGGTATCCAGTCATAGTCTTCTTCTACTGGTTGGTTACTTCCGGATCTAACTCCTTCAACATTATTGGCCTGCAGTATCTTTTCCGCCTTCTCTTCCCTTTGTATTCGGACCGCTCTGGTGTGTATTACCGTCTCCTTTCTTATGAGGTAATTCTCTGTTACTTGGTATAGTATTTCTTCTACTACCATGGGTTCAACTCTATCCATGCCTACGTCGTTCACTTTAAGAGGTAGTTTGTTAATCGGTGGAATTAATGGTAATTCCTTTGCTAATGTCATTATTAAATTTTTATTTTGCATTTCCAATGCTGGTGGAATTCTATGTTTTAAAAACCTGTGCAATTTGTGACACACTATTCTGTTGCGGGTCCTTTCTATTTCTTGTATTTCCCATTTAAGTATAGATTTGCTGAATTTTTCATCCACTGGTTGGTTGTGAATTCCTTTTATAACTTCCCTCAGAGTCCTCCTACAATCTTTATACTTTATTAATCTGCTCTGATCAGTAATGGGTAAATTAAATACGTCGATGAGGCCGTTCTTCATCATCTCCACTTCTTCTCGTGTTTTGATGAGTTTCCTCTTATATACCTTTCTTAATTCCTCTGTTTTCTTAATCTTCTTAATGATTCGATTCTTTTTTCTTCCTCTTCTGTTGTTGGTTTTTATGTGCCTCTCCTCTAGTTCCTTGACCATCTCCTTCTGTGTTATTTTCTGATTCCCCGGTTCCATGTTCTCATTCACCGTTTCTTTGATACCTTCAGGAGTGCTGTCTAGTGTTTCCTTCCTTGGTTTGAAATCACTAACTAAAGTTTCTTGTAGTTGATTTACTGGGTAACTTGTTTCTTCCCATCTTTTATTCATCCTTGTTTTTGTCCGTTTGTCTTCTTCACGAAACTCTGCAAACATGAATCTCAATTCTTCTCTGTTCTTCTCACCTTCTTCCTCGATTTTCTGTTGGAGAATATCATGATTATTTTCCATCTTCTGATTTACTATTTCTAGATCCTTCTTGATCTGTTTCTTCAGCTCCTCGCTCTTCTTTTCTAACGCCTCCTGACTTCTCTTCATGTCTTCATGGTTGTTCTCTATCTTGTCATTCAGGAATTCTATACTCTCCTTCATTTGCTTCTTCAATTCTTCACTGTTTTGGTCCAGTTTTTCCAGTTTTTTATTCAAATCTTCCTTGTCTTGTCTTCTCTCTTTATTCATTTGTCCGAATTGTTCCATCATGAACTTCATCAAACTATCTAGTTTCGTTTCTTCTGTTGGTTTGACTGGTTGGTTATTTACCATGACTTCCGCTTCTATTTCTGGTTCAGGTTCAGGTTCAGGTGGATTTGGATTTTCCACTTGGTCCTCCTGTGGGTTTTCTTCTGACAATTCTCCCGTCGTTTCCTCCACTTCTACTTCCTCAACTTCCTCCATTTCTTCTGGGTTTCCTTCTTGGTTTGGTGCTTCCTTCCCTTTGCGCCTCGTAACCATACCGTGTCTATTCATGATCGCCGCTAGTTAGTCTTCCTAGCCACACGTTGCTGGTCGCCAATATGTAACTAGTAAATGTGGTCGTACCTGTTAAAATGTATCACACTTGTTTATTTTGTGCGTCGCTTACCCACGCTTCGTTTCTTCAGAGTCTATATAATTTAACGGAAAATAAGCCCTCAAACATCTCGTTGTCATAGTAACCAATAATTCAATGCTTGGTTAATTACTCCTTACATACATTGTTAAAATCTTTGAATTTTTATTCAAATTTATTAAGTATTTTCCTAATGATTTTATTCCCTTATAATTCCTTTGGGATAATAAATGACATCACTATTATTTCTCTTTCCTTTCAAAGTTTACAATGATATCTCATAAGGTCATATTCTGTTGTACATTAACTATAGTCTAATTATTTGACATTTAATAAATAACATATCTTTCTTAAATTACATTATTACAATGCTATTTCTGTGTTAAAATAACTGAAATATAACAACTGTCCATTCACTGGTCTTAGATTAGTAAGATTTCTTGTGAAATTGATGAGCCTTCAGGTGGTCTAGTGGCTAACGCGGGCGATTGATGCGCTCGTGGTCCCGGGTTCAATTCCCGGCGGAGGTTCCGTACGGCGTGCACTCAGCGTCGTGAGGCAAACTGAGTAGGCGCTGAGATAACAGCGCCGCCTCCTGGCTGTGAATACCGCAACTAGCGGCTGGTGGCGCGTAGTACTAGCCATACACCGTCACACTAACACTAAAAGCCGCGCGGTACGCTTTGGTCCTTAACGGACTGTTGAGCGGAGGTTTATTCTTGTGAAATTGATACAATTTACATTTGAATGTCTTTGGCAGTTAAATGTCTTCATAGTCAAAATCAGCCATGATTGTTTTTTAGTGTATTTCTTTTTAAATTACATTCTGAATTCAGCCTGATGGGCTTTACTTATTTGTTTATGTTTTAACTATTATTCAACATGCATTTTCATTACTCTTCCTTTAAAATATCATAATTAGGTTTATGGACTGTAAGTTCCTTTCAGCCATATTCCTCCTTTAACATTGAACCAACTATTCTTTACAAGTCATTATTTATTAATAGTACTAACATTGATTTCTTTCTTGAGTTACAAATTAAAGTGATAAACATTGTCACTTTCCATGAGATTATGAAAGTTGATTCCCCTTTCAACATGGGGTGTTGTATTCTTTGGAATCTTAATTTCAATAACAAAACTTTACTTCTGTTCTATCATGCCATGTTAACACAAGTTATTTGTCTGGGCCTTCTCCCTGAATATTATTACAAGCTTCCTTAATATTAATTTGGATTACTATTTCTAATTACTTCTAGATATATTACTAATTATAATCTCACTCCAATCATTGGTTGTTTATCAAGATTTCACAGAGTGTCTGCTTACTTATCATTCTATTTTGAATGTTTCACATACGCTTTCACTATTTTTTAGGGCATTTACACTTCACTAAAGCACTTCACTTTGGTTCACTGTTTTGTAATTAGTGTTATTTAATGGGTAATCCCTATACTCTTTCCTACCATTTCTCACTATTTTGTTTTAGTATGACATTTACTATTAACAACATTAGGTTATTTTTGTTTCGTTAAATCTAACCTTTCTGACTGGGTTAGTGTACTTTTCTATATCATTATATTTTACAATTGTATTGCCTTTAACATGTGTACATAGGTTAATTTCATGACAATAATAATATTGGTTTCATTAATACATAATTATTCAAGGTTTATTGACCGTATTCTATCTCTAAACATACAATCTTTCCCTTTTATATATGTGTGTTAGTTTCCCCTTGGGTTTTATCTGTCTCCTCTTCATTCTTCCTCTTCTTCTTCATCCCGGTTCGGTTCTCCTCTTCTTCTCTTCTGGTTTAAATTCTGTTTAATTGTAGGGATCTGTTCTCTTCTTCTGGTTCTTCTTTAGTTCTGTGTCCATCATTGTTTTGTCTATCATATTTTTCTTAAGTATGTTACGTGGTTCCCTTCTTTACGTTTAGGTTGTTGGCTCAATCATGTCAAAATATTTACATTTTAATAAGTATGTTACGTGGTTCCCTTCTTTATGTTTGGGTTGTTGGCTCAATCATGTCAAAATATTTACATTTTAATAAGTATGTTACGTGGTTCCCTTCTTTATGTTTCGGTTGTTGGCTCAATCATGTCAAAATATTTACATTTTAATAAGTATGTTACGTGGTTCCCTTCTTTATGTTTGGGTTGTTGGCTCAATCATGTCAAAATATTTACATTTTAATAAGTATGTTACGTGGTTCCCTTCTTTATGTTTGGGTTGTTGGCTCAATCATGTCAAAATATTTACATTTTAATAAGTATGTTACGTGGTTCCCTTCTTTATGTTTGGGTTGTTGGCTCAATCATGTCAAAATATTTACATTTTAATAAGTATGTTACGTGGTTCCCTTCTTTATGTTTGAGTTGTTGGCTCAATCACTTGGGTTGGGTAATATCGTTATACGTCGTGTCAAAGTATTTACATTTTAATCATTTTTTACACATTTTATTTCATATGAAGTAATTTTATATCAAGAATTATCTTTTTTATCACTGGTACGGGATTTGGCTTAATTGTATCGTTACAATATAGATGATGTTTGAGTTTCAAGTATATTGTTGTTTATGTGTATTACTAGTGTGTTTATTGAATTATATTGTTTAGTATGTATGTGTGAACAAATGTTAGGATAAGTGAATTCATGATTTAATAAGATGTTCAGTTTATTTGTTTTTTTTTTATTATTAGTAGTAGTGAAGAAAATTGATAGATTCATGTAAAAGATTTTTTTTATGTTGAGGAAAGTAATGGTAATATAACAGACTGATTTTGAACTTAAATGGATTTTTAAACGAAATTTAAATGATTTGAATTTAATTAGCTGCTGTGTTTTGAGTTGAAAACGTAAAGTTAATTTGCGAAAAGAAGTTGAAATTTGAAAAATGAAACTTTTAGGAGTGAGTTGAAGTAGAAAATTTGTATATTTATTAATGGAAAATTGAAATTGTGCAGAATATAGGAATGAGTATGTGTACGCGCCCAGTACTTGCTAAAGGCAACCCAGTAGGCATGGAAGGGGAAACATATCGGTTGAGGATCTGGTATGGTGTAAGGCCAGGGTTTTGATCTTGGGGTGGAATGTTAGAAGGTTAGGTGTACTATGGTGCGTATCTGTCCGATTTTATGGTGTTGGGATCTGGGATAGAGAAGTCCAGTAATCTCGTTCAGGTGCAGCCATAGTCGCCGAGCTAGGGGGGTAGTTTACTCATGATGCGTTAAGAATTAATGGGGGTTGTTGGCACCATATCCTCACCGATCCTCTTAGGGGTTTAGCAATAAGAGTTCTTCTGTCTCGACAAAAGACCTCTCATTGGGGGGGTATTGTAACGGGGCATAAAAGGGGTATTTTATTTTGTTGAAAATTTTATTCCATCTTATTAAACATATTTGTGATCGACGCAGATAGTCCCAGCAATGAAACGGTTTATGCAAACAAAGAACAGTGGAATGCGATGTATGTTCGGCAACGCAATTTCATTCCAGGAAATCAAGTGTTGTGTGACACACTAGTGCGCGCAAACACCAGTATGCGCGCGGAAGGGATGCCAAGGAAAATGTCGAACCTGAAAACATATATCACAACGTGTTAACATGCGGGGGGAAATATAAGTAAAACCACACCCATTTGAGTGACGTGACGAAACGCAGTGCAATTTCGTCAACGTCTAACCCACCTGGACAGTCCATACTATGTGAGACGTGACGAACGTTTTGTCAACAGGAGGCATTGGTAATTTCCGTCTTGTTCGACTTTTGGAGTGGGGCATTTGGTTAACGCTCCCGGGAGTCACCATCCGCGCTTCGCCTGGCCAGGCAAACTACCAAACGTGGCTCATCAGTAAATTTTTTAAGTATTAATTAAAAAAGAATAGAAGTGGTGAAATGATGTCTCAAAATGAACAGTGAGTGCAGTATTTAATGAGGAAGAAAGAAATGTGAAATCATAAACTTTTTGGACACCGAAAAGAGAACTTGGTGTGTGACGCGCCAAGCGGTCGGGGGAGACGCCACTAAAACAAGTAACAGTATTCAATCAAAATTATTTCTAATGAGGGCCTAAAAGAAAAAATGGGGGGGGTAAAAATGGAATGAGAGTTGTGTGTGAGCAAGCTGGGTTCGCCTTATTTAGATTTAGAAATTAACACAAGTAGAATATGAAGTATAAAAGTATGGTAATAATATTAAATGTATTAATGCACAGTTGAGGGAAATAGTAATGTGCCAACAGTTAATTGGGAGAAAGGATGTACTAAAGAAATTTAAAGGAATATAAAATGAAGTAAATTTTAATAAAACTTGAATCTTATTATATTTTGAGAGAGTAGTGTACGTTATTATTACAACCTCAAAATCACGTTTACATTCACAGTTCGTGCGAGGACCTTGGACCCAAAATTAAGGTAGGTGAGATGTTTATAGATTGTTTTATAATTGTATAATTATTTGAATAATCACAGATGCTGCCCAGAACTAGGGACTTAATTGTTTAAATAAAACGTAAAATCACAGATGGCGCCACGAACTTGGAACGAGTTCTAATTTTTGGAAATTAAAATTCCGCACCTACAGTGAATAACGTGATTCGGAGGTTGAGGAACAGTATGTAAAAATTATGTAAAGTACATAAAACAATAAATCAAGGTTAGATTAAGTATAAGATGTTGTATATGTAAATTAAGAATTAGTTAAACAAAAATCAGTAAATTTACAACTTAAAAATGGCAGGAAATAATGAAAACGATGTAAATTAAATAACTAATGTTGACCATTTTGATGAGTCAGCTATTATGAATAATTTTGAGGTCCACTCGACTCCAAATGTGGGTCAGGACAATAAAATAGAACTAAATGTTACAAGTGAAACAAGTATTACAGATGATTCGGGGATTCAAATAACCCCAAAATTGAGTAGGGAAAGTAAAATTAATGATGATGAAGTCAGCTTCGCTGAGAATAAAACAGAAAGTCAGTCGATACCGGTCCAAAGTAAAAGGTCTGACGATAGTTATGAAATGTTCAAAATGATACAAGTAATGTTAGAAAAGCATACTATAAACATAAATAGTCGTTTTGATAGTAATGAGGAAAAGTTTGATAATAAATTTGACAAATTAAGCAATGACTTTGATAGAAAATTTGATGTACAAAATAATAAATTTGATGAGTTAAAAAACGGTATTAATGAAATTAATAAGCATTTAGAAAAAACCAATGAAATATTAGAAACTAACTTTAACAGATTAGAACAGAGTGTTGAGAAAGTGGTAGAGTCAGTAGGGGAACAGATTAAAAGTAAAGTAACTCAGATAATTAATAACAAGGTGAGTAATAACGATAATTTTAGTAATAAGGTAACAAATGATATTGAAAATGGTAATGTAATTGAAAATGTGGTATCAGAGAGTGATACATTGAAAATAGGTAGTGATGATATAGAAAATGTTTGTGAGATAGTGAGTGAGAGTGAGAGAGTAATGGGTTGTAAAGGGGGAGAAACAAATGTTAATCAGTTAGAGAGAGAGTATGAAGAGAGTGTACAGGTAGAAGGATTACAGAGGGTAAAATTTTCACGTGGTGTTGTGGGGGGTGAAGAAAAGTCTTCACGAAGATACTGGGTAGATAAGTGGTCTACCAGTAATTGTTTTTTGAATTTTTGTATTGTTCCTGGAGGAATCAGGAAATGTTTTAATGTAGTAATACCCTCTGAATGGGATGGTAGAGAAAAGGTGATATGGCGTTGTGGTGAGAGATTTTTAGAGAGAGATTTGTGTGTTGATGGTGAGGTAGAATTATTTCAATTAAAGAGAAGTTATAAAGAGTTGATAGAGAGGTTAAAAGTGGAGAAAATAAATAATAGGAAATGCTTACCTTGGGAAATGAAGATTGATGATATTTTGATAATACTGCTGTAAATGATGCAAACTTACCTGATGTTGTGATGAATGTAGTGGAAGAATATGATGATAGAATGTTAAACAAAAACACTAACGATGACAAACCAGAATTCCAAATGTAGACAGGTTGTATGAGATAATAATAATGTGGGGTAAGCCTATAAAACATTGTTACTGGATAATGGAAACATTTGAGAACACAGATAGTTATTATAATAATAAAAATAACAAATTGAAGGTCGATAAAAATGATTTATGTTTTAAATATGTTAGATATTTACACGATGATGGAGGGTAATTATAAACTCAATAAATGGACATTTTAAATATTTTAGTTTATGGTTGTGACCCTGGCTAACTTAGGAAATGAAGTGTGGTAAACAGAAAAATAATGATGAAGAATTGTAAATAAATTAATAGTGAAATTCATTGTGTCTATGTTGTAAGATATATTTTATGTAAACAATATGTGTATGTAGTAGAAATTGATTGTAATAAATATAATATTTCAGTAGGTTAAATAAATAACAAGAATAATTATGAAGGTAATAAATGAATTGTAATTGTTTTGGAGTAAAGTAATTAAAATATTTTGTGTTTTCAAGGATTGATGGAATTAAAATAATTTGAGATGTTTAAATATTTTAATTGATTTAAAATATTATATAAAGAGATTTTGATGATGAATTTAAATTGTTTGTGTGAGATTTAAACTTGATAGTAAATAGTGAATAAATATAAAGTTGTAAAAGATAGAATTTGGGTGATAGTAATTGTTTAAGTAGGGCATTTAAGTCAGTCAAGGCCAGGTTTAATGGGAGTTAGAGAGGACAATATTATTGTGAATAAAAGTAACGTAGAAATGAGAAGTAATAGTGACACAGTAGCTATGGGGAAAATATGTAGAGTAATGAGAGTAATATATTGGGGTAATAAACCAGGTGAGATTTTGTAGAGGAAAGTGATGTAATGGGAGAGTAATTAGATGATGGGGAATTTTGTAAGGGGGGTGGTGTGATAAGGAGTCCTCAACGAAAAGCGTTGTGGCGGGAGGGGAACCGATATGCGCCGGAAAGGGTTACCTAGGGAGGGTCCAGGAACCAAATAAGGGAATGAGCATTGGGAAGGGAACACACATCCTGAGTACAAAGGGGTAGAGAGTATTTTGTTATAAGGGTAGAATGATGCGAAATGAGTTAGAGTAGTAAGTTGGAGGTAGAGAATGATTGATAGATGTTTTGATAGATGGGTGTCATACTAGTTAAAGCTGTTAAGTGAGTATTAGAGTCAGAAGAGGGGTAAGATTATATATAAATGCCAAGTTGTAAATTGAAATGTTAGGAATAAACAAGAGTCACCCAAACTAACTGAGAATGAAAATATTAAAGAAAAAGTCATAGTCAAAATGTAATAAGAATTGAAACAAGTAACAGATTGTACTGGAGTCTGAAAATAAATTAAAGCTGTAAAGTGTGTAATTTTGGTCAGTTTATATGTAAATTTTATTGTTTATTGTAAGATAATGATAACATTGTTATTTTGAATGTTCTGTGTTTATTATGTTGTATTATGTTTGAAGGTAAAACATTTTAAAACATGTTTCATGTATTTTATAGTGTAGCTTTGTGTAGGCTATATATGTCAAGGTCATTCACATGACCCAGAGAGATCAGCTGATGACTGATGTTAGAGACAGAACCATTTTCTGATGATTAATTCACACAATGGTGTTGCTTAATTGAATTAAATGATTTTAAATTTTTCTGAGATTGATAAAAGAGATATTTTGGTAAATTATATTTTTTTTTGAAAAAAATAAAAAAAAATTTATTTTTTCCGCCTGCCATATAGATGATGTTTGAGTTTCAAGTATATTGTTGTTTATGTGTATTACTAGTGTGTTTATTGAATTATATTGTTTAGTATGTATGTGTGAACAAATGTTAGGATAAGTGAATTCATGATTTAATAAGATGTTCAGTTTATTTGTTTTTTTTTATTATTAGTAGTAGTGAAGAAAATTGATAGATTCATGTAAAAGATTTTTTTTATTTTGAGGAAAGTAATGGTAATATAACAGATTGATTTTGAACTTAAATGGATTTTTGAACGAAATTTAAATGATTTGAATTTAATTAGCTGCTGTGTTTTGAGTTGAAAACGTAAAGTTAATTTGCGAAAAGAAGTTGAAATTTGAAAAATGAAATCTTTTAGGAGTGAGTTGAAGTAGAAAATTTGTATATTTATTAATGGAAAATTGAAATTGTGCAGAATATAGGAATGAGTATGTGTACGCGCCCAGTACTTGCTAAAGGCAACCCAGTAGGCATGGAAGGGGAAACATATCGGTCGAGGATCTGGTATGGTGTAAGGCCAGGGTTTTGATCTTGGGGTGGAATGTTAGAAGGTTAGGTGTACTATGGTGCGTATCTGTCCGATTTTATGGTGTTGGGATCTGGGATAGAGAAGTCCAGTAATCTCGTTCAGGTGCAGCCATAGTCGCCGAGCTAGGGGGGTAGTTTACTCATGATGCGTTAAGAATTAATGGGGGTTGTTGGCACCATATCCTCATCGATCCTCTTAGGCGTTTAGCAATAAGAGTTCTTCTGTCTCGACAAAAGACCTCTCATTGGGGGGGTATTATAACGGGGCATAAAAGGGGTATTTTATTTTGTTGAAAATTTTATTCCATCTTATTAAACATATTTGTGATCGACGCAGACAGTCCCAGCAATGAAACGGTTTATGCAAACAAAGAACAGTGGAATGCGATGTATGTTCGGCAACGCAATTTCATTCCAGGAAATCAAGTGTTGTGTGACACACTAGTGCGCGCAAACACCAGTATGCGCGCAGAAGGGATGCCAAGGAAAATGTCGAACCTGAAAACATATATCACGTGTTAACATGCGGGCGGAAATATAAGTAAAACCACACCCATTTGAGTGACGTGACGAAACGCAGTGCAATTTCGTCAACGTCTAACCCACCTGGACAGTCCATATTATGTGAGAAGTGACGAACGTTTTGTCAACAGGAGGCATTGGTAATTTCCGTCTTGTTCGACTTTTGGAGTGGGCCATTTGGTTAACGCTCCCGGGAGTCACCATCCGCGCTTCGCCTGGCCAGGCAAACTACCAAACGTGGCTCATCAGTAAATTTTTTAAGTATTAATTAAAAAAGAATAGAAGTGGTGAAATGATGTCTCAAAATGAACAGTGAGTGCAGTATTTAATGAGGAAGAAAGAAATGTGAAATCATAAACTTTTTGGACACCGAAAAGAGAACTTGGTGTGTGACGCGCCAAGCGGTCGGGGGAGACGCCACTAAAACAAGTAACAGTATTCAATCAAAATTATTTCTAATGAGGGCCTAAAAGAAAAAATGGGGGGGGTAAAAATGGAATGAGAGTTGTGTGTGAGCAAGCTGGGTTCGCCTTATTTAGATTTAGAAATTAACACAAGTAGAATATGAAGTATAAAAGTATGGTAATAATATTAAATGTATTAATGCACAGTTGAGGGAAATAGTAATGTGCCAACAGTTAATTGGGAGAAAGGATGTACTAAAGAAATTTAAAGGAATATAAAATGAAGTAAATTTTAATAAAACTTGAATCTTATTATATTTTGAGAGAGTAGTGTACGTTATTATTACAACCTCAAAATCACGTTTACATTCACAGTTCGTGCGAGGACCTTGGACCCAAAATTAAGGTAGGTGAGATGTTTATAGATTGTTTTATAATTGTGTAATTATTTGAATAATCACAGATGCCGCCCAGAACTAGGGACTTAATTGTTTAAAAAAAACGTAAAATCACAGATGGCGCCACGAACTTGGAACGAGTTCTAATTTTTGGAAATTAAAATTCCGCACCTACAGTGAATAACGTGATTCGGAGGTTGAGGAACAGTATGTAAAAATTATGTAAAGTACATAAAACAATAAATCAAGGTTAGATTAAGTATAAGATGTTGTATATGTAAATTAAGAATTAGTTAAACAAAAATCAGTAAATTTACAACTTAAAAATGGCAGGAAATAATGAAAACGATGTAAATTAAATAACTAATGTTGACAATTTTGATGAGTCAGCTATTATGAATAATTTTGAGGTCCACTCGACTCCAAATGTGGGTCAGGACAATAAAATAGAACTAAATGTTACAAGTGAAACAAGTATTACAGATGATTCGGGGATTCAAATAACCCCAAAATTGAGTAGGGAAAGTAAAATTAATGATGATGAAGTCAGCTTCGCTGAGAATAAAACAGAAAGTCAGTCGATACCGGTCCAAAGTAAAAGGTCTGACGATAGTTATGAAATGTTCAAAATGATACAAGTAATGTTAGAAAAGCATACTATAAACATAAATAGTCGTTTTGATAGTAATGAGGAAAAGTTTGATAATAAATTTGACAAATTAAGCAATGACTTTGATAGAAAATTTGATGTACAAAATAATAAATTTGATGAGTTAAAAAACGGTATTAATGAAATTAATAAGCATTTAGAAAAAACCAATGAAATATTAGAAACTAACTTTAACAGATTAGAACAGAGTGTTGAGAAAGTGGTAGAGTCAGTAGGGGAACAGATTAAAAGTAAAGTAACTCAGATAATTAATAACAAGGTGAGTAATAACGATAATTTTAGTAATAAGGTAACAAATGATATTGAAAATGGTAATGTAATTGAAAATGTGGTATCAGAGAGTGATACATTGAAAATAGGTAGTGATGATATAGAAAATGTTAGTGAGATAGTGAGTGAGAGTGAGAGAGTAATGGGTTGTAAAGGGGGAGAAACAAATGTTAATCAGTTAGAGAGAGAGTATGAAGAGAGTGTACAGGTAGAAGGATTACAGAGGGTAAAATTTTCACGTGGTGTTGTGGGGGGTGAAGAAAAGTCTTCACGAAGATACTGGGTAGATAAGTGGTCTACCAGTAATTGTTTTTTGAATTTTTGTATTGTTCCTGGAGGAATCAGGAAATGTTTTAATGTAGTAATACCCTCTGAATGGGATGGTAGAGAAAAGGTGATATGGCGTTATGGTGAGAGATTTTTAGAGAGAGATTTGTGTGTTGATGGTGAGGTAGAATTATTTCAATTAAAGAGAAGTTATAAAGAGTTGATAGAGAGGTTAAAAGTGGAGAAAATAAATAATAGGAAATGCTTACCTTGGGAAATGAAGATTGATGATATTTTGATAATACTGCTGTAAATGATGCAAACTTACCTGATGTTGTGATGAATGTAGTGGAAGAATATGATGATAGAATGTTAAACAAAAACACTAACGATGACAAACCAGAATTCCAAATGTAGACAGGTTGTATGAGATAATAATAATATGGGGTAAGCCTATAAAACATTGTTACTGGATAATGGAAACATTTGAGAACACAGATAGTTATTATAATAATAAAAATAACAAATTGAAGGTCGATAAAAATGATTTATGTTTTAAATATGTTAGATATTTACACGATGATGGAGGGTAATTATAAACTCAATAAATGGACATTTTAAATATTTTAGTTTATGGTTGTGACCCTGGCTAACTTAGGAAATGAAGTGTGGTAAACAGAAAAATAATGATGAAGAATTGTAAATAAATTAATAGTGAAATTCATTGTGTCTATGTTGTAAGATATATTTTATGTAAACAATATGTGTATGTAGTAGAAATTGATTGTAATAAATATAATATTTCAGTAGGTTAAATAAATAACAAGAATAATTATGAAGGTAATAAATGAATTGTAATTGTTTTGGAGTAAAGTAATTAAAATATTTTGTGTTTTCAAGGATTGATGGAATTAAAATAATTTGAGATGTTTAAATATTTTAATTGATTTAAAATATTATATAAAGAGATTTTGATGATGAATTTAAATTGTTTGTGTGAGATTTAAACTTGATAGTAAATAGTGAATAAATATAAAGTTGTAAAAGATAGAATTTGGGTGATAGTAATTGTTTAAGTAGGGCATTTAAGTCAGTCAAGGCCAGGTTTAATGGGAGTTAGAGAGGACAATATTATTGTGAATAAAAGTAACGTAGAAATGAGAAGTAATAGTGACACAGTAGCTATGGGGAAAATATGTAGAGTAATGAGAGTAATATATTGGGGTAATAAACCAGGTGAGATTTTGTAGAGGAAAGTGATGTAATGGGAGAGTAATTAGATGATGGGGAATTTTGTAAGGGGGGTGGTGTGATAAGGAGTCCTCAAAGAAAAGCGTTGTGGCGGGAGGGGAACCGATATGCGCCGGAAAGGGTTACCTAGGGAGGGTCCAGGAACCAAATAAGGGAATGAGCATTGGGAAGGGAACACACATCCTGAGTACAAAGGGGTAGAGAGTATTTTGTTATAAGGGTAGAATGATGCGAAATGAGTTAGAGTAGTAAGTTGGAGGTAGAGAATGATTGATAGATGTTTTGATAGATGGGTGTCATACTAGTTAAAGCTGTTAAGTGAGTATTAGAGTCAGAAGAGGGGTAAGATTATATATAAATGCCAAGTTGTAAATTGAAATGTTAGGAATAAACAAGAGTCACCCAAACTAACTGAGAATGAAAATATTAAAGAAAAAGTCATAGTCAAAATGTAATAAGAATTGAAACAAGTAACAGATTGTACTGGAGTCTGAAAATAAATTAAAGCTGTAAAGTGTGTAATTTTGGTCAGTTTATATGTAAATTTTATTGTTTATTGTAAGATAATGATAACATTGTTATTTTGAATGTTCTGTGTTTATTATGTTGTATTATGTTTGAAGGTAAAACATTTTAAAACATGTTTCATGTATTTTATAGTGTAGCTTTGTGTAGGCTATATATGTCAAGGTCATTCACATGACCCAGAGAGATCAGCTGATGACTGATGTTAGAGACAGAACCATTTTCTGATGATTAATTCACACAATGGTGTTGCTTAATTGAATTAAATGATTTTAAATTTTTCTGAGATTGATAAAAGAGATATTTTGGTAAATTAAATTCTTTTTTGAAAAAAATAAAAAAAAAATTATTTTTTCCGCCTGCCATATAGATGATGTTTGAGTTTCAAGTATATTGTTGTTTATGTGTATTACTAGTGTGTTTATTGAATTATATTGTTTAGTATGTATGTGTGAACAAATGTTAGGATAAGTGAATTCATGATTTAATAAGATGTTCAGTTTATTTGTTTTTTTTTATTATTAATAGTAGTCAAGAAAACTGATAGATTCATGTAAAAGATTTTTTTTATTTTGAGGAAAGTAATGGTAATATAACAGATTGATTTTGAACTTAAATGGATTTTTGAACGAAATTTAAATGATTTGAATTTAATTAGCTGCTGTGTTTTGAGTTGAAAACGTAAAGTTAATTTGCGAAAAGAAGTTGAAATTTGAAAAATGAAATCTTTTAGGAGTGAGTTGAAGTAGAAAATTTGTATATTTATTAATGGAAAATTGAAATTGTTCAGAATATAGGAATGAGTATGTGTACGCGCCCAGTACTTGCTAAAGGCAACCCAGTAGGCATGGAAGGGAAAACATATCGGTTGAGGATCTGGTATGGTGTAAGGCCAGGGTTTTGATCTTGGGGTGGAATGTTAGAAGGTTAGGTGTACTATGGTGCGTATCTGTCCGATTTTATGGTGTTGGGATCTGGGATAGAGAAGTCCAGTAATCTCGTTCAGGTGCAGCCATAGTCGCCGAGCTAGGGGGGTAGTTTACTCATGATGCGTTAAGAATTAATGGGGGTTGTTGGCACCATATCCTCACCGATCCTCTTAGGGGTTTAGCAATAAGAGTTCTTCTGTCTCGACAAAAGACCTCTCATTGGGGGGGTATTGTAACGGGGCATAAAAGGGGTATTTTATTTTGTTGAAAATTTTATTCCATCTTATTAAACATATTTGTGATCGACGCAGATAGTCCCAGCAATGAAACGGTTTATGCAAACAAAGAACAGTGGAATGCGATGTATGTTCAGCAACGCAATTTCATTCCAGGAAATCAAGTGTTGTGTGACACACTAGTGCGCGCAAACACCAGTATGCGCGCGGAAGGGATGCCAAGGAAAATGTCGAACCTGAAAACATATATCACAACGTGTTAACATGCGGGGGGAAATATAAGTAAAACCACACCCATTTGAGTGACGTGACGAAACGCAGTGCAATTTCGTCAACGTCTAACCCACCTGGACAGTCCATACTATGTGAGAAGTGACGAACGTTTTGTCAACAGGAGGCATTGGTAATTTCCGTCTTGTTCGACTTTTGGAGTGGGGCATTTGGTTAACGCTCCCGGGAGTCACCATCCACGCTTCGCCTGGCCAGGCAAACTACCAAACGTGGCTCATCAGTAAATTTTTTACATATTAATTAAAAAAGAATAGAAGTGGTGAAACGATGTCTCAAAATGAACAGTGAGTGCAGTATTTAATGAGGAAGAAAGAAATATGAAATCATAAACTTTTTGGACACCGAAAAGAGAACTTGGTGTGTGATGCGCCTTGCGGTCGTGGGAGACGCCAGTAAAACAAGTAACAGTATTCAATCAAAATTATTTCTAATGAGGGCCTAAAAGAAAAAATGGGGGGTATAAATGGAATGAGAGTTGTGTGTGAGCAAGCTGGGTTCGCCTTATTTAGATTTAGAAATTAACACAAGTAGAATATGAAGTATAAAAGTATGGTAATAATATTAAATGTATTAATGCACAGTTGAGGGAATAGTAATGTGTCAACAGTTAATTGGGAGGAAGGATGTACTAAAGAAATTTAAAGGAATATAAAATGAAGTAAATTTTAATAAAACTTGAATCTTATTATATTTTGAGAGAGTAGTGTACGTTATTATTACAACCTCAAAATCACGTTTACATTCAGTTCGTGCGAGGACCTTGGACCCAAAATTAAGGTAGGTGAGATGTTTATAGATTGTTTTATAATTGTGTAATTATTTGAATAATCACAGATGCCACCCAGAACTAGGGACTTAATTGTTTAAATAAAACGTATAATCACAATACAGCAAATCTTTTATGTAAGAATCAGCTGGTTAAAACTAGTTCATAGAAATGGGGCCAACAGAACACACAATCTATGAGGGTTATTCACAAGTTAACCTCTGCTTGGCTGGTAACCACAAACTGGTATTCATAATCAACTAAACGCTATGCAACTCACCGTCTGTGGCTTAAGTAAATGTCTTTATACAATTTACATGTTTCGGGACACTTGTCCCATCCTCAGAATATTTAAAAAAGTCTCTTCATACCATCATACGATGGCACAGTCGTCAATATATTAAAATCCACATAACACAAAACACAATTACACTACACAAAGTACGCACACAATCATACCATCGTATGATGGTATGAAGACTTTTTTAAATATTCTGAGGATGGGACAAGTGTCCCGAAACATGTAAATTGTATAAAGACATTTACTTAAGCCACAGACGGTGAGTTGCATAGTGTTTAGTTGATTATAAAATACGTGGCTTGGACTATAAGCGGATTTATTCCATTAACAATATGGTATTCATTGGAACACAGTGGATTTGTAACAGTGGTAGGGACCAGTATACTTTTACATCATAACATAATATATCCATGGACGATTTTGTTTACTTCTATTTGAATTGTGACCCACAAAACACATAACCTGACAATCCTCTCCCGCCAACAGCTGTGTGATGGAATTTGTTGAAATGTCCATTACTTGCTGGCAGGGCTGGCCTAAGGCGTGTGCGGTTGCACACATGCGATTTTGGGAGGGGCGCCGAAATGAGAAAAAATATAAAAAAATAATATGGTAAAAATTTAAATTTTTATGTAATTTTGAATGCAAATTAGCCATTTGAATATGTTAATAACTTTTGTTCAACAAATAAAATGTTGCTTGAAAGTACAGTAAAGAGACTGGCTACTGGCTCCAAACGCTCTGCTCCGTTGTTTTGACAGAACTGAACAGTTGTAGATAGTGAGTCACAATCACTATCACATGTTTAGTCTATCTGTCGCGTCGACGTCTGGTGCTGTATCTGTGCTGCGACAGGTGGCAGTCGTTATCTGACGTGAGTCGTGACAAGTGTATCCAGTTGACGTCTGCATATAATTAGTAATTAGTTTTGTTTTGTGAAAACTCTATTTGTGATGTTAATAAACTAAAAATGTTTTCCAAACCTTCTGGATGTCAAAATAGGAAGCGGAAAGCTAAATCCTTAAAAAAAGTGGAAGCCAGTGCTAAATTACTATGCAAGTATTTATCAAAACCACAAAACCCTGTCTCTAGTACAGAAAATGTAGCTACGAATGACGAAGCCCTAACTGATGAACCTAAGCTCAGTGAAAAAGACGAGCACTCTAAGGGACAAGAACTACAACTACCAGAGTGTAGAGATAGTTTACAAACTGAAACTGGTATTCATGAAATCGCAACAAATATAGCTGATGAAACTTGTCAAGGTCAAGAACCTGTAACTGCAACTCATTCATTGGAAGAGCAAGAAAATGGTGGCCCCAGCTCGGCGGATGTTGATGTTACAGTTTCATTTCCATTAAAAGATCCTGTTACATGGCCTACACATCTTAATCCAAACAATCGTGATTGCATTATAGCTGAAGGGCCGTTCTCTCCATATTTAGAGAGATATCCCAAAGATGGAACAAAGAGGTCATTTTCTAATGTATTTTACTATCGGCTGGCTCCAAATGGTGAAAAAGTTAAGAGACGTTGGCTATTGTATTCTCAACAAAACAATAGTGTTTACTGTTTTTGTTGTAAGATATTTAGTACTGCACGTTCCAATAAAACTTTATCAGATCAAAGCGGAAACTGTGACTGGAGGCACATTGGAACTATACTGACACGTCATGAAACTTCCCCTAATCACCTAAAGTGTTATGAAAGGTGGGTGGAGGCGGAAAGAAGACTGAGCACAGGTAAAACAATTGATGATGAAAACCAGAAAATAATTGCCCAAGAAAAAGAACGATGGCAGAATGTTCTTAAACGACTTCTTGCCATAACACAATTTCTTGCCCAGCACCAAATGGCTTTCCGAGGAAGAAATGAAACGCTGTACAAAAATGACAATGGAAATTATTTAGGGCTTGTTGAACTAATTGCCCAATTTGATCCTGTAATGAAAGAACATATATGTAGAGTATTGGCAAATGAAAAACAAAGGTGTCTGTCATACTTGGGGAAAAACATACAAAACGAATTATTGACTCTGATGGGAGACAAAGTAAGAGAAGAAATACTAAGCAGAATTAAAGGAGCCAAATACTATGGATTGATTCTCGACTGCACACCCTATTTAAATAGGAAAGAACAGTTCTCTGTTGTTTTGAGGTACGTTTATGAAACAAAAGAGAAAAAAGTTGAAATTTGTGAAAGTTTCCTAGATTTCTTTGAAATAACAGACACTACAGGGAAGGGAATGTCAGAAACAGTCTTAAAAAAACTGCAAGAGTACGACTTGGATATTTCTAATTGCCGAGGCCAGGGATATGATAATGGGGCAAATATGAAAGGAAAACACTCTGGACTACAAAAACAAATTTTAGAAAAACGAGAGCTTTTTTTGTACCATGTGGCTGTCACAGCCTAAACTTGGTACTAAGCGATGCCGCAAAAACCTCAGTACCAACAGTTACCCTTTTTGGAACAATTCAACGATTGTTTGTGTTTTTTAGCTCATCAACAAAACGTTGGAGCAAATTGTTAGAGAGTCTGTCACAATCATATAAGGCGTTATCAGTATTTGGGCCTTCTCTCACATTGAAAGAACTTTGTGTAACTCGCTGGGAAGCACGTATTGAATCACTCAAAGCAGTAAGATACCAGATTGTGCAAATCCGACAAGCACTTTGGGACCTGCACGAGGATGCATCATTTGAAGACGAGGTTAGAAGTGAGGCAAATTCCTTGTCCGAAACAATTGAAGATTTTGGTTTCTTAGTGTCATTGACTGCATGGTATGATGTCCTGTTTCAAATAAACATTGCTAGTAAGATATTGCAATCAAAGATTGTCAACTTACCTCAAGCTGTAGCTATTTTGAAGTCCATTGGGGACTTTCGCAAAAATGGATTTGTTAGTTGTTTAGTGAAAGCCAAAGAGTTGGCTGAAGATTTAGAAGTCGAAGGAAAATTCAGAACACCCCGGGTTAGAAGGAAGAAGAAGCAGTTTGATTACGAAGCTAATGATGAAGCACCGATTGACCCCCAAGAGCGTTTTAGAGTTGACTTTTTTATACCACTTGTTGAAACTGCCCAAATGGCTGTGCAAGAGAGGTTCGAACAGCTTAAGGCCAAAATGTCAAAAGTTGAGTTTCTTTTTAAACTTGATGAATTGCCCCAGAGAGAGGACTTGTTTGTTAAATGCAAAGACCTAGAAGACCTCCTTTCAGATGGGGATGACAGTGACATCAAAGGAGCTGAGTTATGCGAGGAGCTGATCTCTATCAAGGACCTCATGCCAAATAAAGGTACGTTTTACTTTTACGTTTTAGCTATTCAAAATTTATCATCTTGATTTATTGTTTGGTCAGTTAATTCATAATTGTTTTGGGCTCAAACAAAATTATTTTTCAAAGTTTTTTAATTTCCAAAATTAAAAAGCAGTCTTTTAATTCCTTTTTGTTTGATTTTAGGCGGGAAAACGCCTCTGAACGTGCTGAACTTTCTGTTGGAAACTGGATCTGCAGACGCTTATGTAAATGTGTGGGTTGCTTTGCGAATACTTCTGATAATACCAATGTCGGTAGCGTCAGCGGAGCGAAGTTTTTCAAAATTAAAATTAATAAAAACCTACCTAAGGTCTACTCTTTCGCAAGAAAGACTCAACAACCTTGCAATTTTGTCCATTGAAAATATTTCATCGTCATTATAGATTATGATGCACTAATAAAAACATTTTCGGCTGCTAAAGCTAGGAAGGTCCACTGCTAAGTGTATAATACAGATTATTTTAATCAAATTTCTTGATCTTTTACACTACTACTATCAATTTATAGTTATATTGATGTACCTTTTTGAGAAAAGTGAATACCAAAGTTTATATTTCTGAACTTTTTCTAATGTACTAACATCACTTTTTTTAATATTAATATATTCAAACTGAAATGTATTTTTCATGAATATTAAATCAAATAAAACTTTTGTTGTAGTAAAAAAATGTGTCTGTTATTTTCTACCTGACAAAACAATAAACTGAGTAAAAGAATTTGTTAGGAGTTTGCTCTTTACACAAGTACAGTACAGCACGCCTATTGAAGTTTGAAAAAGTCAGTTAAAAGATTTAGTACTAGAAGAAGTCATTTAAAAAAATAAAAATAATGAAAAGGTACTAAATACTTTACTTTAATATTTACTATTTATTACTACTTATTAGTTTTAGTTTTTAATCCCTTTAAAATGCCAACTTCAGTTATTAAGTTCCGACAAATTTCAGTTATAGAGCACCCATACCATTTTTTGGAGGGTTTTCTATACCCATTTTCATTGTAAGGGGTGCCAAAACTCATTCTTGCACACACAGCATTTTGCTCTTAGGCCGGCCCTGCTTGCTGGGTACATTTGGGACTGTGCTCCAAACTCCTGGATGGTGTCGGATGACAAGGCTCTTGGTTGACAGAAAAGTGGAAGTGAAACTGGTGCTGCCAGGAATGTGCAGGATCATGTCCCAGATGACCTGTTTTGGATGGTATCGCCCCAGTCAATCATAGAGTATACTCTGCGTACTTGAGGGTCGAACATAAAGAAGTTCACAGACATGATTAGCAAATGATCGTGCACATGCATGATCAGGTATCAATAACGCTACCACACCGCGGATTAAATTAGGGCAAAGCTCACCTAGACAATGGCCTGTCTCGCTACCTGGCACTTTGACACCAATGATTCATTAATGGTGTCAACTCTTGCCTGGATACTTTGGCAGCAGCAATCTTCAACAAGATATTGCAAAGCTGGTGCAACTATATAATAAGTGTGTATGTCTGGTTTGTGATTGTGTAAATGTAATGTGTACATAACAAAACATTTTTCCATATTTTTGTTTTTCTTTACCTGGCAATCAAGAGGGTTAATTTCCAAATAGCCTGTATGGTAACTAGCAGCATAAAATGTGGATCTAACAGTGCAGGGAGGTGAAGGAGATGTAACTGAAAGAATGTAGAAGAGATTGTGTATAGGAACTAGAAACATGTAATGACAAAATGAATACAGACAGATTGTTTTGGTCAAGGCACATTGCACACTATAGTGCCAGTTGATAAAAGGGGTATTGTAGCTTTCTCATCATCTACAATTCATGAGTGTGGGAACTGCCAATGTGTATCTTTATTAATCAAATTACACAATTTTCTTAATTGAGACAAATTATTTATAAGTATAAACATTATAATGAATGCCCTTTACACGCACGCGCGCATGTGCACACACACACACACACACACACACACACACACACACACACACACAGTGAGAAGGTTTAGGGTTATATAGAAATGACCAACTACATGTTTTAATGTGATATATGCATATTATTTTTATTATCTACAATAATAACAATTACTGCTATTCTGTATACAGAATTACTTAAAAGCTTGCGTTGCTCTTATTTTGTGTACACTAATAATAATTATTTGCACAAGTCATCAAAAATCCTAGTATAGTAAGCAACAACATGTAATACAACTATAATTCCATATAAAAATTAAAAATATCTGACTACATTGAATCTAAGATGATGTCTCTTACACACAAACATTTTATACAAATTGTCAACTTCTTAAATGTATGTACAGTAATAATGTATACCTATGAATGGTATTCAAGTATGACATGGTGGCAACAGTTGGTCAGTGGGAGCTGTTATAGTCAACATGTATTGGCTGGAGTCCATGTGTATGGTTTTTAAAAATTGATTTTTATGAATGATGCATTGTTATTTGTCAATTCATTTTTCAGAATTTAATTCCAGAGACTTGTTAAAATCACTGCATTAACCATTTTAGCATATCTCATGGGTGACGCTCCATTGAAGGCGATAAAATGTGGTTGATGAGTACTAATTGTGACAATTCGGAGTCCACGTGGACTACAAATTATAGTCATTTTACTAGCGGGACAAGTTGACTGGTGCACAGAGAGTGATGGGACAGTGCCCCAGTTTTTAATACGTTATTTTATATCACGGACTTCCAACTGTCATCCTTTTGCCTGAAACTGCATTAATATATTTTGTAAATGTAAACGTAAATAATAATTGATTAATCCGAGATAAACACATAATGTGCATGTTATTTTTGCTATGAGTAACATGGTTTGCTTAAAAGCATGGTTTTCTTGCTGAATCCCACTTATAATTGTTCTGTAACACTCGCACATCAATGCCACCATATCTATTCAAAATGCAGAAACATGCAAGTTTTTTCATGATGAAATATTACAACGAAATAACAGTAAACACATTTTTTCTTAACCACCTAATAATCTTAAAAATAAATAAGATACGGATTGTAAAAGAAAAAAAAATTGACGCAACTGCAAAATATTCAGAACCTGCTGTCTGGTATATTTATTCACAAAGGTAACTTACTGAATACAATGACTATCCGTTTTATAGTGTCTTCACAGTTAATTCAGATATTTTCAAACAGCAAAAATTAATTTCCACATACACACTAATCTCATTTTCAACTATTGGAAACACGTAACATGGACTTATTAATACATGCTTAATTTCAAAATCAACTCTGTACTAATTATAAAATGTAATTATGATAATGTATGTTTGTATATCCACAACACATCAATACTTTGTAACGTACAGTAACTTATATGAAAACTTAAAGCAACCTACAACCTAACACAAAAAATGGTCATACTGGAAAAAACTAAGTCTAGGCACTTAAAAAACTTACTAATAACTTTAAATCAACAGAAGTTATTAAAAATGTATTTATTTAAATGTATACATCTAATGTAACATAATACGGTAAGTAACAAAAAAATTATAGAATTACTTGATTTTATTATTACATTTAAAAAATACAGTAAAATATGCATTTTAAAGGAAAACCAATGTCAAAATCTAAAGACGTTATAATTACATATTTTGACAAATGTCACATCTTTCACCAACACAAGACACTTCTGTTCAGAGATCTGCTTTTTATAATTTTAATTTTTATTCTACTAAAATATTAATGGTAGAAAGGATGAAACAAATCCTCAAATAGTTCACACATTTTGCCAATCAACTGTTCAATCACTCGTCACTGTTTCATCTCTGGAACACAATGGCAAATTAATACAAATTGACATAATTCATGTAACTGAACAAAATAACTGTACATAATTATTCACAAAAAGAACAAGTTACATTTGGTTCATTTTTCTGCAATTTAAGATCTTATTAAATACTTCGATGCTATGAAGTCTAAGTTAATTGTTTAGATTACTGTTTGTTATTTGTTTAAGTCACTATATGTAGTGTGCTAGTCCATTAATACAGCACCATGGCTCAACAGTCCACCTAGTAAGACATAAATTAACACTTGTTCCAGATGAGACAGATGCCTTAGTTATAAGAGGGAAGTGAAAGAGGAATGACATAGTATTTGAAACAGATGGGCATACGATTATTTCTAAAAAAAGAAATCACATACCTGGGTCTAATATAAGATCAGCAAGGCACATTTGGCAGGCATGTAACAACTGTCACTATTGGAGCTGAAAAATAGGTTGGAATGTTAAATGGGCTGATGCCGAATAATGGTAGACCCACTAGCAAAAATCAGAAGAATGTTGATCAGTGTCTGCTGAGGCTCTACAAGTTACTATAGGGTGTAATTCCCTAGACTTGCTTGTGATGGAAAGGATGCAGAGTTGTGATGGCAATGTAAGTATATGAAACTGAAATATTTTATAGCACAATTCCTAATTGGACTTGGCTCCTTCCAAACGCACACAGACAGGATCCACAGAACAACAGACAAGTATTGCATACATTGGAAGGAGGTGAGTAGCCCAGAAAAAACAATGTTTGAATGCCAAAGGCATGGAAGATTTATATTTATTCACATTATTCTTGTTTACTTATGTTAATAATAAATAATACTTTATATTTTTTATATTTTCAAAAAACAATAATACATTTTTTAATTGTTTTTACAAAGTTTTGACAGTTTTATTTTACTGTCATCACCACAATTATAATATAAAGTTCATAAAAGAATCTTGTTGTTTCTTTATTGAATCTTTGTTTCTTTGTTGAATCTTGTCTTGTGTTTTCTTTTGTGACCAAAGGTGAAATCTCCCTACCTGGCCTTTTTGGTAAGTAAATTTTTTGTTTGTTTCCAATATTTAATAAGTTGGTAAGTTGTGATATCTTTTTTTAATATTGATAGGTATGATGTAAAATGAGCCTCCAGGTGGGTCTAGTGGCTAGCACGCACTATTCATGTGCACTTGGTCCCGGGTTCAATTCCCGGTGGAGGCTCAGTATGGTGTATACTCAGCTTCGTGAGTCAAACTGAGTAGTCTCTGAGATAACAGCGGCACCTCCTGGTTGTGAATACCGCAACTAGCGGCTGGCAACGCATTGTACTAGCCATGCAACCGTCACACTAAACACAAAAGCCGTGCATTATGCCTTGGTCTTTTACTGACTGCTGAGCAGAAGTTTATTTTATTTTAAGTTGTAAACGTTTTTTACACCTGAGGACAACTTTAGATTCTTAAAATGGTTTCTAAAATGATGGCTAATGTCTGAAATACTAAAATGTGTAATGGTAATAAGTCATATTTTTGTTTAATTTTATTGTAACAGAAAGTAAAATAAATTTTTATCTTTTATTGTAGTCTAAAAAATTTGCAGTTTTTTTATATAACCCAAGTTTTGCTTGTTAACATGTATTTTATATAACTGGAACTTAAGTTCTCGAGATCTATAATCATATATTTTTAAGATACACAAAATATGCCGAAAGGTCCAAAATGGGAATGTCCCGCTTAAAAGAAATGTGGTATAGAATTATGCCGCTAGGTGCCTCCACTAGTATCACTAAGAAACTAGTCTACTGTTTGTTATGCCAAGGAAACTCATATTTGTTTACATCATGCGTTTTTGTGAGGTTAAGTTTGTGGTGTTTTGTTTTAAAGTATGGAAGTCAGCAGCAGACACACCTAATGTTGAAACAGGCTTCTGGCAGTGAAATGAGTGGTTTAAGCATTTCAAAAATGGGAGAATACAATGCCATGATGGATGAATATGATGACTCATTCTGGGTGCCTTTTGATTGACACACCAACTCACACACTGCCAAAGTTCGTGGAACACTTCATGAAGATCGTCACCAAACACTTCATCATTTTTCTAAACCTGTAGATTTGTCATTCGGGTCTTTCCAGTAAATTTTGTCAGAAAAACTTGAAGTGTGTAACACTGCAACAAAATTCTCCCCAGTGTGTTAACAAATCAATCAAAAAGAACACAAGAGAGTTCATGCGTACAGGGAGCTCAAAGAATGTTGTGAAAATCTTCACTGCTCAAGCCCACACTGCTAACGAAACATGGGTTTATGGGTACAACACAGACGCAAAACAGTAAACATCTCAATGAAATCACCAAGTTCAAATAGACTGCAAAAAGTGCACCAAGTTCAGACCAACAAGAAATCAATGGGGATTTCATTTTTTTTAAGTTTAAGGGGTTATCCACAAAAAATATGATTTGGAAGGCCAGAGGATTGCAATGAGCAATTCTACCGCGATGTTTTTGAGAACAAGTTCAACAAAAACCTTCTGGGATGTGGAGTAACCAAAGATGTACTGTATCACAACACTGCCAACTCATTTATTGCTCACTGTTCATTTGTTTTTAATCTCTTCCTTATTCGACCAACTTAACCCCTGCGTTTTTTTTTTATTAACAGAAATTAAAATGGAGCTCAAAAGGAAATGATCTCACACAGTACAGGTGACTTGAAAGTTAGTGCAGGACGTGATGAAGAGGATAACAGAAAGTGACTTCCATCGTGGTTCTTAACATTAACACTTTCCACTCAGTGTCCAAACATAATACAGGCAGCGCTAAATGCGGCAACAGACCATACCTGTATGCCACATGGGAGCTCGGTTTTTGTGTGTTTAAATGCACTTTACCCATTTGTTGTCTGATCAAAGTCTGTGGCATGAGGCTAATTCATTTGTTACATAGCCTGCTGTTATAATTTAGTTCGATATTTCACCTGTAGATGTCTCCTCCAAACAGCGAAGTAATCAGTGTTGAGGGTCACCTATTGCATGCTTGAACGAGAATCTGCTATAATAGTGGCAACTGACAACTGACTGGTGTTTTTCATTGTTTTTTGACAGAGACCAATTAATTTAGCTATTAGAGTGTAAATAAAATTGCCATAAATTTAAATAACGAAGATAATTTTTTTTTGTGTGAGGCAAGAGTATGTTTAAGATTAATTTGTTATCTTAACATAGTGTGTGTGTGTGTGTGTGTGATCAAAATACGAGGGCAGTCCAGAAAGTAACTTACGTTTCAGTGTGGGCAGCGATGGGACGGGGCTAGCGCCGCCATCTTGGTGACACTGGGTGGCGTGACTCAGTACGCATCCAGCTGGGGCTGGTATAGGTTTGTCTTGTGTTTCTGTGCTTTACTAATAATTTTTAAAATGAGTGCTGCGATTAAAAATCCCGCGAGCTGTGAAGTGCGCTCAGTAATACGATTTCTGCAAGCAGAAAACTGCAGACCGGTGGACATTCATCGGTGACTGTGTGAGGTGTATGGGAAGAATGTTATGAGTGAGGGAGGAGTAAGGCAGTGGTGTCTTATGTTTAAAAATGGCCGCACCAATGTGCACGATGATGAGGGAAGTGGCCGGCTGGGTGTTCTTACTGACAAACTGGTGGAGAAAATCAATAAAAAAATCCGTGAAAATCGCTGCTTTACAATTACTGAGCTATCACATGAGTTTCTTCAAATTTCACGTAGTTTGCTTCATAAAGTTGTCATGATAAAGCTTGGCTACCATAAGTTTTGTGCGCGATGGGTCCCGAAAATGCTTACAGAAATTGCACAAAAACCAGCGGATGGCATCAGCATTGTCATTTCTTGATGCTTACAAGGATGGTGATTCTCTACTGGACCGTATTGTAACGGGGGATGAAACCTGGGTTAGGTACGTTAATTGTGAAACAAAAAATCAATCCATGGAATGGGGCCATACTTGCTCACCCAAAAAACAGAGGAAGTGTTTGCAGACCTTGTCAGGAAGGAAAATGATGGTGACAGTTTTTTGGGACAGAAAAGGGGTTCTCCTGGTAGAGTTTATGGAACGGGGTACCACAATCAACTCTGAGGTTTACTGTGAAACCTTAAAAAAGCTGCGGAGAGCAATCCAAAACAAGCGACGCGGTAAGTTGAGCTCCGGGGTATTGTTCTTCCACAACGCCCGACCGCATACAACAGCACGAACGCAAGAACTTCTGAGAAAATGTGGATGGGAGATTTTCAATCATCCCCCATACAGCCCTGATCTGACACCGAGCGATTATCACCTGTTCATGTGTATGAAAAAGTGGCTGGCAACGCAGCGCTTTGAAGACGACGAAGAGCTGAAGGCAGGCGTTACTGAATGGCTGAAATCACAGGCGGCAGATTTTTACGATGAGGGCTTTCAAAAACTCGTAAATCGTTACAATAAGTGTTTGAACTTGAATGGAGACTATGTGGAAAAATAGTCTAAGAATGTAGTTTTCAAGTGTGTAAATAAAAAATTTTTTTTCTTTCATTTTTTTTATTACTTATTCTAAAACGTAAGTTACTTTCTGGACAGCCCTCGTACTATGACTATACGTCAAATCTACAAAAAGGAACTTAAAACAAAGATTACTCTTCAAATTAAAACACCAATTACACTATCATAGAGCGATCATACATAGAGGACATTGCAATATTCTTGGTCATTTCTTAGGTAGTAATTAGTAATTTTTTATATTTAATTACCAATTCATTTATATTTAATTATAAGTTATTTCATCGTCTTGTTTTATCATTTTATCCAACAAGCCATTACAAAGTTCTCATAGAGTACATAGTTCTTTTATACTATGTATTCTTTAATATTCTTTTGTCTTTCTGTCTGCTAATGAGCCTCACCATAAAATATATGAGTGATTAATGATTGCATTTTACTACAGATATTAAACAACTTTATAATTCAGTAGAGTCCTGTAATCTGAAATAACTGGGTCAGCAAAATTTTTCGGATTACCAAATTTTCGTAGTAACTGGAATTGCTCTTAAAATATGCATAAAATGCAAATCGAACGTATGCGCACAGGTAACCCTGGTTGGTGACTAAGGACAGGTTACAGATGTTGGTGACAGATGATGGCACCGGCACTAGGAGTCTAAATGCATGCGCAGTCATTGTTTATTACTCCAGGAAGCGATCCGCAATTTTTAGTGTGTGCTAGTGCTGTTATTGTTAGTTTAGTTGCTTGGCAAGTTTAAAGAGCCATATAAATGGCTGCTAAACGAAAACATACTTTGTGTTCATTAAAAGACAAACCAGAAGTTGTAAGACTTTTGGATATCAGGGAAAGTGCATACAAATTAGCTGCTGAATTTCGCAATGGAAATGAAACCATTCCAGACTAGAAGAAATCCGTGCTAAGATCGAGCAGTTTTGTGCATCATCTTTAGCTGACTGCATTAAAAAATGTCAGACCTAAAAAATTTCACAATTTAACAAGCTCAATGAGGTACTTTTTTAATGTTTCTTCCATGAGAGATAAAATGTACTGTATTATGTGGGGCACTTATCAAGGAAAAGGTACTTCACCTTAATAAGGTAATGAATGGGGATGTTCATTTAATGCCAGCACAAGATGGCTAGATCGATGGATAAAAGACATGGTATATATGAGGTATCCATTTCGGGATTATCTGCCGATAATATGCTGTAGCAGCAAAGTATGTAAGAGAATTTGCTGATGTGGTTGCAGCAAGAAACTGTTCACACCAGCAACTGTATAACACCAATGAGACTGGCCTAAATTTTAAGGCACTTCCAAAGAAAATTCTAGCCTCTGAAAAAGAAGAAAGTGCACCTGGCTTCAAAATGAGTACGGAGCATGTAACTGTTTTGGCACGTGTAGACACAAAAATTACTCCTTACGGTTATTGGCAAGTCGGCAAAACCACGGGCATTCAAAAACCTTAAGTCTCTCCAAGTGTACTATAGGAGCCAGACAAGAGCATGGATGACTTCAACACTTTTTACGGAGTGGTACAAAACACAATTTGTTCCTGCAGTGAAGCATTTAAGTGAAACAACTGGCTTGGCACCACGGGCACTACTTGTTACTGACAATGCTACTTGTCATCCTTCTGACAGGGATGATGGTTTGTGGTGACATAAAGGCAATTTATGCAACCTCTCATGGGGGTATTGTAACGGGGCAAATAAAGCTGAGGGTTTATTTTTTATATTATTTTATATAATCGACCGGCGAGCGCGCAAAAATTCCGTCTGTACGTGTCGGCAACACTGTACTCTCGATCACGAGAAACGTCAGGGCCGGACAACGGCCAGCTGCACTATAATAAGGGAATGAGTATAAGGGAGGGAACACACATCCTAAGTACAAAGAGGGTATCAGGTATTTTATTATAAGAGGAGAATGATTTAAGTGAAGTTAGAGAATTAGTGCAGGTAAATATTTTTGAGAGACTGGTGTCACCCTATGTACGAGGGTTATTCGGAAAGTAAGGTCCGAATCGCCGGAGCTAATCGAATGACGCACGGACATTGAAACGCGCATGCGCACCAACTCCCGGCATGCCTTGCGCGTCAAACGACGCCATTTGCATTGGTATTGTTGCAGTGTGCTGTTTACAGTGTCAGTTCAAAATGTTTAAAGCAATTGATCAGCCCGCCGACTGTGAAATACGTTCAGTGATTCGGTTTTTGACAGCAAGGAACGTTTCATCAGCGGAAATTCATCGACAGATAAGTGTACGGCCCCAATGCAATGAGTGACAGCAAAGTGCGTAAATGGGTGAGAGCTTTCAAGGACGGACGGGAAAATGTCCATGATGAACCGCGATCAGGCCGACCATCAGTGATCACAGAAGATTTGGTCAATGCCGTGGACGAAAAAATTCGTGAAGACCGGCGATTCACAATTTCAACTTTAGCATTGGAATTTCCGAATGTGGGTAGAACAACTTTGCACAAAATTGTCTCTGAAAATTTGCAATTTCGCAAATTGTGCTCACGTTGGGTTCCCAGGCTGCTTACTGAGGAACACCAAATGAAAAGAATGGCTTGTGCTCTTGATTTTTTGGACCGATATTATAAGGAAGGTGATCAACTTTTAGAGAACATTGTCACAGGGGACGAGACGTGGTTTCTCACATGACCCCAGAGTCTAAACGTCAGTCAATGGAATGGCGTCACACGACATCACCAGTCAAAGTCAAGGCCAAGCAGACAGTCTCAACACGCAAGGTTATGGCAACCGTGTTTTGGGATAGACATGGAGTCTTGTTAGTCGAGTTTATGCAGCAAGGGACAACAATAAATGCAGCCGCTTACTGCGCTACCCTGACTAAAAACTTCGACATGCAATACAGAATAAGTGACGTGGCCTTCTGACGTCTGGAGTTTTGTTGCTGCATGACAATGCCAGACCCCATTCTGCCATTCAAACCCAAAATCTGATCAGATCTTTTGGATGGGAATAGACTGACCACCCACCATACAGTCCAGACTTGGCGCCGAGCGATTTTCACTTGTTCCGCTACCTAAAGGCGTTTCTCGGCGGCAAGCGCTTTGCCACAGATGATGAGGTGAAAGAAGAAGTTAAAGACTGGTTATCCTCACAGGCGGCAGACTTCTATGACTTCGGCATACAAAAGCTTGTAGAACGTTATGACAAATGTTTAAACAAAAATGGAAACTATGTAGAAAAATAGAGAAAGATGTAAGGAATTAAATAAAAAAAGTTTTTTGAAAAAATCTGTGATGGTTTATTTTTTATAAGAAATCGGACCTTACTTTCCGAATAATCCTCGTAAATCTGTTAGTGACTGTTAGAAGGAAGAAGGGGGTAAGGTTATATTTTAGTGCCCATTCAATAAATTAGATCACTGTGGATAACTGAGAATCACCCAAACCAGTTGATGATGAAAATGATTAATAGAAATTCATAATTGAAATGTAATAATAAAATGTAACAAGATAAAGAGTTAATAGAAGTTGAAACTAAACATAAAATTGAAATGTTGGTAATTTTATTCAGATGAAAATTAAATGTTTATTTTAATGGAAGGAGAGAGAGTAAATTCTTTTATTAAATTGTAAAGTAAATTATAATTAAAGATTTAAATCGTTAATTGGTGCTAGATTGTGTGAGTAGGAATAGATTAGTTTAGGTGAACAAGTAAATATTTTGTTGTACTCACTAGGAACCTCATGTAATGAGAATTGTAAATTTTCAATCTGAATATGTCAAACATATATATTTTATTTGTGATTCCCCAACTTTCGGGCGGTCACGGAGTCACCGAAACCTGACCGTGGATTTGGATTATTGGTAGAAAGTGTGGTTGGGCAGATTGTATCCTAGCCATACTTGTTATTATTTCAAAATTGGTGAATTTAGAAATTAACTGGGGGGTAAATTTAGGGGAATCACTAAACTTTGGAACAGCGGCTACCTTCGTAGGGGTTGGTAGTGCCGTGTTAAGGGTGTGTAAATCATATTTAGTAGGATTACTGTGTCCTCGGACATCAGTAATGCTGAATTTTTCATAACGCTGAACCAAGAACGGTATAGGCAGTGTCTATACTCTTAATAAACTTCAGTTCTTGGGGATGCAAATGGACGCTACAGACCACCATCAGGAAACAATAGTGTGTGTGGAAAAGGAGCTGGCCGTTACAAGCCAGGGGCACAGATAACGCATCTGTGCATAAGGCAAACGATCGATCCGGTTTATAAGCGGGTGGTTACCTAATTGTAACTGGGTATAAAGGGGGGAATTAAGAAAAATGATGTAGTAGGAGTAGTAGCTGAGCAATCAGTGAGAAGGTAACGACCTCTGTAAACAACGGGACATTCAATTTCACTTACTCCAAAGAGAGAGTTGGTGGTTGATGACCCAGTTCCTGTTCAGTAACGGTTACTATAACTATGATTCAATGATTAGTGATGTATTTCACTTATGAGAACAAACAATTTTAAGTGCTAAGGCTTAATTGTTAGGATTTTAATCCACAAGAACATTGTATGATTGTAAGCATATAATTTTGGGTATTTGTGTTAGTTGTATTTAGGGTACCTATGGAAAAGTCATTCAACTGTTAGTAAGACATCAGCTGATGACTGGTGTGAACTGTATAATGTTCAATGTAATCAATTCATATGTCCTTTTAATAATTGATTTAATTTAATAATTTGTTTTTTAGTAATTATCAGAATATGATTCTGGAATTTAAATTCATTTAATTATTGAAAAAAAAAAAATTTGTTTTGAGGTACAGTTTGTTGTGTCTTTATGTTCAGGATATATTGCTGATTAGGTGTATTGATAATGTATTACCTGATTTATATTGTTCATATTATGTTTTGTAAACAAATGTAGTGATAAGGGAATTTATGATAGAAATAAGTTGTTTATTTTGTTTTGTTTATTATGATTATTAGCATCTAGTTAAGAGAAGTAATAAAGTAAATTCATTTAAAGGATTTTGGAATTTTGAGAATTATGATTAAATTAATTAATGGAAAGAGATGATGTAAATTATCTTGAAAGGGAATCTTTGATAAGGGACTCGGATTTATTGTATTATTTGAACAAAATTTAAATACTTTAATTTGATTTGAAATAATAACGTAAGGCAAACGATTAAAAGTTGAGAAATGGAATTGAATTTAAAATATAAAATATTTCTGTGAATTTTAGATTAAGAATTAATGTGGAGATGTTGTGTTTAATGTAATAATGAGTATGTGTACGCACCCAGTACTTGCTAAAGGCAACCCAGTATGTATGTAAGGGGAGATATATCGGTTGAGGATCTGGTATGGTATAAGGCTAATTGTTGACTTTATTTAGAATGTTACAAAGTTAGGTGGTACTGTGGTGAGTACCTGTCCGACTTTACGGTGTTGGGATCTCGAGTAGAGAAGTCCAGTAGTGTCGTTCAGATGCAGCCATAGTCGCTGAGCTAGGGGGGTAGATTACCCATGATCTGTTAAGAAATTAAAGCGGGGTTGTTGGCACCATATCCTCACTGATCCTCTTAGGTTTTTAGGCAATGAGAGTTTTTCTGTTTCGACAGAAAACCTCTCATTTGGGGGGGGGGGGTATTGTAACGGGGCAAATAAAGCTGAGGGTTTATTTTTTAATTTTATAACAACTTGGCTGGGCAACCTTTATTATCACAAAAGCTTGATTTGTTTAACACCCTGTGGTTAGCTCGGTGTCAGGCCGAGCGAGGTACGAGACAATTATAATGTTGGAATGTGTGTGCGAGCGCGCGTGTGTGCCGCTTTTTGCGACATGGGCTCAGAGGACAAAAGGACATGAGAAAATATTTAGTCTCCAACCCGAAGTTCATAACGGAAGGAAGACGAATTTAACTAATTAGCGTGTGACGTGGTGCCCTTTGGGCCAATGAGAAACCAAGTTGCTGGGCTTGAAGAAATTGTGGCCGTCTTGAAAAACATAGTGTTAAGCGTCTGTCGTTTAACAATCACCCAACCGGCCGGTTGAACATAAAAGGCTCGCGAGCCGAAAATCTGTTTTAAAATATTCAAGATGTGTTAAAAGTTTAATTTAAAAGTGAGATAAATTGGCAAGAAACACACAACACCAAAGTTAACAATTAAATTCGACTGTGTGACAAAAAATGTGGACGAACTAAAATATACGCAGTGCGGCACGTGGTTAGCAGAGACGCCGTGAGTTACGTAAACGACAACCAAGTAACTATATAACAAATTTAAACTTAAAAGAGCTCTAAATTAAGGGGAATTTAAATACTGTATGAATGTGGGCATGAGTAAGATGCTGGGTTGTCTTCCTATAATATAATTAATATTTACGTTAAGGTTTTGAAGTAGTTCGTATAATGTTTACCATTGTTCAAGTAGCGTAAATGTTTGTTTTGTAATTTTTCGAAGAGAAGATAATTAACATGAACAGTAATAGTTTTGAGATATAAAAAAGAATACTAAGTAACTTTAACAGAAAATTCAAGTAAATGTTGCAATCGAATTATAAACAGAGCTGATTAATGTAGTCAAAAAGCGTGTTTATTGTGTAACGAACCCATTAACCTCTCTTACAGACTGTGAGTTCGTGTAAAAGAATCCTGGACCCAGAAAAGGTAAGTGTTATGTGAATTAATAATAATGTTGAGAATACAGTTATATGTTTTTTATTAATTGGTGATAATAATGAAAGTTATCAAAACTACATATATACTAATTTACACAATGATTTTCAACTGTTCTACTATGAGCCTGTTAAAGATACAAGTCAGGCTTTTGTTATAAAGTACGTTTGTCCTTTTCCGAATCTTTTTTAATTTACTGAATATGGGTTTCAGAGTAACCGGACTTTAGGACTAGTGGAACTATACTGTATTTAATTTTGGAAAAAAAATCATTCACAAGCATCATAACTGCAGAGGTTATAATTTATCTTCCTAATAACTAAATGAAAGTGTAACAGACACCACAATACTTACACTTTCACTAGATCTCTTTGGAATTCAACGACGTGTTCTTTTCGTGACTGCTGTTTGAAAATAACTGTTATTGGGTAATAGCTGTCTTTGTTGTTGATTGTCCACCCTGAATACTGAAAACAGAAAAGTAAGCAGTTTAATTAACATCCAAATAAATAGTGTAACATGACATAAGGTAGTGAAGATCCAATGATATTTAACTATAAAATAAAAAGCTGAAGACAAGAATAAGAGGCAAAAACTTATAAACTCAGAGACTAATAACCCAATAATCCAAATGACAAATGACTGATAAACTGACAATGACCTGACACAATAGATCGGATAAATACAAAAGGAACCACGGAACAATGAAGAAGGAGCTAAGAACTAAATGTAACCAAGACATTAAGAATGAACATTGTAAATCCCGAATAATGAACATTATTCTGTAGGTTAGCAAATGAACTAATGTAATTAAGAGTGTAGATGAGATTTACCTAGGTTAATAATGTAAATGAAAGATAATAATGTTATGTATATTTTATTGATGAAGGAATGTGTTTATAAATATAAGTTAGGGAATTAATAATACACACACCCTAATAAATAGTGATGAATATAATCAAAATTAGTAAACATACCCTAAGGCAAATCAAGGCCACAGTTAATTACCCAAAAAGTGATCATTTGTGAAGGGAAAATAAAATAAACAATTGTAATCAGTAACCCCATAATGATACTAACATCAAAGACAACCCAGTGAATCATTAAGTGAGAGGAAGAAGGAGTATATTAAAATAAAGTGGTGACATGTAGTGAGAGCATGTTGCACATAGTAAGTGGAAGTGTATAAGTCAAAAACCTTCTATGAAGGAAAAAATGTAGTGGGTGAACTTCAAAAAGTATTCTAATTAGTAAACTGTGTTAGAATAACAGGAAGACCAGTGATAAACTTTGTATTAGTAAGTAAGAGGAACTTATTATAATGTAATTAAAGTAAGCCATAGGTAATAAGGATTATAGGATAAGATAGAAATTAAGGCATTGGAATGAAGGACAAACAAGAACGATAGACACTTTTTTCTAGTGAAGGAATGGAGGAATAGTATGTATTGTGCAAAGTATAAATTAATATTAGTATAATAAGGATGTTGTTACTGTTTTAAAGGAACCAATATAATGTAATGAATTGTTAATTGAACCAGACAGTAGAAGGGAGCAGAAAGGTAGTTAGAAGTTATTTCAGGCTTGAACCTGTAAAGAAAATGTTTATTACTATAATAAGAGGTGGAGTTAGGAACACCAATGTTTATTGCTTGTTTTGTTTAAAAAATTGTGTTAGAAATACCAGATGTAAAGGTAAGAAGCTACTAAGAAATGTTAGATAGTAGTATAGTAAAATCTAGGCTCTAGGCCTAACTGTTAAATAAGAATTTAGTAAATTTGAGAACAAATAATAGTCCAATATTAAAGCAGAGTATACCAAATGTTTAAACAAATTAAGTGAGTATTCCTAATACCAAAAGGTATGAATAACAGCCTATTTTGAATAAAATATATGTAAAATATAAATATGAAAAATAATAAAAATGTAATTAGCTACTCAAAAGTGACCATGAGGGATATCAAAATGACCCTTATAAAAAATTATGAACAATGGTACTCATGTAATAAACCTAGCTATTAATATAAGATAGAGATCTTCATTTGAAGACATTTTGTAAAATTAAACTAAAATAAGACGTTAAAACATAACAATGACATAAATTAATGACCAATGAGAATTAGCATAATTTATTAGGTAACCACAGCAACCGAAATTTATTGCCAAAAAACCGTTAGATTTTCGATAGTCCATTATTGACCGACGCCGAGGGCGGATTGAGTAGCTCTCACCCCAAAATTTAATTCCAAATAAGTGAATTTTAACCAAAATCAAAGGAAAGGGAGATTATGATAGCAACCCAGGGAATCCTGGATAATATATTAGTTATTAAATTTGTTCACAACCCATAATTACCCAAGGAAATCAAGAAGACGTCTGGAAGAATAGATGACGACTAATCCCGAAGGAAGATCATAAGGACCTACTTCAATTCAAGAAGACGGACGATCGCAGAAGAAGTACGAGGCCGAAGTCTACGAGAAAAACCGTCTGGACGAGATTAATGAGATTCCGAAGAATAGAAGACAACTGGATCCGTCCAGAAGAAGAAGACGGCATCGCAGAAGCTCCATCGGAAATTGATGAGTATAAACAATAATCCCATTAAACGAATTCCAAATTTTTTGATCAAAAATAATAAACAACAATTTTCACTTCACTGATCACTATTCTGATTTAGAACTGAAGGTATTGGTAATATCACTATTTGAACTTTAATCAGTTGATAATTATTAAAATTAAAATATAATAAATAGTTAACAAACATTTCTAATAGACAAATCCTAACCAAAAGTTTTACTAAATCTCATTGATAATTACTTACTCGAATGTGTTAAGATATTAATTTTTTGTGTACCTAGTATTAAGAATTATTATAAATTTGTGTATTTTAGCCATAGTCAAATATTTCTGTAGCCAAAAGGACTTATTAACACCCCTGAGTAAAACATTTTAATTGTAAACCTACGATAAGCGTCAAGACGGTGTGTATACAAAACATTGGAACTGAGCATGCCAACTGAGCAACTGTAATAGCCGGTGCTAAAAATGAAATTAATGTACTACTAAATAATTGAAACCTATCAAAGTGTTAATAAATATTCTTATTCTGCAACACTGTATGTTTGATTCGAGTAAATTAAGATAATAAATAAAAATTTATTGAAGTGAAAACCTCAAAACAAGACGTTAGCCAAGTCGACACTGCAGAAAGGCGTGCGCCAATCAGGTGGCGAGGCGGCAATATTCAAACCAAATGGTGAGAGATACGGTTTACCCGTAAATGGTAAGAGAAGGTACAATTCGACTTGCTACACACAAATAACAGTGACAGAATTTATTGAATTTATTAATAACATCAATCACACACCCATACCATACCACGAAACCAACGAGCAAGTTAACAAACGCTCGAAACCCACACATATACTATACGAAGATAGAAAGACTTAAGAAACACAATATATTAATAAATAACAATCCAGGTAAAGAGACAGTTACAAAGTGGTGCCCAACGTGGGGCATCATCATCTTCTATCTAATAAAAGGTTCTCTTACAATAGTTTTATTTTTATTCTTTTTATATAGCCTAAAGGTACCATATAATGTTATTATTTATATTCTTAAAGCGATCGATTTCGGTCACAGACCATCATCAGGTTATATAGCACATTCACAATATTGTGAATGTGCTATATAACCTGATGATGGTCTGTGACCGAAATCGATCGCTTAACATTATATGGTACCTTTAGGCTATATAAAAAGAATACAAAAAATAGAAAACTGAATTATAGGTACCATTAATAATAAAAAACAATAAGTGTAAGTATAAAATACATCACATTATCATTAAATAAATTGTGTTATACACACCAGGATAGCACAGGTAATTCGGAAGTTGCATGCACTTCTGTAATATAGAATTAATGTGACATATTTGTTGAAAAGTTCTATTCAGGATAAAACTTATCCCAAGCAATGCCAGTTACCACTTGCAATATTTGTATAACATTTCAATATACATTTTTATTTCAAGTAAAAACCTCATAACACACTACTCATACATATGCACACTGTAGCAACAGCAGATAGATGTGCAAACATATCTTATATAGTGTAAAAATAATAGTGGGTCATAAATACAAAATCAGTAATGCTCAAGTACTCATTTTATTTAGAAACTTACAATTTCATTTTTCATTCTATATTTGTACAGTACATGTTAAAGAAACTCATTCAGTGTACAAAGTCTTTAGAAAGTGTTCACACAATTCACGCTAACGAAATATGTACATTATTAGATTAAAATACTACATTTTTGTAAACAGAAAAAAATTAAAATGTTTAGACAATTTTACAGAAGTTTAGTTTTGGTGTAGGCCTATACTTTATATAACGAAACACTCACTCTAACTGTGAAAGATATATTTTGATAACAGATAGTGAATATCTGTTTAAAAAACTTATATAAGAATTCTGTATATCATAAATTTTTATATTTTGCAATAAATGATGCATATCTGGAAAACAATTTTGCTAGTTTTATGTACGACACTCGGTATGCATCCAGTAGTGGTTTGGAGTAGTTCCTACTGGTTTATAAACGATTGTTCAAAATGTACAGTGTAATTGAAAATCCAGCCACCTGAAGTACACTCAATGATTAGATTCCTCATATAAAAAGATTGCAAAAATATGTTGATATCCACCAGCAACTTTGTGCAGTATATGGGGTGAATAATGAGTGCAGGAGGAATAAGGCAGTGATCAGGAACGTTTTCATGAAAATTGTAACGAAAAGCAATGGTACTGTATGTTTTGTGACCAGTGGGGTCAAAAGTACTTTCAGAACAAAACAAAAAGTAGTGAATATGATCAGCTTTGACATTACTTGAAGAATATGACAACTAAGATAATACCTTTCTTGATTGTACAGTAACTGTTGACAAAACGTAGTTAACCACATAGAAGTTGAAAAAAGTCGGCAATGATAGTCATGGTAATAGTCTTTGGTTTAGGCGAGGCATATTATGGGTCATGCTTCACTATCTGGATTAAGGTTACACTATCTGTTCAGAGGTCAACTGTAAAAGTTTAAGTAACTTGCACAGAACCATCAAAAACAAATTGTGCTGGTGCTGTAAGCTGGAATTGTCTTCACTCATGATAATGCCTATCCAAACTGTGTGTAGACAAACACTTCTGGAAACATTAATTAAGGTGGATCATCCTTACAGCTCAGATCCTGAACCACCAATCTGCATTTGTTTATGGGCATGACTAAATGACTGGCTATGCAGCACTTTGATGATGACAGAAAGTTCTACCGACGTGTGCAAGAGTGCCTGAAAGCACAGGCAGGATATTTTTATGAATAAAAAAAAATTGTAAAAGATATGAAACGCCCCAATTTATATGGAGATTATACTGAGAAACAGTTTAAAGTTGCACAAGAATATAATTTTTGTGATTTTGCTGTATTGTTTTTTACAATCAACTGCAGGTAATTTCCACATATTTTGAAAAACTAATACATAACATATCATAATTTTAACCTCAAAACTGCACTAATCGATGACTAAAAAATTAATTCTTTTTTACATGATAAAATGTTTAACATAGAAATTTACTTACAACAGATGTGTTTTTATATAATGTTTTTCCATCCTGGACAAAAGGTACATATTTTTGCAACAGAGCTTTACCATCTATCTTCCAGATAGGTGGGTCAGTTGCAGAGTTTATGAAATCGTTTTTCAGCACAACAAATGCCCCTGACTGCAACAGAAAAACAGGAATTTATAGTTAATATCTATAGCATCAATAAGTATTATATTTATAATGTGCATTTATAAATATTATAAAATATAAATTTATAAATATATAAATATTATGAACTATTTATAAAATAGTATGCACACACAATTCTGTAAATTATTTTATTGTTAAACACACAAAAAGATAAGTTTGTATAAAAGTAACAAATATTTATTATTCATAATTATAAATATTTATAAATGTTGTAAGGGTACATATCTTCAACACGCATTTAGAGAAGCAACTTGAGAAGGATAGAGTACTAAATAATTAACACTATAAATTAAAAGGGATGAATCAGAGATAAAGGAATGGGTATTTAACATAATTATACGATCAAACATATAAAGGTAATAATAAAAATAACCTATGATAAGAGAAATGTAGCAAGCAACGAAGCAAAACTTGGAAAACAACGGTACGATATGATTTAATCAAAATAACCCAATAGATATGGTAAGTGAGTAGGTAGAAACAAAACCCAACCCCAGTAATAGGACATATAAAGACAAAAAATAATCAATAAAGACAAAAAAGAAAAGTAATAAAGACAACTAATAACAATAACATGTGCACAATACCTATCAGTAATATCGTATCACTAAGAGCTAAAGAGTATGAGTCAAGAAAAAAAAATGAAATAATGTATTGTATAATCTAAATAACAATAATGTGAAGAATCCCATAATTATATTTATTTATAGTCATACTTAGACTACTTATATAATTCTGTGTTAATGACTGACTGTAGATAATCCAGCAATCATATGCCTGGGCAGACGATACGTTCCTCTGTACTCGGATGATATAATTGACGGCGGAGCAATGGAGTCAAAAGTACCCTCCTCCGGTCCGAATCAATATAAATTTTAGGGAAGAAATGTTAGGGAATTAAATATTATAGGGATAAAAACACTAGACAAGAAGATAATACAGGAAATCAAGAATAATAATGATACTATGTAAAGCATTAAGAACCGAGAGCTCAAAACTAACAAGTGATTAATTAAATAAATTAAATAAATGATTGATAATTTCACCCAAACACCTGAACGATGTTTGCTGAAATAATCAATTTTAGTGGCAGGGCAATATGTAAGGGTACATATCTTCAACATGCATTTTGAGAAGCAACATGAGAAGGATAGAGTACTAAATAATTAACACTATAAATTAAAAGGAATGAATCAGAGATAAAGGAATGGGTATTTAACATAATTATACAATCAAACATATAAAGGTAATAATTAAAATATCCTCTGATAAGAGAAATGTAGCAAGCAACGAAGCAAAACTTGGAAAACAACGGTACGATTCGATTTAACCAAAATAACCCAATAGATATGGTAAGTGAGTAGGTAGAAACAAACCCCAACCCCAGTGATAGGACATATAAAGACAAAAAATAATCAAAGGCAAACAAATAATACAAAACACAAATAATAAATCAAATGTAGTAACGAGCAGTATATAAAGTTATGTAAACAAGAAGTACACTACCAATAATAATTAAGTGAAACAATTGTTAATAGAATATGTGTGTTATTAATAGCCTTATAGTGAGTTAAAAAAGCAAAACATAAAATATAGAAAAACTGACTATAAAATTATGTTTTAAAACCCAATAAAAAACCAAGAGTGAGAGATAGGTAGGGAGTGATAATAATAAACAGTGAAGTGACAAGAAGAAATTAAGATAAACAATTTATAATCTTAAGAAAAAAATAATAAACAATGGTAATAAACCAGAATCATAATCAAATGGTTGACAGACAAATAATTTAATTGTGTTAGCTAGTAAGAAACAGAGTAGTTGTGAGGACAATAATAAGAAAACATCTTCTATTACTAAAATAATCACTAGGATGATTATCACTATAGAATAGATGGTGTCAAGACAATACTCACCAAAATTGTTATTTGTTTAAGTTAAAAGAGTTATAGTTTGTAAGAAGGAATATGGCTGAACAATGGACAGACCATAAACCTATTTCTATATTATGTTTTGTTAGTAGGATTAAGTGTTAAAAAAGTGTGTAAGAGATAGGAGTAGGCATAAGCTAGCAATGATATAAATTTAACAAGCACAAAATTAATCATCATTGTAAAAATAGAAAAGAAAAGAATATCAGACAAGGAATGATTTTGTAAATTATAATAACATTAATTGATTGTAAAACAGCCCCAAAGTAATTCAAAAGCAAATAAGTACTAAATGACAATAAGCAGAACATATGGATATAATAAATAATGTTTAAATAGTGTAAAATAAGAAATTCTAGACTATTTCAGCTTAGGCCTATAAAATACCTAACTGTCTAACTACAGATAAAACCAACTGTAAGCAATTAACTATTGTATTTGAAAAGTAAGACCAAGTAATTTATTGATTACAATTAACTAACAATAATAATAGGTCAGAAATGGAATGAACAGTATAAATAAGTGAAATATGTAATAACATAACATTAGCAATTTTGTCAAAAAACTAATACATGACCAAGCCCAGCTTTGTGAGATGTCAAATTGATCTTTGAAAGAAAATAGGGACATATATGTTAATATTTCATACATTGGTAATATCACCAAGGAACAATAGCCATTATAAAATATTTATTCATTTTGAACCAAAACCCAGGATTTATAACAATAGATACAAATGTATACAACCAATGAGAGTGGAGTTGGTTACCATATAACAACGAAAAGTTATTATATTTAAAACCGTTATAAAACGAGAGTCCATTATTAACGATCCAACGAGACAGACGCCAAACTGAATTCGTCTCAATTAAAGTTTAATAAAGAAGAAAATAAGATCCAGATGAAGATAAAATGAATACAAGAAGTCGAACATATTTCCAGTAAACCCACGAGAAACAATAAACCAAATTTTAACAATAAAAAATAAATAAAACTCTGAATAATAAAAAATAGAAGCTGGAAGAAGAAGGAAAACCATACCAAGGAAAATTAACGAAAGTATAAACACAACCTGGAAGAAATACCGGTGACCCATAGCAAGAAACAACAAGGTTTTGTTAAGTATAATTAAAATTACCAATAATCACGAACTAAACTGATTAACTTTTTTCACAAACAATAATTCTCACTCCGAACTTGGAACACTACACTCTTTCAAGGATTGATAGATAATATTTATTCAAACTGTATGTAACTTTAGCGTAACCTATGTACGAAGCCTATAAAATTGACACACACTTTTTAACACAAAGAATTGAATTTTATGTAAACCTTTTTAGTATTTAAGTACCATTAATGTAAGGTGGTATACTTTAATCACATCTTGTTTTAAATTTTTTCATAATCCAAAGAACTCATTGGCTGAATAATTTGTGTAAACTAAATAATATTGGCGGCCATGATGGTCTCGTCAGAACGTTCAGTCAACATAGCCAATCCCTGAGATATAATTTGTTTATAGCCGGAGCGAAACTTTTTTATACTAATTTCTATTGTACTTGAATTATCAATAATTAGCGAATTTTGAACACTAATAAATAAGTACTGATCATTAATAATTGTCCTTTGTTTTTATTTGAAATATATTATATAATTTGTGTACAGTAAAGATAGCTAGACATGAATCAACCGTTTTTGTGCTAACAGCACAGGTTATGTAATGCGCATGCGTCAACAGAGAAACATAGCTTAGTTTTCTCTGAGACGCTGTGGAGGTTATTGTGTGAGTACTTTTCAAAAAACATCAGTATTCATCAAATATGAAGCGTTTAGTTTCATTTCATTTTAATAAGAACAGCGTAATAGTAATAGATAATGCCTCCTACCACAATGTACAAATAAATCCACCTCCAACATCTTTATCAAAAAAAGGCAGACATGATTAACTGGTTAAAAAACCATAACATTCCTTGTAGTCCATCTATGTTAAAGCCTGAGCTGTATGCACTAATTAAACAAAACAAACCAACTTACAAAACTTTTAAAATAGATGCCATTTTGGCAAACCAAGGACATTCTGATTTATAACTTCTACACTATCAGCCGGATTTTAATCCTATGGAACTGACTTGGGCAACCGTGAAGAAGCGTGTTGAAAGAAAAACCGTGCATTTTTCTGTGGACAGTGTCGAAGGAATTTTATTGTATTTCTCCTGCAGACTAGAGATCAAGACGTGACGTAATGAAAATTTAAAATGACTACGTGAGATCGAACCGAATAAGGGATACTGTAACAGATCGTTTAGAAAATAATGTAAGACGAGATAGCAGCAGTGAAGGCAACTTGAGTGATAGTGATAATAGGATAACGGTGATAACAGTTACGGAAATATTAGTAGGGTGAAGAACTGACCTAAATAATTATTGTAATTGCATGTAAGTAAATGTGCTCTATGGTACTTAAATAGTTTCAGTCTAATTGTTGCATTAATATTGTCTCTCCGGTTCTTTATGGATAGTTTAATCTGCTCGTTTTTTAAAAACACACACACACACACACACAATCATTTCACGTACGAGGTTGTTATTAATGTACTTATTCAAACAAATTAAGATGCCAGAGCAATGTGCATCATGTATTACTACGTTTTTCGTGAATCGTAACATGTACACAAAGTGTACACATTCCAAAATATACAACGATTGTTGATGTCTAGCCTCGACTTTCGAGAAACATTGCAACAGACACAACACGCCAAGTCACTGTTTACAAAATAATGGAAATCTTTATTAGGCCTACGTTGTCTCTTTCTGTTGTGTCTGCGCTTGTTTCGTCTTACAAAATGTCCACGTTTACTGTCGTAATCGAAATCAAAATTTACCTACAACCAAATTTTGTAGGTAACCAAATTTTAGGTAAAAACCTTAAAAACAATTAAAAGAATAACAAAAGAATTTTCAAATTATAAGAATAATTGGTTAGTAAAAAGTTAGGTAAGTTAGTAAAAAGTAAGTTACATATATGCGTGCGTGCGTGCGTGCGTGCGCGTTGGTAGGGCTGTAAAATTTAGTTTGGTAAAGTATTTAGTAATATAATTAAAAATGTAGCTAATGAAATGTAAAAAACAATAAATACATAAAAACGTTAAAAAATAAACAATTGAAAACACTACGAGGGGGTACCCAAAAATAACCGGAATTTTTTTTTTAAAGCTATGTATTTAATTTTTTTTTACAAAACAACCTTATTACCTTCAAAGTACTCTCCATTACACTTAATACATTTGTCCAATCTGCGATCCCATTTCTGGAAACACATTTTTCAAACTCGTCTGTTGTGATGGCCGACAGCTCCTGCCTCGTTTTTTTCTTTGCCGCTTCCACGTCGTCAAAATGTTGTCCTTTCATGCCCCTCTTCATTCGCGGAAACAAGAAGAAATCGCACGGAGCGAGGTCGGGTGAGTAAGGGGCGTGGGGCAAGGGAGTCATGTTGTTTTTTGCTAAAAACTGGCGCACTGAAATGGCTGCGTGAGCAGGTGCATTGTCATGGTGGAAAAACCAGTCCCTCGTCTGCCACAAATCGGGCCTTTTTTGTCGCACATTGTTACGCAATCTTTTTAAAACTTCCAAATAGAAAGCCTGATTAACAGTCTGACCTGGTGGGACGAATTCAGAATACACTACCCCTCTCACATCGAAAAAACAAATGACCATCGTCTCAATGTTTGATTTCACGTGACGAGCTTTTTTTGGGCGAGGCGACAATGAAGTTTTCCACTGGCTTGACTGTTGTTTAGTTTCGGGGTCATAACCATAGCACCATGACTCGTCACCAGTAATGACTTTGGAGAAAAAATCTGGGTCGGTTCGGAGCTGGTCTTTCAATGCACGGCATGTTTCAACTCGATTGTCTTTTTGCTGTTCAGTCAGGACCCGAGGCACAAATTTTGCAGTGACCCTTCTCATCCCCAAATCTTCTGACAAAATTCGCTGAACTGAGCTCCAAGTTATTCCAGATAACTTACTAATCTCTTCAATGGTCCGTCGTCGGTCTTCAAGCACGATTGCATGAACTTTTTTAACATTTTCGTCAATTCTGGAAGTTGACGGACGTCCAGAACGAGGTTTGTCATCAATTGACATTTCACTTTCATTGAAACGAGAAAACCATTGGTACACTTGAGTTTTTCCCATAGCACTATCCTTGTAAGCTGTTTTCAACATCACAACAGTTTCTGCGGCGTTTTTCCCAAGCAGGAAACAAAATTTCACAGCTATGATTTTGTTCACTTAAATCCGCCATAACAAAAAACGAGGAGCAAGCGAAACTGCTTTTACAAAACATATTACTGCAACCGGACATAATCTTCTCAGGCGACAACAATGACGGACTGAACTCGGAACGAGTTGCGCTACACTCGCCTAGCGGGAGAAATGCGTACTACGTAAGCTCCGCCAGTCGCAGCGCTATTCCGGTTATTTTTGGGTACCCCCTCGTATAAGAATCATAGACAATAGAAAACTAAATAAATAAAGTTATAAATATAATAAAACGAAAATAATTGTGAATCGACAAAGCAGTGTAACTGGTTTATTTCAGCTGTCATATAAGCGATACCAGTTTTAAAATTTTACTACTTTTACAGAGAAAAACGTAAATTTAACTATTATCTTTCATCTTTAATTATTAAAGAAGCAAACTTCAGCACATTAGGTATAAAAAGTCAACCCGTGTCAAAATAGATTACTCTTGTCACATTCGCGTCTTATTAACAATTCAGAGAGTAGACCAATATTTTCAACTGCGTTAGTAGACATTTTCCTCTCTCGTGCCTTTAACTGCTGCAGTCTTCTCCCCCACTACAACCTGCGCGCTGATTCATGTCTGTTTAATACTACTGTACTTTAGCAGTGAATAGAATTCTTTACCAAAATTCTATGTTGGCAACATGTCGAACGACACGCGAGATTCGAATTCCCGCCAGTCCGCGTGGGTAATTTGAATTTGTCAACATCGCACAGAAAAACGACACCGATCAAAACTTTTAATTGTTTTAAGAAAACAATTTGGCGCCTACCGGGAAGAAAAAACAACGAGTAAGGACAGGTAAGGATTAAACTTGAAGAAGGATTCGGTATTGTTTATTAGCGCATTCGCGATCATCACCACTAAGCGAGTACTATAAAAAACGCTAAAACAGTGAGGCTTTTATAACGGATGACAGAAAGTTCATTAACAAATTGACGCCAACATGTGGCATAATAAGAAACATACAATCGTATCGAGTTTTTAACAATGTACCTACAAACATTCCCATTGAAGAAACTATAAATATTATAAACTGAAAACAAATAACGAAAGTGACACATACATTAAACAGTTAACTAATACTTTAAAAATAATTTTAAATCAAAATTATTTTCAATACAACAACAAACTGTACTATCAAACAGATGGCCTTGCTATGGGAGCACCAACCTCCGCTATCATATCAGAAATCTTCCTACAAAAACTCGAACAAATAATAAATATAATAAAATTAAACGACCCTTTAGGATGTTACTTTAGATACGTTGATGATACTCTGTACTTTCCCAAAACAATGGTATAAACATAAAATAAAATATTCAACTTAATAAATAATTTACATTCCAAAATAAAATTCACATTAGAAGAAGAATCTAATAATAAATTAAATTATTTAGACTTAACAATAAAGAAAAATGAAACAATTTTGAATACTCAATATACAGAAAACCTCAAACCGATTTAGTAATACCAAATAATTCTAACCATCCTCCCCAACATAAAATGGCAATATTTAATTCCATGATTTACCAAATGCTTAGGATCCCATTAAATAACAAAGAAAGAAATATTATCCAACAAATAGCAGTTAAAAATGGATACAAAATAAAAACTATTAATAAATTAGAAAATAAAATTAAAGATAAAATCACTAATAAAATTCCCAAGAACACTACATTTAAAAATTCACCTACTAACAATAATATAAAATATCAACCTTCACTTATTACGGAAATATAACTCAAAAACTAAATAAAATATTTAAAGATACTAATTTAAAAATATCTTATAATACAGATAATATAATTTTTAATAAAATAAAACCTAAACCTAAATCTAATATTCACAATAAAAATGGAATATTGTAGCATGTCAATTTTGGGTCCTTTTATTTTTTTACGGTATGGGGCATTGGTATTTTTATTTATTTCGTTTTGTGTGGGAGCTTTATTTAAACATTGTGAAATTTCATATGACGACAAAGACTCATTTCATTATAACAGAACACGTATTGAGAAACAGTGGTGTAACAAAGCGAAACGCAGTTTGCAGTTGAGTAAGGCGGCAAAGGAATTCGCGCCCCCTTCGAAATTCTAAGAACTTTGTATGTGTGTGTCGACGCCTGTACGTAACCTAGTCGGGCGGAGCGCTGAAGTGACGCCGTAAAAAACTCAAAATGGCTAAAAGCAAGCAACTCCACGAGCACATGGTCATGGAATGGCAGGAAATAATGTCTTAAGTCCGGCCCCTTTTTATGACGTCAGCCAATGCCTAGCTGAGATCATATGCTGTATTAGCTCCAAAAAACTACATGTAGAGCATGGGACGCAGTTTCAGCGACGAAGATCAAGGCAGTGCTTTCCGTACAAAGGCTGAGATCATCTCAGCAGTACCTGTTACGTTATCGTCCCCAGTCTACCAGCTGAACTCCCCGGTACCGGGACGGCCAAAGTAGGCTCGTCATAAAAATTGTTAATTAAACAGTAAAAAAGGTGTAAATACAGCAAATTGTCATGTGACCGCGGTCAATCAATCGAGGGGGCCTTAATCAAGAGTTTTAGTTTATTTCAGACAATAAAAGCAGTGTAACCGAACAATGCGTGTATGCGGAGACCGCGTGGCCGGCGAGGGGGGAAGTTTATTCTTATAAAATGTTAAGGGATTTATAAATTGATTGGTTTGTAAGCGTGAGTGAGCAATGCTGGGCTGTTTATGTTGGTGTTTTGTGTAATTATAAATGATACAAGGTAAGCTATAGTTTATAAGTTATATTATGCAAGAGTTGCACAACATCTGAGAAATGTACTTAAGGAACCTTCTTAATTTTATAAAAGTTCAAAAGTAAAAGATTAAATAAGTAATTCTCTTCAAAAATGAGTTGTGTCAGTAATTTGCTTAACCTGTAAATGATGTTTGTATCTAGCGTTCATGTGATCGGACCCTGAAGCCCTACAAGCGATCGTAACGGTAGGTAAAAAATTAAATTGTTTTTTTTGTGTGTTAATAAGTGTTACTAACAAATAAGTAGAGGATCACAATTGGCGCCCGAACAGGGACGAATTGAATTAATTATAATTAATTAATTAAATTCCACATCTACAAAGATACAAACATGTTTTAGGTTAGCATAGCAAAATAACATTACATTACAAAATTTAATTAATTACATTATTTATTTAAGTAATTTATTTAATTTAAGTTAACCAATAATACAAAATGTCAGATAACGAAAATAACGTAAATGAAATGACGAGTGTCGAAGTTTTCGACGACTCAAACATTAGTAACTTTGAAGCACACTCGACTCCAAGTGTGAGTCAGAATGAAGCAGAAATAAGTATAACAGATCAAAGTAAAGTAAATGAAGATTCAGGGATTCAAGTAACCCCGAAATTAGATAGGGAAAGTAGAATTAATAGTAAAGAAGTCGGCTTCACTGACGGAAACATAGCAGCACAATCTACTCCGTCGACAACACGAACCAAAGAGTTGTCGATGGACGATCTGTTTAATCTAATAAAAACCATGTCTGAAAATATAAATAGCAATTATAAAGAGCAACAAATTGATTCCAATGTCAAGTTTCACGAATTAAAAAATGAGATTCAAGAATTAAATAAATGTTTAGAAAGTACTAATGAAACAATGAGAACCAGCTTGAATAAGTTAGAACAGAGTGTTGAGCGAATGGGAGTACATGTGATGAATACAGAGAAAAATAAAACAAATGAAAATTGTAATGACAAATGTAAAAATATGATACCAGAGAAAGAGTTAATAAATGATAAGAATAATGTTGAAAATAATGAGAATAATAGTAATGTATTTGAAGAATTAGTATCGGAGACTGATACGGTAAAAATAAAGAATGAGAGTACTGATGGGTTGGTAGAATGTGATTATGAGATGTTAATGTGTGTGTATGAGTTAGAGAGAGAGGAAAAATAATGTTGTACTGGAGTGGGGACAGAGGGCAAATTTTCCCTTTATTATTTATGATGTTTATGATGATTATTTAATGAGTTCGCAAGTGTTGTTGGGCAAGAGTCCCGTATTGATAGATGAATTGAGGGGTTTATTTTTGTTGAGTAATTGTGTACCCTCTGTCGGTGATAATAATGTTGAAAGTGTGATTTGGTATGGTGATGAAAGAGATTTAAACAGAGAATTGTGTGTGGAGAACATAACAGAATTATATAACTTAGATAGAAAGTATGATGAATGGAAGGAAACTTTAAAAGTATATTTGAGTAACAATGATTATAATGATTTTACTAAAGTAATTAACCCGATCATGAATGTTTTACCAACGGAGATGTAACAAAAATACCGAATGTAGAATAGTTTAATGAGTATTTTGGTATGATTAATGAGTTTAGTTTGTATGGTTACGACACACAAAACAGTCATTTGTGTGGTGATAAAAGTGAACAATGCTATATAAAACCAAGACTTATTTGGGACGATGGAGGGTAAACTATTGAAACAATAAAAGACAGTATAAACATTTTGTTTTAATGGTTCTGACATGGCAGATTTGGACAGAAGGGCGAAAAAAAAAAAACTGAACAATTAATAAGAGTTTGTAAATAAAAATATAGTGAATTTATTTGTGTGCATTGTGGAATGTTAAGTAAATAATGTGTGTACGTAAGATGATTGTTGTAATAATAATATTGAAATATTTGGAAGTTCAATAAATATCAGAATTAATTGTGAAAACAGTAATTGATTAATGGTAATTGTTTCAATAACTATATAATTTATATTTTTGGTAATTAATTTAATTAAAACAATTTCATACAGGTTAAATATTTTGATTGATTATTTAAAGGTTATATAATTGAAATTTTGTTTGAAGTCAAATGGTTTTATGAGATGAATTTTGTAATTAAAGGCATTATTGGATGTAAACTAATATTTTTGTGTTAAATGTTACAGAGGTGAGGTGAAAAGTATTGTGATATGGTGATTGTGTTTTGTATATGTCATGTTAACTGAACTGTACGTATAAAAAATTGTATAATCATGTATAACAAAAATATTTACAGGTAACTAAGATTTTAATTCAGTAGTAAGATGTTTATTTGAAATAATTGTGTTCAATAAAAATGATGGTTAAATAATTAACTGAAAGATAATGGAATTCATAATAAATCTTAATAATAAATTTTGAAAATTTTAAGAAAGTCAAAGGGTAACAGGTTATATGAATGGGTTAAATGTTTGTTGATGAAAAGATTATATTGATTTAATGTATATAAAAAGTTAGTTAGTTAGTAAGTTGCTATTGCGGGGGTGGCCTGTGCCCTCGTAAATAGCGGAATGGGTTGGGGGTAACAGAGAGTGTTACCCCCATCGGAGGCCAAAATGGCGAAAATGTGCGGCACACCTTTTTCGTGTAAAATTAAAATTTACACACTGCTAAACGACCGTGTCGCACATAGTAGTAATGATTGTAACAGGCAGTCAAAATGAAGTTAGATTTCCCCGACTTTTCGGGCGATTACTGCCTTACCAGCACTAATCGTGGATTTGGCTAGCGGCCAGCTATGGTCATATCAAGTCCCTTGACCATAGCTGACTTGAAATTGGTATATATTAGAAATTCAATGGGGGGAGAAATTAGGGGAAATCTCCCGGAACTATGAAACAGCGGCTGCCACTCTGCCCGCTTGGGGGTAGCAAGACAGGTGGTAGACCCGCAGTAAGGGTATGTCATTATGTAACAAGAATATGTTGATATTCGATAATGTTTAAATGTAATAGCGGAAGCAAAGAGACGGAGAGGTAAAACCTGCTCCAAAATATACAGTCTCTGTCAAAGCGCAAGGGCGAGACAGTCCTCCATAATTTGAAATAGTGTGTGTGGCTGGGAGGTGGCTCAGATGAGCCACGAATGTAAATTTTATAACATAAAAATTTTTTATTAAAATTTTGATCAAATAAAACTGCTTGTGCTCTGTTAAATAACTAGTGCTCAGACACTCAAGACAAGGTGTTCATGCTATAATTTTAAGTGTATTATTTTATCGTTGTACGTTAGATATAAGGTTGATGATAATACGTGTTTTCATTATATATGTATACTTTAAACTAAGCCAATAATTTAACGTCTGGCAGGCGGGTAACACAAAATGATCAGAATCAGAAAAAGGGGAAACAATGAAGGGAGAAGTGAGTATTGATAAAGATATATTTCATGTAATTGTTCAATTATGAGATGTATTTTCATTGTGTTAGTAGGATCAGCTGATCAGCAATAACAGGTCACTGGTATATTGGTTTGTAAATGTTATAAGTAATTGATGTTCAAGGTAATGTTTTAATGTATTACAGATGTTTTAAAGTAATGGGAAAAATAATTTGATGAAATGAGAAATAAAGTAACAATTGTCAGAGCTAATAAAAGATAGTTTTGGGTGATGAATATTTTATAGGACATGTAGATCTGTCCAAGTCAGAGTTGAAAGTTAAAGAGATAATAGAGATAATGTAGTGTTGTTTTGGAGTAATGTATATTGTAGAATTTTGTGAAGTATTGATGTTGACACAGTAGTTACGGAGAATAATTGTGGAGTTTGGAGTGATATATTGATGTTTATAATTGATGTTGTTATTTTGTTGTATTTGTAGTGAGGTAATGAGATTGAGATTTTGGGGATGGCAATTTTGTAGAAGGGGATAGTGTAATGTAGGAGTCCGCAACAAGGTTTGGGACGGGATAGGACCGATTTAGTGGGGACGGGGTCGCCTTAGGTAGAATCCAGGGGCCAAATAAGGGAATTGAGTTTTTGGGGGCGGGGAAACACGTATCCTATGTACAAAGGGTTAGAGAGTATTTTTTATATATAGAGAGAAGGTGGCGATTTGAGTTTAAGGATAAGTTGGGGTTAGAGAGTGTTTTGGGATAGATATTTTGATAGAGATGGGTGTCATGGGAGGTGAAGTTGTTAGTAGTAGAGCCATAGGGAGAAAGTTGATATAGGTGTATACAGCTCAAGTAGTAAATTAAATGAGGATAAATATTTACATCACCCACAGTAAGGGAGAATCAGATTATTAAATAAAAAGAGAGATTTATAATAAAGATATAAAATTTTTTATTTTTTTAAACCAGTGACAGAATTTTGATAGAATTGAAAATAATGTAAAGCTAAGAAGTGTTTATTTTAAATAAATTAAATGTCAATTTGCCTATTGTTTATAATAATATTTTGTTAGTTCTAAATATCTTATTTTATTATGTTTTGTGTTTCTAGTTAGATTGTTACAGATGTTAAAGGTATTTTCAGATAGAAAGTCTACATAACATATGTAGGTCAAGGGTTTTAGACTTGACCTAGTTTCGATCAGCTGATGAGGTCATGCACCCACTAAGCTTGTATAGTAGGAAGTCAATTTTATTTGTTTGTTTAATCAATTTAAACCAATTTTCAAATAATGTCTAAATATGAAGGAACCATTTAATAAATTTAAATTTTTTGAATTTTAAAATTTTTTTTTGGAAAATATTTTTTTTGGAAATTTTAATTTTGAAAAAAAAAAAAGAATGATTTTTCGCCTGCCAGTGAATGAATATTTTAAGTGTTGATTATTATATTATTTGTGTATTAACCATGTTTATTTTTATTGATTTATTTGTATTGCAGTGTATTGTTAGACTATAAGTGATTACATGTTAGATTAAGGATGTGTTTAGATTAGGAGAAAGGTTTAAATTAATGCATTTTAAGTAGAAAACAGAAAACCAGGAAGAGAATTTTTTTGTCAAGTATATTATTTTGAACTTTTTTAAATTTTGCATAAATTTTAAAAGAATTTTTTAATTTTACGATGCGTTATGTCAACATGTAATGCGACTGTGTGTGAGCCCAGTATCTGCTAAAGGCAGCCCAGCTTGCATAAAAGAGGAAACACATCGGTGGAGGATCTGGCATAATTTAAGCCAGGGGTTGAGGATTTTGGGGGTAGCATGTTAGAAGGTGAGGTGCGCTGTGGTACGAGTCTGTTCGATTTCTCGGTGTTGGGATCTCTTACGGAGAAGTCCAGTGATTTCGTTCAGATGGGTCCATAGTCGCTGAGCCAGGGGGGTCGTGTACCCATGTAGAGTAAGAACAAGAGGGGGTTGTTGGCACCAGTTCCTCACCGGTCCTCTTCGGGGTTTATCGATGAGATTTCTTCTGTTGTGAACAGCAGCATTCTCATCGAGGGGGTATTGTAGCGTGTCAATTTTGGGTCCTTTTATTTTTTTACGGTATGGGGCATTGGTATTTTTATTTATTTCGTTTTGTGCGGGAGCTTTATTTAAACATTGTGAAATTTCATATGACGACAAAGACTCATTTCATTATAACAGAACACGTATTGAGAAACAGTGGTGTAACAAAGCGAAACGCAGTTTGCAGTTGAGTAAGGCGGCAAAGGAATTCGCGCCCCCTTCGAAATTCTAAGAACTTTGTATGTGTGTGTCGACGCCCGTACGTAACCTAGTCGGGCGGAGCGCTGAAGTGACGCCGTAAAAAACTCAAAATGGCTAAAAGCAAGCAACTCCACGAGCACATGGTCATGGAACGGCAGGAAATAATGTCTTAAGTCCGGCCCCTTTTTATGACGTCAGCCAATGCCTAGCTGAGATCATATGCTGTATTAGCTCCAAAAAACTACATGTAGAGCATGGGACGCAGTTTCAGCGACGAAGATCAAGGCAGTGCTTTCCGTACAAAGGCTGAGATCATCTCAGCAGTACCTGTTACGTTATCGTCCCCAGTCTACCAGCTGAACTCCCCGGTACCGGGACGGCCAAAGTAGGCTCGTCATAAAAATTGTTAATTAAACAGTAAAAAAGGTGTAAATACAGCAAATTGTCATGTGACCGCGGTCAATCAATCGAGGGGGCCTTAATCAAGAGTTTTAGTTTATTTCAGACAATAAAAGCAGTGTAACCGAACAATGCGTGTGTGCGGAGACCGCGTGGCCGGCAAGGGGGGAAGTTTATTCTTATAAAATGTTAAGGGATTTATAAATTGATTGGTTTGTAAGCGTGAGTGAGCAATGCTGGGTTGTTTATATTTATGTTGGCGTTTTGTGTAATTATAAATGATGCAAGGTAAGCTATAGTTTATAAGTTATATTATGCAAGAGTTGCACAACATCTGAGACATGTACTTAAGGAACCTTTTTAATTTTATAAAAGTTCAAAAGTAAAAGATTAAATAAGTAATTCTCTTCAAAAATGAGTTGTGTCAGTAATTTGCTTAACCAGTAAACGATGTTTGTATCTAGCGTTCATGTGATCGGACCCTGAAGCCCTACAAGCGATCGTAACAAAAAAATTAAATTAAATTGGTAGGTAAAAAATTAAATTGTTTTTTTTTTTGTGTTAATAAGTGTTACTAACAAATAAGTAGAGGATCACAATATATAAAATAGAATGTCCAGATTGCAATAAATTTTACGTGGGCCAGACAAAGAAAAAACTACTAGATAGATTCCTTCAACACCGCAATGCACATTTAAAACCAAATATTTATAAATCTAATTTAGCCACACATTGTCTAAATAATAACCACCAATTTACAAACATTGAAAATATAAAATTAATTAAAAACATACAAAAGGTCAAAAAATTAATATTTGGGAAAATCTTAATATTTACAAACACAATAACAATGATTTATTAATTAAAGAACAAACCCAAATAAAAACAAAATGATCTATTTAAAATATTAAATTTACTAAAAAATAAAAATGAATAAAATATATACAATAAATATTTCAAATATAACCGAAAAAACAGCTGCTAAAGAAAATAAACATTAAAACAATCGTTAACTAATTGACCTTAATCAATTTTCAGTTATTTTATATTAAAATCGACAATTCGATTATTGGTTGTCTTATTAACAGAATTATTTTGATTGTTATTAATTTACTTACAAACCTCTGATGATACTGATATTTTTCAGTGAAACGTGCGTCAGGTGTTAAAAGAAAATACGAAAGTACACTACTTGCAGAAGAAACAAATTGAATAACATCAAAACATTCATAATTATATGTATATATGTTGTAGCAGGTTTTTGGGTACATCCATGTATGAGATTTTCATAGTGCCGACATTTCGTCCCGTACTCCCACAACATTTTCAAGGCCTACTGACATTGATTTAGCTACCAATCACATTTGTATCTTACTTTCCTTGGGGTTGCTTCCATGGGAAGGTTAGAGCATGGGGTTGAGTGTTTTTTATGTGTTATTTTGAGAACTGTCAGGAAATTTCACGTTGTCACTAATTTAGTATATTCATTTCTGTCATTGACCACTAGCCTCCCCTTTCTAGTAAATCTCAATCCCCTCTCTGTACTGTCTGATTTTCTTATTGTTTGTTCATGTCAAGATTTTGTATTTTTGGAACTGAATGTGTGTGCTGTTTGTTTGGTGTGTTTCATCCATAGTTATATAATGAAGGAACTACTCCTCACTTACATTAGCACATTTATGCAAAGAACATTTATGGTGGCTGAAACAAGCCTGAGAGAGGGTAATTTTCTCAGATGAATGTCATTTTGAGCTATTTTCTCAAGGTAAGGTCAGAGTTTGCTAGAGAAAAACAGAAAATTTTTTGCCAGCCTGTGTCCCCGGGCAGTCCAATAAGGTGTAGTTAACACTGACAAATACTGTGAATCTATGGAGGAAGTGTTGATTCCTTCTGCTCAGATGATCTTCGGGGAAAGTTATATCTACCAGCAGGTCAACGCCACATGTCACAGATCCACGGCAACCAGGAAAGTGTTCGCTACTGAAGATTTTGGAGCTGCTGTCCTGCCCACCACGCAGTCCAGACCTCAACCAACTGAGAACCTTCAGATCACGACGACTTATCGATTGACAAAGCAGAAGCCCAGGAACAGAGTGGAACTGAGTATGTCTGTAGCCATGGGCATAGCGCACGCGCACATATATACGTTTATATGAAATTTAGAGTAAAATATCTGAGAAATTTTTGACGCTATAACAGTAGTACAATATTTAGTGACGTTAAAACCGGGAATTTTTATAATGTTAAAGATATCAGTTTGACCGGACTTATGACAAAATAACGCTACACCCGAGTTGACATAACAGCCGAGGCCGTAATAACCAAGTTCCACTGTATAAAAATGGTTAACAAACATTTTATAAATGTATCTTATTTTAGTAATGTTTGTATACTGTTGTGTTTTACAGCAGTGTCACACACACACACACACACACACACATTCACAATGTTAGAAAAAAGTTTAAAAACCATTTTTTTAATTTTCATTAGTTGTATTTAATCAGGAAGTTTCACAACAATTTTTTGCATTAAATTACCATACGTATTAACCAAAGGGACCTTCTCTTGCCATGCACCATCCCTAAATCCTGTCAGGCATTGAGTGGATCAGCTTTCTACACTCTTCGTGCGCGACTTCTTGCCATAAGGTATAGACTGTCTTGAAATCTTGGGTGTTGTGGGTATTCGGTCGTGTAGCCGTCCACAAATTATCATGAGTATCTCTAAACGCTTCATCTATCATTCCTCGCACTGTTGTCCATCGAGTCTCTCTGTTCTTCTCCATCATTTCTTCTAACCTTCCCAAGAATCCCATACGATTACGCCTATAGTTTCTGAAGTTAATTAGCTTCAGAAACAACGGTTATCGTTGTTGATTACATGTGTACTATGGCATGTTCTATCTTGCCATGAATCCACCACTTCCTGCAGTTTGACCTCCCTTTGGTGTGTTTCTTCAATCCTTCCTTGGTTTTTCTTTACTTGGCTGTCTACTCGATTGAAGTTATTATAGACACCCTCCATTCTCTCACCAATATCCGTCCGTATTTCAGTTATTTCTTTTTGTTGCTCATCTAAATTTTTTGACACTTCTTGCTTAGTCTGTTCACATTCTAATGTGATTTTTAGTTGGATGTCTTCAATCTTCTGTTTATTTTCATCTTCGACTAAGGATATTTCCTTCTGGACCTTTAATATTGTTTCATTTGTCTTTTCTATTTTTTCATTGGTTTCCGTCGTGTTCTGTTTAATCTCTTCCCGATACACTACCAACTGTTGCTCCAGTTGTTGTTTCAACACTTCTTTATTTTTTTGGTGATCTTCCTTTAATTGGTGTTGTAATGTTTCATGGTTTTCCTCCATTTTCTTATCTATCTGCTGCTTTAGTGCCTCATTATTGTTTTCAATTCTTTTGTCTATTTTTTCGACATCTTCTTTCATTTGTCTCATCAATTCCTCATTATTTTGTTTTAATGTCTCATTATTTTTCTCAATTTTCTTATCTAACTTTTTGATATCTTCCTTTGTAGATCTATTAGTATCATCTCTGACTTAGTCCCTCCATTTTTTGTTGTTAAGCGTTTCTATGTTCTTTTCAATATCCTCCTTTGTAGATGTATTGGTATCATCTATTTTCTCTTCCATCTTCTTACTGTTATCATCTATTTTCTCTTCCATCTTTTTACTGTTATATATTTTCCGGCTTATTTCCTCCTTTGTAGATGTATTAGTTTCATCTATTTTCTGACTTAGTCCCTCCATTTTGTTGTTAAGCATTTCTATGCTCCCCATTTTCTCTTTCATCTCCATTATTATCCTCATTATTTCTTGCATTGTCGCATTCTCCGTCTGCACAGGTTTCTCCTGCTGTGTGGGTTTGTTGGGTTCTGCGGGGGGGTAGTATCATCTCTATGTCTTCTACCGGCGTCGCCTCTTTGTTTTCCATCTCTCTTCCATCCTCCGCTGCTCGTTTACGTGAACACTCTCTCCGTTTCATTTTGTTCGTCTTTTCTGTAACTGCCGCCAGAATGTTGTCCTTCCTCTACTTCTAGCCACACTAGTTGGTGCGCCAATCTATTAACTACCGAATACCACCCTTTTAAGCCTCTCCTTGGTCGCGGCAATCTATTACAATTTGAATATGTACCTCTCTTTTACAAACAATAACACCAATCTAGTATGGTTTACCAGCCACACTAGGGTTTATTCTCTTTTCCCGCTATCTTACCTGCTGTAAATCTTTATTGATTTTCCGGTTTCAGGTGCCAAATTGTTTTTCATTTAAAACAATTAAAAATATTTAAGTGAACAAATTATTCGGCGTAATTCAACAGTTAATTTTACTGTCGCCTTCTGTTCAAATTCAAATTTCGCTCCGAAGCGTCAGGTTTACCAACTTCGGTTTTTTCAGCAGCGGATCTTCACCTATACTATATTAAACATGTTTTATATCAACAATTACCTATGGAATAAAAAACAATTATAAATTCTGATTGCAGGTTTATTTAATAGCGTTTGTGCCCTTTTTTAGATCGTTTAATACAAATTGTCACATATAGTAATAATTTCCAGCTACTGATTTTTACAAACTCAGCGGTTGGCGGCGACTAGGGGTCGTTTACCAAACAACAGATTCGCTAAGCGAAAGTGTAATCTCATCAAACTGTTGTTCAGTCAGGATCTTTTGATTACCAGAAAAGTTAACAAAATGATAATTGAATGTACAAACCTTTACAAAAGAATTACTATTATATACTATATTTTTCTTTACAAACTTAGTGCTTAAATATCTAAAGTAAGTCGAATTTACTACGTGAATCTTGGTTAGGGTTTTTTGTTAATAATTAGTTTTTTTTTTTTATTTAACTCAACAAAAGTGTTCTTGTTCTGATTAAACAATTTATCGGAAATATTTAATTAGTTATTAATGTCATTCATTGATACTGTGTTTGAACCAAGTGAAAAGTTGGTGTATTTGTGTCACAATGTTCAACCGCATTTCGCTGAGGTGTTGGAAAATTATTTGAAGTTATACTTTACGATATTTCCAAATCATCTGATCTTCCGTCCATACGGGATTATTATGGTAGCTATCTTCCTTTGGTTTTTCTTCCTTCTGGGTAATTACTTCATCTTTTTTATAATTTTGCAGGTAATTTTTACGTTTAATTTGTATTCATGGTTTGCTATTAGTGATATTAGTTCAATTTGATAACTTCGGCATATATTCTGTCATTATTTTTGTTTCTTCTGATCGTTTTAAATCATGGAGTAAATATTTTCTCATCTATTTTCGACTGAAGCCAATAATTAACTCTTAAATGTTATTAACCGTTTTTTTGTTACTAGGCTACAAGCCTACCGATTTCATTGGCTGTAAATTTTGTCCCATTGTTATATTTTGCTTATAATTTTTTACTGAAAATGATGAAATGTTTCTAATTTGTATAATTTATTTATAGTATATCTAATATACTGGTCATTAGCATATTTGAATGGCTTTTCGATTGTAGATTATTTTGAAACCTGTAACGGTAGAAACCCATGAGATTTTGAAATTTTAATATTTTCCATTTTTATTCAACGAAGAGTATATGGTGAATAGAGTATATCTTCGAGACTGGTACGGCTCGTTACAGGAATGTAAAATTGTTCACCCTCATGCGCGCAGAGAACAAGACAGTCGGCAATTAACATCTACAAGCAACGGACACGAGTAATTGAGTGCGTCCGCCGGCTGGGCACAGTTTATTTCGTCCGCACATAAAAATGTGAATTTAGGGCAAAAACAGTTCAATCTATAGTGTGGCTCGCGGCCGGATGAACAAAAAGGCTCGCGAGCCGAAAGTTTAGTAAAATTGTAAAAAATGTGTTAATAAAAGTGCAACAGCAAAGTCAGAAGTAAAGTTTCTAAATTACGAACAGTTAAAGGTATTTTCCGGACTTTTAAGTGAAAACAGGGACACAACACCGGACCACACGTGCAGGATGAGTACTCTTCAAAACTAGTAACAATAGACCAATTATACACAGACCCACGAAAATGTATCAATATTAATGAGATCTCTATATTATGGGGGAAAATTTAAATACCGTGTGAATGAGAGTATGCACAAGTACTGGGTTGTCCTTACATAATCTAAGTAATTAATAACTTGTAGTTTAATTAATCAGTTGTATTTAATGGTAATTAATAAATGTAAAGAAAAATGAATGCTAAATTTTGTCGGTAGTAGTTATGTTTTAATGTTCAAATCTGCTTAAATTTGGAAAACAATATAAAAGAGAAGTCATACTGGTATTTTATAAAAAAGAAAAAAGAGAATGAAAAACAAAACAATGGTGAATAAAAGTTGTTAGTTAACAAATGATATGAGCGTAGTTATTGCTATACGTAACCCTAAGTCATGCTTGTAATTCACAGTTCATGTGCCGAATCCTGGGCTAATACAAGGTAAGTTTGTTTGATATAGTAATTAATAAATGTGTTAAAGGTGAGTAACATCACAAACCAAACAAGACTAACTTTCATTCATTATTTACTGATCTAGTATCAGTAAGAGCTGTTTTGGCTCTTTCTACCTTTTTATATTTATTTATTTTATAGTTGTGTTTTTTGTGTAATATTTGTTTCCTTTAATAATTCCCTATTGAAATATATTATGTTTACCTACTTTTCCTTTTACTTAAAGTTATTTTCTTATTACAATTTACAATTAATCTATCTGCTATCTAGGCCTACATATGCTTAGAATAGTTGATAATTTACATAATTTAGTTACATCCTCTTTCCTATATTCTTTATAAATTTGCTTAGTTATTGCATAATTAGGTTGAATTAGTACATACTGTTTTAAGCCTATTGTTAATTTTGAACAAATTCTTACTTCTTAAGCCTACGTTTGCTACATTTACTTTTAACATTTTTAGACTCCTGCCATCCCTTTAAAACACACTACGTACTGTTTTCTTAATTATCCATCATTAATATTCTAACATAACATAACTTATATTCAGCATTCTGATAACGTGTATAACATTTGGTGTTTTTGTTACCTTACTATTATTCTCTCAATAACATAAATTAAACCGTTTATTATATATCGATTTAGGATTAAGAATTGTCTTATTAACTATCTTTATAATTCATAAGTATAAGTATAAACACATTAAGATTTAGTGTAACACACTCTCTCTGCCTCCTACTATTTTCTAATAACAGTTTATTAATTCATTATTAACAAAAGATAGAACATCAGGGTCATTCCGTATCAAATCAACACACTAAAATTAAAAATTTTACCTGACCATCTCAGAATTTGATGAAATTTGGTATGTAGGTAGTCCTCATGGAAATTAATAAAAACACAAATTTTTTTTCAAATATCTCAAACGGTTTAGAAATTACGGCTATGTAAAGTTTTCAAAAAACGGCCAAAAATGCACGTCCGACATATTTTGAAATCACCACACCTGCTCTCCTAATTGAGCTAGAGATGGGAGTGGTGTTATTTTACTCAGTTTTTCATGCAGTTTGCAATGATATACAGCACAACATACCTTTTCATAAAACTTTTTTTGTAAACACAAAATCAAAATTTTAAATTTAATTTTCTCAAAAAGTGCATTTTTGAAAATTTTTTAAAAATTCCTATAAATAGTTTAAACCTTTGGTAAGTGATTCTCGAAATTTCAAAGTGGGAGGCTAATGGGTTCATAGTTAAATAATAATTTAAAAAAAGAGCGTTTTATAAAACTGATGCGTAATTTTAATACTATGTACCTTTACATAATGTATTACAATGGTGATTATTACCATAATTCTGTGCCAAGGGGGGGCTGTCTTTAAGACAAATTATGTCCACAATTTAGTCATTTTAGTCTTATTATTTACTCAGTAAGTTTTTCAAAATTAAATGAGAAATAGTTTTTATAATTTACTTTATGCATTTTGTGTCAGGATGCAAAGGATAAAGTCACTAAAATAACAGTCAGCAGTGGTCTGTTGTAGATTATTCATCATTAGTCTGTGTCTGCAGTTGGTATGAGTAGGATGTCGGTACATTATATCTGTGTTTAAGTGAAAAATCTTTTGTGGTTTCAAACAGTTTTTAAAGTATTTTGTCTAAGTTATATTAGAGTGTTTATCTATAAAGTAATAAATTTGTAGTAAGTTTTTAAAAATATTTATTTGGTGATGTTTCAAAAAAGATTATGTTGTAAGTACTACATGATAAATTAAATATTTATTGAAGCTCTTTGAAATACACAATGAAAAATATAATTTAAAAACTATTTTTGTGAGATGATCTTTTTATAAAACTTAAAAAAGTATTTAAAGCAATAAATTAAAGATAATGGAAAGCGAATTAAAATTCATTAGATTACAATGTTTTAACCCATTAAACAAAATTAATCACACAATTAGGGATAAAAAGAGACTGAGAAATGTAACATCATGGATGTTTAGTTTATTTCCTGAAATACCTAAAGAAGCTAAAATTTGTGATCTTTGTAGAAAAGATATCGGAAAGTTTAAGGTCGGGACAATACAAATCAACCTGGTCCCTCTGGCCTGCCTTGTTCTTCAATCGACATTAGCGAGGAATGCAGTTCTGAGCCAGAAGACCCAACCTTTTCTTTAGAATCAAAAATTGTAATTGAACAATTGAATACTTCTACTGTGGGTCTAGAACAGTCTCCTATTAACATTAAAAAATTCAATCTAAGCAGTATGCTACAAAGAAAGTAAAAAAGATTAACTCTGCATTGAAGCGTAAACTCTTTTTAGCAGCTGAAGATTCATCTAGTGATGATGAGAATCTAGATGTCAGTTTTACAAAACCTTAAAGAAAATTTTTCTAATTCAACAAATAGAGTTAAGAAGTTAATGATACTTACCTGTCTCCCAGAAAAACGGGGTATTAGAAAAATAATGTGGGAATTTAATGCACCAGATTATATGGTGAGACAGGCAAAAAAAGTGTTAAAAGGAAAGGGTATTTTATAAAGCCCTAACCCAAAGCCTGGAAAGGCCCTTTCAAAAGCTATTGTTGATACTGTTAAGTCATTTTATGAAAATGATGAAATCAGCAGAATAATGCCCGGTATTAAGGACTGTATGACTGTAGTTGACTCGAATGTAATTAAAACAAAAATGTCAAAACGACTAATTTTGTGTAATCTTAAGGAGGCTTACTCATTGTTTAAGGAAAAATTCTCAGATATTACAATAGGTTTTTCAAAATTTGCCGAACTTCGACCAAAGCATTGCATATTGGCAGGCCAAAGTGGCACACATGCAGTTTGTGTATGCACAATTCACCAGAACATAAAGTTAATGATAGAAAATACAAAATTAGGAGCTTTGACAAATAGACAACTAAATACATATAAACACTGTTTGGCAAAAATGCTGTGTAATCCACCAAACATTAATTGCTATATGAGTGAATGTAGAGAATGCCCTGGTGTTGCCCCAATTCGCAAAATCATTGAAGAGGCTCTTGAAGAAAATCTTATAGAAAATGTCACCTATCGTCAGTGGGTGTCTGTTGATCGTTGCAACCTTGAAACTTTACAGAAATCTAATGAAGATTTTATAAATGTTTTTTGTGACAAACTGACTCTCTTAATCAAACATGATTTTATTGCAAAGCAGCAGTCTTCATTCATTAATGACAAAAAAGAAAATTTAAAAGAGTGAGAGTTTGTAGTAAACTTAGATTTCTCTGAAAACTATAACATTGTCGTTCAGGACGCTCAAAGTTATCACTGGGCAAGCGAACATTACACCCTTTTGTGATGTATTACAGAGAAGATGATAAAATTAAACACTCAAGTTTTGTTGCAATTTCACCTTGTTTAGAGCATAACACTGTTTCTGTGTATACATTCCCAAAAAAACTTGTAGAGTTCACGACAACAAAGTTTCAAACAGTGCCAAAAAAGATTTTTTATTACTCAGATGGGTGTACTGCACAATATAAAAATAAGAAAAATTTTATCAATTTATGTTATCACAAGCAAGACTTTGGTGTAGAGGCTGAATGGCATTTTTTTGCAACTGCACATGGGAAAGGACCATGTGGTGGGGTTGGGGGCTCAGTCAAGAGACTTGCTGCAAGAGCAAGCCTGCAACGTCCATATGACAACCAAATTTTAACACCTATCCAACTTTATGAATGGGCAGTTGAAAATTTGTCTGGAATTAATTTCACCTTCTCCACACAAGATGAGTATGTTGAGTCCGAAACATTTCTGAATGACCGTTTCAGCCAAGCAGTACCTATTAAGGGAACTCAACAGTATCATACTTATATACCTGTGTGATGGTACAATCATGGTACATTTCATAATATACTAAAATATGGTAAAGAGATCATAAATATTGTATTTTCCTATTTTTTGACATACCCAATCCAACCTCAAACACCCGATATAGAATTTACAGTGAGTGGACTATATTACAGTATTTGCCAGGATTTGAACTAATTCATGACAAAAAACGGTGTCACATCACAAAAACAGTGCAGTTATTGAGATAAGCAGAGCCAAGCCTTCGTTACGTCAGAGGCGGAGAATGTGTTGACAGCAACCAAACTGCGATGTCAACACGTTAGACAAAGGAATGTGACGTCAGTACACCCCACTTCCGCAGATTTCAACCAGAAATTGCCGTCATTTCATCTGCAGCTCTGATTTGAGCCGGCCGGCCGCCCATTCACTTACGAGTGAATTTTAACTTTTTAGACCACTGTAGGTGGTTAATAAACAGTATAATATCTACTATCAAAATGTATTAAGGAAAGTAATAGTTCGGTTTGGTGTAGGCGTCCTCGACCGATTAAATCGTTCGTAAACAAGATCGACGTATAGAATCGGTCCCACGACGGTGGGTTACGTGGGTTGACCAAAGGTGTCCTGTCAAGCGTCGTAAAAATACACCGATTGTGCCGATATACGAACGAGACTGGCAGTGCGAGGAGGCCAACACGGAAATTGGTGAGAGCGTTCCTTATATATTTTGAATCCTTTATTTCCCAATATATGTTATTGTAGAAATCAATCATTTAACAAATTATTCAAATTTTCAATCTATGTAAAAGGAGCTCCAACATTAATAATCAAATTGTACCATGAGCATGAAAGAGAGAGAGGTTGCGTGTGTGTAGTAATTCCTAAGTGCTGGGTTGGGCGTTCATACATACATATAGATATATCTTTACATTACCATTGTTTACTATATGTTTATTAGATGTTTAGATTAACTAAAAGTTCAATATTCAATATATGTTTGTGTATTTGTGTATTTCATAATACGTCGGACTACGCCCCGAGGCGTGTTTGGCGTATGAGCGAGTCTAAAACTATGTAATTTTTTTGTTAATAATAAGTTTTGTTTTATTATTTCATTTTCAGAGTACAGAGTATTTATTTCAGATAACACTTCCTGTTCAACAACCTCGTTCGCTTAACACGAAACTTGGCCCGTAAAGTAAATAATATCAGCTGTTAGTAATTCCCAACATGGCGCCCAATAGTAAATATAATAATTACTGTTATTGTGTATTGGTAAAATACAATTAATTAATTAATTAACAAATTTAATTAACAACAGATGGCTTCTGGAACAGGGACTCTAGATAATAAAATTTTATATAGAGTAAGTCTACGAGGTGAATGGAAATAGTTATCTGAGGTAATATAGAAATTACGTAAACATAACCAAATTTGACGAAGTTAGGTTATAATATTAGATGCATGCCTGTATTATAGATTGTAAACATGAATACTGATGAAGATAAAACTGAAAAAGTCAGCATCTCTGACGAAATAGTTATAAGTGAGATGGATGTTCCATTAACACCAATTAGTCAGGTTGGCGAGGCGAGTGCGACCGAAAATGTAGAGACTGAACAAGTAACCTCCATCTCACTTCATGAAAACAAAACAGACGAAATGTTAACACGTCTGTATAACATGATGTGTAGCAATTTTAATGACCTCAGAGGGGACATGAATTTTAAATTTGATGTTCAGAAAAGTGAAATTAAAGAAATTCAAAATAGTTTTAACAGCCATTTCAATGAAATGAAAAATGAAATAAAAGTGAGTCACAATAAACTTATTAAGAAATGTGACCAGCTGATTACAAAATTAGATAAGTTACATGTGGTAGAAAGTAAATTAGAAAGTCAAAAAGTACTAGATAGTAGTACCCAGCAAAATGCTGTACTGCATAACATATTTAAAACTGATAATTCCAAAAATGAATGTACTCTAGATAATTCAAATAATACAGGTAGTAAGATTGTGGTGTTGGAAACGGATAAACATGATAATGAAATTATAATGAATGACAATGAAATATTTGAATTTTTGAAGTCAGAAAGAAAGTGGAGAGAAAGTATTTTAGTACAAGGAATGCAGGGGGTAGAATTTTCTTTTAATGTTGTATTAGGGGGTGAAGACAAGTCTTCATGTAGTTTGATAGACGATAGTTCTACAAATAAAGTTTCTTTTAGTTTTTGTGTACCTAAGAGGTGCAACAATTTTATGATAGGGACCCTTGTATATTTGGAGAGAGAAAGTGTATTTTGGTGTTATGGAGAGAAATGTATTAAGAGAGAAAGTATAGAGAGATATTGTGAGAGTAAGAGAGTAATAAAAATATTTAAAGTAAAAAGAAATTACAGACAACTGTTAGAAAGGTTAGGGTTATATGTGGTATATGAAAATGATTACTACTTACCTGATAATAACAATAAATTGAAAATAACAAGAAATGAGAATAAAGACATTAGGTACTTACCTGTGGTGGAATATTATGGGGATAATTATAGTATAAACCGATTAATGACATATGATACTAAGACAAACGGAACTCTACTTGATAGTAACTGGAAGTATTTGATTAATAACAATTGCATACAGGAATATAAATATAATGTTGCAAATAATAAAATCTATGTATTAAATAAGAATTTATATAGACCTAAGATTCGTTTATTGTTTAATGATGGTGGATAGACTGTTATATTGTGATATGAACATTAAATAATAATGTGCAAAGTGGTTTTGAATTGGACTGTTATGGACTGATTTCGATTAATGACACAATAATGAAGTTGGAGTGTATATTTTATTGTATTAACTGTATTTATATATCCATGTATTTTGATGTGTATTATGTATTACAGGTACCCCAGTGTGTATTATTATATATTCTATATATGTAACATGTTTAATAATAATATTTTAATTAATTACTAATGAATAATAATGAATGTTTAAATAATTATTATATTTGAATTTTGAAAAGAGGTATTGTTATAAAGAGGTAGGAGAGGAATTTTATAAGAGAATTGTAAATGATTACAGTAAGGTAAGTGTTTAAACAGGAATAGAGCCTTGGTATAGATAAAATGCAGGTGAGTTATGCAATTGATGTAAATGGAATTAGAAAGATAAGAATTTTTAAGAAAATATAAAGAGAATTATTAAATATTTAGGGACACAGTAGTTAGGGATTATTTGTAGTAAAGGTGTTTAAATAAAGGTACATACATATATTTGTTGTTGATGAATTCTGTAGTGGGGGTGAGGTGATAAAGAGTAGCCAACCAATAGTGTTGTGGCAGTTAATAGAGTAGTTTAAGGGAGTGTTTGCCGAATTATTTGGAAGGGCAAAATATTAGAGATGTATATAGCCAGTTAGGGAACACCCAACCCAGTGCAAAGACGAGCGGTGCCATATGATTTAAATGAAAATAGTAATGGAGTATATAATTGAGATATTGGTGTCATTGATAGGTAAATTTGATGGTTAGTTAGAAGAAGGTGAGTTTATAAAGAATATAGAAGTATAGTGAATATAGGAGTTATCCAGACTAAAAACAATGATAGAAGGTGAAAGGTTAGGTAGTTAAGGAGGTAGAAAGTTCAGAGTATAGAGAAAGTAAGAAGTAGAAAATGAATAATGAAATAATAATGTAATATGAATAGTAACAATAAGTTCAAAATGTATTTTATTATTATAAATAAATAAATTTGATGTTTAATTAATAACTGCAATGGTAAATTTTAATTTAAATACAACTTTTAAGGAAATTATACAAATGTTACTGCATATCTTAGATATGATTAAATATGATTGAGTATTTAAAATGTATTAACTGTATTATTAATATATCAGTGTTAATTATTAATGTATTGTGTATTTATTTGAAAACTTTTTAACATGATTTTATAATAATGGCGTTGTTAATAATATTTATCAGCCAGATGATTAACTGTTAATAATAATAATAATACTAATAATCATAATAAAAGTTTATTTTAGGGGTTATAAATAAATAAATCGATTTATTAAATTTCTTGATTTGTTTTCTCCAAGTTTGGGAGATATATAATTATATTTTATATTATATATATTTTATATTTTCAATTATATTTCATCCAATTTTAATCCTTTTTCATATTCTTTTTAATCCTTGAGATTTATTATTTTTATAATTTTTATACTTTCTCATTTTATTTAATATAATTTATAATTTTATAAATAGTAAGCCAACCCAGTGCTTATTGGCACAAACCAGCACTTAGCTAAGGGGAACCAGATCAGTTGAGGATGGAGTGATTCAATAAGCCACTATATTAATATTTTTTATAAATTGTTTCAGTGTTTGGGATGTGACAGCGGTCCTGAGCTGGCCAACGCGTCAGAGCAGGGGCGTTAAGAGCCTAAGTGGCCTTATGGTGTTGGGATCTCGCAGGAGAAGTCCAGTAAGGTCATGAAGGTACGGTCCTCATCACCAGACCAAGGGTGAGTTATTGTTATTTTTTATATAAAATTGTAAGGGGGTTGTGGCGACTTGTCCTGACTGATCCCTTTAGGAAGTATGAAAGGGTCAATGAAAGTTTGTGTGCTTCGTCACACCATCTTTCATTGAGGGGGTTTTGTGATGGTACAATCATGGTACATTTCATAATATACTAAAATATGGTAAAGAGATCATAAATATTGTATTTTCCTATTTTTTGACATACCCAATCCAACCTGAAACACCCGATATAGAATTTACAGTGAGTGGACTATATTACAGTATTTGCCAGGATTTGAACTAATTCATGACAAAAAACGGTGTCACATCACAAAAACAGTGTGCAGTTATTGAGATAAGCAGAGCCAAGCCTTCGTTACGTCAGAGGCGGAGAATGTGTTGACAGCAACCAAACTGCGATGTCAACACGTTAGACAAAGGAATGTGACGTCAGTACACCCCACTTCCGCAGATTTCAACCAGAAATTGCCGTCATTTCATCTGCAGCTCTGATTTGAGCCGGCCGGCCGCCCATTCACTTACGAGTGAATTTTAACTTTTTAGACCACTGTAGGTGGTTAATAAACAGTATAATATCTACTATCAAAATGTATTAAGGAAAGTAATAGTTCGGTTTGGTGTAGGCGTCCTCGACCGATTAAATCGTTCGTAAACAAGATCGACGTATAGAATCGGTCCCACGACGGTGGGTTACGTGGGTTGACCAAAGGTGTCCTGTCAAGCGTCGTAAAAATACACCGATTGTGCCGATATACGAACGAGACTGGCAGTGCGAGGAGGCCAACACGGAAATTGGTGAGAGCGTTCCTTATATATTTTGAATCCTTTATTTCCCAATATATGTTATTGTAGAAATCAATCATTTAACAAATTATTCAAATTTTCAATCTATGTAAAAGGAGCTCCAACATTAATAATCAAATTGTACCATGAGCATGAAAGAGAGAGAGGTTGCGTGTGTGTAGTAATTCCTAAGTGCTGGGTTGGGCGTTCATACATATATATAGATATATCTTTACATTACCATTGTTTACTATATGTTTATTAGATGTTTAGATTAACTAAAAGTTCAATATTCAATATATGTTTGTGTATTTGTGTATTTCATAATACGTCGGACTACGCCCCGAGGCGTGTTTGGCGTATGAGCGAGTCTAAAACTATGTAATTTTTTTGTTAATAATAAGTTTTGTTTTATTATTTCATTTTCAGAGTACAGAGTATTTATTTCAGATAACACTTCCTGTTCAACAACCTCGTTCGCTTAACACGAAACTTGGCCCGTAAAGTAAATAATATCAGCTGTTAGTAATTCCCAACATGGCGCCCGATAGTAAATATAATAATTACTGTTATTGTGTATTGGTAAAATACAATTAATTAATTAATTAACAAATTTAATTAACAACACCTGTTCATTCAAGCGTATCAAAGATTTGTGTAAAAATATTCTCTGAAGATACAACAGAAGGAACAGTGATCATCCAAAAATCCTCAAAAAAACTACAAATGTCAGAAGTAAGCGGTTATATAACGGCCGTATATGACCAAAAGTGGTGGCTGGCATATGTGTTGGAGAAGAATGAAGAAGAGGATGAACTAAAAGTGACATTTCTACATCCTGCTGGCCCCTCATCATCATTTTCATATCCAAGGAAGCCGGACGTATTGTGGATATCACTGACAGACGTGCTTAGCAAAGTTGATCCTACAACTCCTACTGGAAGGATTTATGTAATAACACCTGAAGAAGCCACAACAACTTCACAAGCTCTATCATCAAGTTCTACATAAAATTTTGCTAAAGATGTAAGTGCTAAAGATTTAATGTAAAGTGTATAAATAATTTAATATAGTAATGAAATATGTTTTAATATCTAGGCCTACTGTCAGTTTTATAAAACGCTCTTTTTTTAAATTATTATTTAACTATGAACCCATTAGCCTCCCACTTTGAAATTTCGAGAATCACTTACCAAAGGTCTAAACTATTTGTAGGAATTTTTAAAAAATTTTCAAAAATGCACTTTTTGAGAAAATTAAATTTAAAATTTTGATTTTGTGTTTACAAAAAACCTTTTTATGAAAAGGTATGTTGTGCTGTATATCATTGAAAACTGCATGAAAAACTAAGTAAAATAACACCACTCCCATCTCTCTAGCTCAATTAGGAGAGCAGCTGTGGTGATTTCAAAATATGTCGGATGTGCGTTTTTGGCCGTTTTTTGAAAACTTTACATAGCTGTAATTTCTAAACCGTTTCAGATATTTGAAAAAAAAATGTATTTTTATTAATCTCCATAAGGACTACCTACATACCAAATTTCATCAAATTCTGAGATGGTCAGGTTTATACCCTGCGTTGATTTGATGCTCATCATTGATCCTTTATTCTTGGATATAATGTTTATTTCATTACACCTATTGGTGTTTTATACAGTTTGTTTATTCCATGCATTTGAGTTGACTCCCAATTTTTGGTGTTCATCACTTTATTGTCTTTTTTAGTGTACAGTTTTGCTTGAAGTCCCTCAAAATGGATTGGTTATTGCTCACTATTTTGTCCACTATTTCAGTGTTTCTTTTCACTAACTGTGTACCTACCTAATACACTTGGCTCTAATCTGTGTTTATTTAAATGAATATTTTTTAATCAATAATATGGTCATCTGAAAACTACTTATTTTCCTAAAGTGTTTTGCACATTAATATCCCATTATAATATATTATTTGTTCTTCTAGGTTTTATACTTTCAAGGCTCATCATTCTTTTCACTTATTACAAAATGAAATGAAATTTTTTTATTATAGTTTTTTATTGTTCATATCAAGTTTGTTCACTATGCCAATCGCTTGGGTAGGGTTATTGTCTTTGTCACGTCTAAGTCAATTGTCATCACTATGCTTATTTGTTAATATGGTTATATACATCACTTTATTCTTCTTTAGCTGTATTTTCTTTAGTAGTTCTATGAGTTATTTCTTCTTTTATTAGGATTGCTATTTTGTATCGTTACACTATAGAATCTTCTGACCAAAAGAAAAAAAAGAGTGTATAAATTAGTCAAGTGTTTTAAGGGAAAGAGTGTCACGGTTTACATATATAACCTGAAAATATGTTGACGATCCTGTAATGTGCTGATGAAACGTAAGGTAAGTGTGAAGAATATATCGCGGAGTAAGTAATATAAAGGTGGGTATGTTTGTAAACTGGGTTGTGAAAAAGTAAGTAGGCTTACAAAACACACACACACACACACACACACACACACGCACGCACGCATGCACGCACACGCACGCACGCACGCACAATTATAACCATCAAAGGAACAAAAAGAAAATAGTAAGTTCATTAAGATTAAAAGACTATGTACAAGGTAATAAATGATACAATTACCCACAATGATTGAAAATACATCAAGAAGATTATAACCATGAAACTGTGAACACCATACACTTCATTAGTGAAAATAAGTGACAGCTAAAATATACAAACTTATATATCATTGTGTTCTACATACATAATTTTCAAAATATCACACCATCAAGTTTAAAAAAAAATATAAAAATATAACATTTAGATTTAATTATAAACCAATACATAAATCTGGCGTCATATTTAAGCAGCCAGCTTACAGTGAGCAGCACTATTGGCGCTAAGGTGTGAGTTGGAACTACCAATAATTCAAAGAACAGATATAATAATACAAAAATCTAAAGTTAAACTGAATTTAAAGTTCAGTTAGAACTGAATTTTTACATTAATTTAAATAAATAAAAAAGAGTTGATGCATTTGATTGTAAATACAATTTGCTTGTGCTCCCCTTAGATTGAGGGTTCATGTATTCATGCTTACAAAATAAAGTTCTAATTTCAATGAGCATATTTATTTAATTAAAAATAGCAGGACAAAATGTGCATCTGTGTGTGTTTCAACATATTTGTACAGCACCCAAATGACATTCTGTACTATTATGAACTTGTGCTGTAGTGCTGTTACTGACTATGCCAATCATTAAATACAAATTTTGTCTTTAATGAACTTACTGTGAAATCTTTACTGGCTTTGACAGTAGGTGAACCAGACTCAGCTGTTGTAGTGGTACCAGTGGTTGTGGGAGAGTCACCAGTTGTGGCTGCATTCGTACTGGAGTTAGAATTACTGTTTTCTACATCAGAGCTTGTCTTCTCAGAATTTGTTGATGGAGTAGCAGCTGGTGCAGGAGATGACGGTTTTAATTTTTTTGTTGGCGGTCGTCCTCTCCGTCCTCCACCGGCCGGCTTGCTTTTACTTTTTCGTTTTCTCACACTATCACTGTCCTCATCGGCAGAACCATCATCACTTGAACTGGCATCGATTATTGATTGCCTGTGCACTGTTAAGGAACGCAACCTTGATGACTGTCTTCTTCCTTGTGACTAAAGAAATAAAAACAAGACAATAAAATTTGCTGTTAACGTTGGAAATATTGTGTTAATGTTATTTCTGTATATTGAGGACTTACTGCAGACTGTTTTAGCAGGTTTTATGTAAGATTTCAGTATATATCATTGTATAATACATAAATATATTTATTACAAGCAAAATCTGTAACTTGCTAACTCAAAAGAAAGAGCACTAATCTTAAAACAAAAATAATTCCCTATTAAATAACACTCTTGTGATAACAATAATAATTACAAGGTGTCTGTAAAACTTCTGGACTTTGCAAACAATGTGTCCATTACACATTAACGGAGTGAGTAATGTACCACAACCTAGAGCACTGGGAATGTTCCACTGGGAAGCAGACTAGTGAAAACCTGCAGCATATTTTATCATACTGCACTTGTTTGTGTCAACAAGTGTTACTTGGGCCCTGTGATTATTATTGTGTTTAAAATAGGAGATTTTCATAAGCAACAAATTAATCTGAAATTTTGTGTTAAATCAGGAAATATTAAACATCATATGGGAATGAGACTTCAGGCCAGACTCAAACATATGAGTGATGGAAATGTTTCAATGATGGCAAAACTTCAACTAATGGTGACCCTTCTTCACGCTCGTCAACATCCAAAACTGATGAAACTGCTGAGAAAGTTATGGAAATCGTTTGTTCCACAGTTTTAATGTTAGTGAGGTAACTGAAGAAGTAAGCATTTCAAAAACCGACTGTCATAAAATTACTGTGCAAAATTTAGGCATGAGTAGCACTGCAACAAAATCTGACTGATGACCAAATACAGATGCAAGTTGTTGAGAGTAAGAGCTTCTGAATCAAGCTACCATAGGTAAACTCTTTTTAAAACACAACATTACTGGACATAAAACATGAATGTATGGATATGTTATTGAAACAAAAGGCTATTCATCACAGTGGATGCCAAAAGGGACCTCATGACTATAAAAAAGCAAGACAAGTGTGCTCCAACGTTAGTCATCTGACAGTTGTTTTTCAATTCTACGATCACTGTTCACCATGAATTTCATTTATGAGGCACAACAGTGAAAAAGGATACTATCTTGAAGTAATAAAATGTCACTATGAAGCTATCAGAAAAAAAAGCTTCAAGGTCAAACAAATGGACACTTCATGTTGACAATGTGCTTGTGCAGACATAGTTATTAATGCTTTGATCTCGAGACATTAAAATGGCCATCATTCTTCCATACCCGGCCTTTTTTGCGTTTATTTAAAATACTGTAGCTTCAACATCATACAGTAAAAATACGTGTTATCCATATGTTTATACAGATCTAAGTGGGCGCATCTGGTGGATGATTAAACACTATAATAAGATGTTTTGTTTCAAAACAGCTTCAAAGATGTATTTTATACACACAGTACCACATATAGAAAGACAGTGAAACTGTGTATCAATTGATATCAGTAGGAATGCTTGAAAGTTTTCAAAGGACGTCAAATGATGTCCACCAGCATCAAAGTTAATCCATCTGTCTTTTGTAAAAAAAAAAATTACAGACTTTCCACCAACTCACATCCTCCTTACTTGTCTGATCTAGCACTGAGAGACTTTTATTCCCCAAATTCAAAATTAGGTTGAAAGGTTAACATTTTCAACTGATTTACTTGTAAAAGGAGGCTTCACTAGAGAAACTGCGTAGTGTCCCGAATGAAGAGTTCCAGAAATGTTTCGACAGTTGGAAGTGGTGTATTCGAAATGAAGGAAGGTCAGTTCTACAGTAAATGGAACATTTTTTTGTTTTAAATCTTAGGAATTTTATGGACACACCTTTTACATAACAATTACCTCTTCATGAAATTATGTTTTGTGTCAGTGCACTACCCACACTGCGGACACGTTGCAGTTACCACCGTGAATAGTATGTGGATTGTGTGTACTTCACGATGTGGTTAACAAGCACGAAATTTATTTTCACTTTATGAGCAGACAACCAAACTAAAGCACTCGTCAGCAGCTGTCAATATACAAATGAAGGTAATGTTGTGTTTTTAACGGTGCACTGAAACTTATCGCACCCAGACCGATGAACTTCTTGGCTGGTAAGTAAATTTTATAATTTAATTATTCCTATGTTATATTCATTCAGTGATTTAATGAAGAAAGTTGTGTTAGTGGTTATAATCACAAACAGAAATATTACTGTTGCACACCACTATAGAAAAATTATTCCGATTAGCGCTTTCAAGCTTCTCAGCTCATCGTCAGATCGGAATTAACAAGAAGAAAGTAAAAACCAAACCCTTCATACCCCCACCCCTCCCCTCTGGACACACACAACAAGCTATAATTCAAATGTCCCTTCTCTACCTCCGAGCCCTGTCACCCCCATCTGTACATTTACAAATTTTTCCTTGTGTTTATGTGTTGTGTGTGTGTGTACATTCTTTTTAAAACCTACCGTTGTACCGCCTTTCTCATTCACACTTCTGGGTGCGGTCACTCACCCTTATTTTAAAAACATCCATGTAGTCCTATGCAATTTAATTCTTAATGTTATCTATCCGTCCTCTTTAATTTCTTTTATCTATCTTTTACTTTTTAATTATATTATAAACTATTTTTTTATAAAAAATATAAAATTTTATAAAATTATAAAAAATTACAACACACACAACAATACGAACAAAAACACCATAACAACGAAATCCAAACACTAAAAAATATAAAACGTAAATTACAAGAACACAACCTAACCATACTCAAAGCAGATACAGGTAACATAAACGTCATAATAGAAAAACAGGATTTAAATAACAAAATCGAAACATTTTTTACTGAAAACAACATAACCAAATTAAATAAAGACCCCACCCCAAAATATCACAAACAAATAAATAAAATCTTAAATAACACAAAACACATAATCTCACCTGACATCAAATATCTGAAACAAATTAAACCAAACCCCCTACACTGAATGCATTACCAAAATTACACAAACCTAATGTCCCCATCAGACCACTTATAAACAACGAACAAGCACCTGCACACAAAATAGCTAAACACTTAGATAAATTAATCAGAAATAACATAAATTTAACAAACAACACCTCCATCAAAAATAATTTAGACCTGGTAAATAAAACACAACACGTCCACATTCCACACAATTCAACACTAGCTTCATTCGACATAACAAACCTATACACTAATGTACCCATAAAAGAAACTATAACTATATTAGAACAGTTACTAAAACTTAATAACACACCTGAAACACACATTAAAGAGATCATCCATCTCACTAAAATTATCACTGAACAAAATTATTTCTCACACAATAACATGGTTTACACACAAACAGATGGACTACCCATGGGCTCCCCTATATCAGGTATACTAACCGAAATATTCTTACATACCATAGAACAAAAACACATATTAAACAATAACAAATATACCAACAAAATAATATATTGGCACAGATACGTTGATGACATTTTACTCCTATACAACGGCAACAAAAGACAAATTGAAAATTTCCACAAATACATTAACACTATACACCAAAAATTAAAGTTCACACTTGAATTAGAACAAAACAATAGCATAAACTTTCTGGACATTACAATTACCAAAACAAACAACACACACACATACAAAATATACAGAAAACCCACCACAACAGACATGGTCATACATAACTCTTCCAACCACCCAACTCAACACAAACATGCAGGTTTCAACTATATGCTCCATAGGCTCACATCAATACCCCTAAATACACATGACTACCAAGAACTCAACACAATTAAATATATAGCAGTCAAAATGGATACAATCCTGATTTAATAAACAAACTACACAAACGTATCCTAAACACAAAAAGTAAAACACACAAAACCAACAGCACACAACCCAGTAAATACATCACACTCACATACTACAATTCCAACACACACAAAATTGCTAACACATTTAGGAAACACAATTATAAAGTAGCCTACAGAACTAACAACACCATCATGAAACACATAAATAATACTAAACAAAGATACAGACACATACAGCAAAACAGGGGTTTATAAATTAAACTGCAATGACTGTCACCAGTTCTACATCGGCCAGACGGGAAGATCTTTTTCCTCTAGATATTCTGAACATTTAAAAGCCCTCACCACAAACTACATACATTCCACATTTGCCACACATTTACAAAACGAAAACCACAGTTACACAAACATAGAGCACAACATGGAAATACTACACTACTTACCTAAAAGTAGAAAACTAAACACAACAGAACAATTTGAAATATACAGATATCACACGCTACAACCAAACAACATATTAAACGAGCAATTACATTATAGATCACACATACTTTTCGATACACTGATTCCAACACAAAATTCGAATCCCAGCGCCAATTCCCTCCCACCAGCAACCCCCACCACACACACCTACATCCCATAACCGTTACTGTACAGACATTAAGTATTTAAATCCCAATGAAGAAGACGAATACCACGTCGAAACGTCTGGGTAACAAAACCAAAAAGTAAGTGTTCATAGTGGAAGTTTAATATATATATAACAAAATATTTCTTCATTATCAAATTTAGTTTCAGTATTCATTAAATTGTCTAACCCTTTTTCTCTTTCTTTCAATATTTCTAACTCCTCCCTAAGCTTCCTTTCAACTGTATTATTTACTACTTTTAAAATTTCATAGTCTTCCATATGCAAGACATTTCAAAGAAGAGAACCATAAGTTTGTGAATCCTTTGGCAGTGACTGCGACCACAAGTGTGAATGAGAAAGGCGGTAAAACGGTAGGTTTTAAAAAGAATGCACACACACACACACACACACACACACACACACACACACACACACACACACAAGGAATTTGCTAGAAAAATATGTAACTCTACAGACGGGGGTGACAGGGCTCGGAGGTAGGGAAGGGACATTTGAATTATAGCTTGTTGTGTGTCCAGAGGGGAGTGGTGGGGGTGAAGGGTTTGGCTTTTACTTTCTTCTTGTTAATTTCGATCTGACGAGCTGAGAAGCTTGAAAGCACTAATCAGAATAATTTTTCTATAGTGGTGTGCAACAGTAATATTTCTGTTTGTCATTTAGTGATTGTTAGTTCAGATGGCAATGTCTTTTATCTTATGATAGTTTGTTTAAATGTAATTTTCATTTTCACACCTGAGAACAGCCACTGATTTGCAGGAGTCAAAACGTGTTAATTAAATTGTATAGATGGCTATAATTCAAAATAATATACTTAGCAATAATTACACATCATCAAGTATTAGTTTTAAGATTCATAAATTAAGAGGTTACAGACTTCTACACAATATAAATATAATAGCCCCAGTAAAAGGCAGAAGGGCTGGTCATGAAATACGAATACCATAGTTAGAACACAATACCAAAGTTAGTTTTAACTAGAAGGATGAGAGGTAGTACAGTGCTGGGAACACTGAGACTTAAATAATAAGAATAACGCAGAAAGATGTGGCAAGACTGGAGGCTTTTGGCCATGGTGGAAGACCAACAGAGATAGTGACAAGTTAAGAACAACACCAAATACTACTGTGGTTGAGTGACCAAACAGGTATAAAGTACTTGACAATCTAATAATTATTTAAATGCCAGAACAAAATACAGTGTACAGTTTACATTTCTCTCTTTACGCTGTTTGTTTTAGTACACATTAATTATATTTTTTGTTATCCCACTCCCTAATACATAGTAAATGAAATAAAACAATAGTTATGTGAACAGTTCAATTATAGCGAATTTACAAAATGTTTTCCCTTTTGAGTTACATCCATTTCTTACTCAGTTTGCAGTACAGATTGGCTAGGGTCAAACACTGCATAGAAGTAAGTAGTGGCCAACAAAATGATAGAACTTGTCGTTCAATGCAACACATTGATATAATGGTCAGCATCTGCTAATTACTGAATATATCCGATTTCAGTTGTTCGTAACAGTGCTTTATTCAACCAACTATTACCTTAGGTTTCACAAAACCTAACCCCAAGACTTAAATACAGTTATTAACAACACCCAACAAAATAATATTATTAATGTGGTAAACTTACGTTTTCTGATTCCGGTGTCCAGTCATCATCCGAACCATTGTTCTGGATCTCTTCAGGTTCATCAACATCAAACTCATTTTCTTCATCATCATCATAGTCGTCATCGTATTTCTTCCTCCTCATTCTGAGTACAGAAACTACAATTAAAATTACAATTATGTAAATAATCCTGCCTGCCTATTGTTAATTAATAACTATCCTGTCTTTTTTTTCATACGTAAATATGGTAATTACAGGGTCCGCCAGTGAAGCGGGAAATTTTGAAAGTCCAATAGTTCATTTTCTGCTCACGAGAGGGCGTGGAGGTTTTCGATTGTTGTTTTACATTTAATGCCATTTGTTAAACATGGAGCAGTGGTCCGGTGCACAGCGTGCTTTCTGCGTAAAATCGTTTTATAAGAATGGTGACTGTGTGACTTCTGTACAATGATTGTTTCGTAATCATTTCAATATTCCACGACATGGAAGAGTGCCGCCCGCTCATGCAATTATGTCATGGGTGAAAAAGTTTGAAGAAACTGGTTCCACATTAAACTTAAAGCATAGAGGAGCAACAAGGTCTGTAAGAACAGAGGAAACACTGAAAGAGTTCGAGTAGCATTGACGCGTAGTCCACAACGTTCTGCAATGAAACATGCATCCGCACTAAACATTAGTGGCACATCGTTACGACGAATTTTGCATAAAGACTTATCTTTTCATCCTTACAAAATTCAAGTAATCCAGGAGTTGAAAGATGGCGATATGCTGGCTCGCAGGATTTTCAGCGAAGAAATATTGCGACGTGTAAATGATGATGAAAACTTTATTCACCGCATGTTTATGTCAGATGAAGCACATTTTCATTTGAATGGATATGTAAACAAACAAAATAGTCGATATTGGAATGATGAAAATCCAGGTGAGTTGGATGAAAAGCCATTACATAGTCCGAAAGTTACGGTGTGGTGTGCAGTTTCATCATCTGGCATTATTGGGCCATATTTTTTCCAAGACGATAGAGGAAACACCACAACTGTCAATGCAGACCGCTACACACACATGGTCAGAACATTTTTGATGCAACAGCTCTCCCTAGGTTTCCGGAAATTAATTTTTTCCAGCAGGATGGTGCCACAAGTCATACTGCTCGTGTGTCCATAGCTGCTTTAAGAGAACTCTTCCCGGACGGACTCATATCCAGATATGGCGACATCTCGTGGCCTGCAAGATCTCCAGATTTGTCCGCATGCGACATTTTTCTTTGGAGATTTCTGAAGAGCAGGGTGTACATTGATAGACCGCACACCATACCGGAATTAAAAACGAATATCAGACAAGAAATTGCACGGATTCAACCTGACCTGCTTCGTCGAGTGATGGAAAATTTTCGGTCAAGATTAGAAGAATGTTTACATAAAAATGGCTCTCACTTGAGCGGCGTTATTTTTAAAAAGTAAAATAATGGCATACTTTACTCAACTCAAATCTGTAAAAAAAATTCTGATAATAAATGTTTCATGAAAAAATTGGGTACTTTTAATTTTCCCGCTTCACCGGCGGACCCTGTATAAGCAGAGGATATGTTTTCATACTTTTACATGTCCAAACAGACTATGTAAATAAGACACAAAGTAATATAGAGAATAAAGAATGCCATAAAATGTTTTATGAATTATCTAATGCACTAGCCATGTCACAAAAAAATATTAACTTTTATTTATTTATTATCAAAATACCCCTATACCATATTGGTGTCGGGTTACATCAACTACACTCTATATACAAATTTTTTCCATTTACTCTATCCATAGACAATGTCTTCGCTTCCCTCCATCCCAAGCTTCTTTCTCTCAAAATGTTTCCCATCATTCCATCCCAAGTCAGTCGCGGTCTTCCTCTCTTCTTTCTCCCCCCTGATTTTGCCTCCCAAACCTGTTTTACCATTCTATCACTATCCATAAATATTAACTTTACAAATTCTAATTTTCACGAAAAGAGTTGTTATATGAATTACAGAGAAATATCAATTGCATTGCATTCTTTTTGAAGTTTTTATTCATCTGTATTTTATACAATTGATTTAAGATCAGTCAGTGATTGCTGCTTATGTTTTTAAATATTGTTTTCACCGATACATGAACACTTAAAAGACAGTAAATACACATTTTTGCAACACTTAGTTTTTTGTGGAAGAAAACTTAGCATCTTTATCCAATACAATTCCTGAAAATATTAACAAATTATTACATTTGCTGTAAATTGTAATTTTGATAAAAAATGCATTGTTTCAAGATAACAAAAAACATTTTTTTTGAGCTGAAAAAATCTAAGCCTGTGAAAATTTCTCAATATTTGTCTGTTATATGGGTGCCACTGAGTATATATTTGTTGATGAGTCTAGAAGCAAAATAAATAAGACTATAATTGCATTTATTCAATTGATGAACACTAACATAATACATTTCACTTATTTTACTTTTTATAGTCGCATCAGTTTTAAGAAGCCAATAACGCCTTATGGTATTGAGCATGCTCTCAAAAATGTATTCGTGTCGGTGATGAGCTGCTGTCAAATGAACTTAGTAAATAATTGTCAATACAACGTTGCACAGTACTGCGACATTTTTATTATACCAATTTGATGATCCCTCATTCGATGGTCTACGTCTACGGTCTACTCTACATATGAATACCAGTGAGCTGGTCAATGAAACTGTAACTGTGGCTGACTGTAACTGATCAAATCCTACTTAACACTTTCACTGCGAACAGTAATTTTTGAATATTCCTTAGTTACGGGTGAATATATTTTTTAATATTTCACAGTGATATAATATTTATCATTTTTTATGATTTTATTAGCCCTTTGGAGGAAAAAAATCAACTAGAAGTTAATTTATGAGGTTCTCACCTGAGGCTCACCCGTAAGGGGGAAAGTTTGCCTGCTAGAGGCTAGTTATACTACCCGACAGGTTACTGTTTTGTTATGCTAAGCCAGCATTATACCTTTACAAATTTCCCAAATAAAATCATAAACAATTTTTATTAGGCCTAATTCATAATTTTAAATTTTTGTTGAAAACATTTCAAATGTAAAAATCCAAACTTTTGAGAAAAATAGAGATTCTAGATATCTAAATTGTTTGGTAGGGGTTTGACTGCACATTACAATAAAAGATAAGTAGAAAAGAATTCTCTTATAACTTTAAATTTACACTTTACAGCTGCCAAACTAGAAAACTAATGACCAAGGGTCAGGTCACTGTTGAAATAATGACAATGTGGCTGGTGATTTTGCTTATCTTCAGTTCACATCTATTAGGGGAGATAAACAAGCAACCTTTACTTTTTGGCTGTGTGAATCTGAAAAGGAACTGTTTTCACTAAAACTCATAAGTTTTGTTGATTTTAAAACACTTTTATTTACTTCAGATTTTTGTGTCACACTTGTAGTAATGCCGTTCTGTCCACTTTACAATAAAAAACAAAAATAACACTTTTGCCAGGTTACAATAATTGTCAATATATAGTGAATGACCAGACCCTTTGAAATCATTCAATAATTTATGGACATCTTTTGCAGCATGTCCTTGGCCACTAACATCAGGATCCTGTGAACCTGCATAAATTAAAAAACAGCACACTAGTCCGTTAGGTTCAGTCAGCATATACAATTTTCTACCATATTTATGGCGTTTTTGCGTTATATACTGCAACAATACATATATTTGCATATTTGCCCAGGGCGGTATGTTTAATATGTAATTAGCATAGAAAGTATAAGGAACAGTTTTATACAGTTTTGTGCAAGAAAATGCAAGCTGGATCCTGTCGAGAGGACACCTGCTTAAGATACAACATGTGTGTGTGAGCCAGCTGTGACCTGTTTTGAATGATGCGATGGGGTGATGTGCTGTTCCAATTAATCAGGTCTTAACAGGATTATAACTAGGAGTGTCACTGACACATATGGGCGGAGCCTTTGATATTCACAATAATCTATTTACCAATATTTTTACAATCAACCTTTTTTGATCCTAGTTAAATAGAATCGTAATAATTTATTTATCAATATTCTTACAATCAACAAAATGTATACACTTTTATGATACACTACACACTTTTTATTGAATACACTACATTATACAGGGTCCGTCACGGGAACCGCATGTTTTTGTATTGGGTAGTACGGCCGAGTGGTTGGCATCAGTGAGTGTGGGTTGGCCTTGATTTGTTCGTTAGAGTGGGAAGTTTACTTGCCGCCATGTCGTGGAACGTGGAGTATCGTACGTTCGCTCTCCGGCGGTTTTTCGTAAACAATGAGTCAGTGACGCAGACACAACGTGACTTTCGCACCCATTTTAATATTCCGGTCCGCCGACCTGTTCCTGACCGCAACACCATTTTGAGATGGTTTGAAAACTTCAACACAACTGGCTCTGTAATGAAGAAAAAAACCACCTGACCCTATCAACACAGCCTGTACGCCCGAAACATCGAGCGAGTTAGGACGTCTGCGATACAGAGCCCTAAACGGTCGGTTCGCAAGCGTGCTGCGAGTTTAGGAATTAACGAGTCAACAGTGCGAAGGATTCTGCACAAAGATCTTCATTATCACCCATACAAAATTCAGGTATGTCAGCAACTTAGTGTAGGTGATTATAAACAGCGTCGTGTCTTTGTGAAACCATGCTTGAAACCATGGTCAATAATGAAAACATGATTTTTCTCATGAGTGATGAAGCCCATTTTCATTTAAATGGGTGCGTTACAAACAAAACTGTAGATACTGGTGTAATGAAAATCCTCAGATGTTACGTGAGTCCCCTCTTCACAGCCCAAAAGTAACAGTATGGTGTGCAGTTGGTGAGAAGGGCATTATTGGCCCGTACTTTTTTGAGGAAAACAACATTACTGTGACTGTTAATTCAGAACGCTACATTACGATGCTCCAAACCTTCTTCTTCCAGAACTTCAACGTCGCAGATGGGCAATGAGGAGAGTATGGTTTCAACAGGATGGTGCAACTGCACACACAGCTCGTAATTCAATGGCTGTCTTACGGGATCAGTTTCCAGGCCACCTTATCTCCAGATATGGCAATCTTCGCTGGCCTCCTCGCTCCCCCGATCTAAGCTTATGTGACTTCTTTTGTGGGGATATCTCAAGTCCCGAGTATATGTTAACACAAGCCACGCTGCCTTGAAGATCTGAAGATGACAATCCAGGAGGAAATCGTTCGTATTCCACGTCAGATGTTAATTAACGCTACTCGGAGTTTTCGGGACCGGCTACAATCATGCATAAACATAAATGGCCAACATCTGAGCGACGTGATCTTCAAAACATAAATGAACAATGAAATTCCCAACATACACTATGTATTGTCATAAATAGAAATATTTTTTAAGCCAAACTGACTAAGTACATCTTATTTGAAAACCATGCGATTCCCGTGACGGACCCTGTAGTACAATATACTGTAAGGAGAAAAGGTGTAAAGGTTTTTTTTTAATAATAACACTTCTTATCATATAGAATATGAAAAATCATTTAAATTTTGGTTAAATAAAAATTTCAAATTACGAAATAAAATTCATCAGTATTATTAGCATAATGTGTTTTCCTCTTTTATGTGTGCTCAGCATACACGTAATTATTGTAACTATACAAATATCCTTAACCTATATATTCATAAATTTTAAACACAAATATACATTTACATGTAAACATAAACATGGATAAATATGACGTGACATGAAGTTTATATGATGTAGAGAGAGAGAGAGAGAGAGAGAGAGAGAGAGAGAGAGAGAGAGAGAGAGAGAGAGAGAGAGAGAGAGAGAGAGAGAGGGAGGGAGGGAGGGAGGGAGGGAGGGAGGGAGGGAGGGAGGGAGGGAGGGGGAGAGAGAGAGAGAGAGAGAGAGAGAGAGAGAGAGAGAGAGAGAGAGAGAGAGAGAGAGAGAGGTAACTATCTGAGGTAAGGTCGTAAAGTTCTACAGTTGTTGTGTAATTTGTATGTTTCTAAATTATAATTGTTTTTAATACCAGTAGTGAGTGAAACACGTTAAAAATAACTTTCAATAATTACAGAGTTGAACGGCTCAATCTGTTTTTAGTTATAATATATTTTACTACTCTATATGTTGACTGTATGTATAAATGTTTTCTGTATCAATCTAATATCTAATTATTGATTATTGCTTTTATAATTAATTAAAAATATTATTACATACAGAAATTTAAATTGTAATAGTGGATAAATTAAGTTCTGTGATATTATAATATTCTCGTTTTCTTAAAGAAAACATTTGAAGACAATAAACATTAATAATTTAAATATAATTTGGATTAAAATTTACCTGGATTGTGACTAGTTGCAATATGTAACAGAAAATTGCAGTGCATCAGCGACTAAATAGATTCTCTTCTAAAAATTGACACTTGTTCAACACTTAAGTCAAATCCGTACATCTGGCTACACCATAGAACAATGCTCTACTACCGGTTGAATAAAACACGTAACCGTACACACGCGTGTGCCGGCATTTGTGAAACAGCAAACTCTTATCTTATTGGGCGACGGCGCCAGATGGGCCAGCGCTGACGATGGAAGCCGCACATGCACTCGCACCGGCATTTGTGATACAGCAAAATATTATCTATCGCTGAGACACCCAGTGATATCTTTCTCTCTTCCTCTCACACGTTGAAGCTAAGATTGTTTAAAAATCGTAATATCTTTTGAACCAAATAATTTAGAGAAATAATACACTAATAATGCACTCTACAATACAGTCCAGATATGTATGCAAAATTGTATAACATTCGGTTGAGTAGTTTCGGAGGAGTTCGCTGCCGAAGTCGCTACGCTCATCAGGCTCCACCCAATAAAGTAATTACTTGTGTTAAACCTGTTAGCAAAGACACCATTACGTAAAGGGATTTGTAATGAGTACGGTAAAGTAAAATTTATTTCCAGAGGTGCAATATTAATAATGCTATTTAATTAATATTAATTACTAGTGTAATTAAAGAGTAATTAATATGTGTGGTGTATGTGAGTGACCAGAGAAAAATTACGCAAACAATGAGATCGCTCATGTGACGAATATGGTCACAAGTTCGCGATAATTAACCAAAAAGTGAGTGTAATAAAAAGGATGCTCTGGAGCAAACTGACCATCTCTAACCTGTCGAAAGCAGGAATGTTCCTGTCAAATCGCTACCAGTATAAATACCACTGGCAATTTTGGGCGATCACACACTCAGGCTAAAGGAATCTACAGACGACGGTACGCTGCCCGATTACAGATCGACCAGGACACACACACTGTAACACACTCACATCAAGACGTAAGAAGGAATTCTGAAGCATCACCAACAACAACACTTAGAGACAATGACCACAGCACCATCATCATCATACTCTCAGCATTCTCAACACACACACACACACACACACACACACACACACACACACACACACACACACACACACACACACACACACACACACGGTAACAGCAGTATGCAGGTGATAAAAATTATAGTAATTTTAGTGTGAAAAGATCTCTTAAAAGAAATGAACTATAAACATTAAAGCATTAAAGTTAGTAAGTTTAAATATTAAGAAATAAGAGAAGTTAATTTAATAACAAAATTTAGAAAAGAAATATCAATCTTTTGTCATATTTTTGGGTGTGTCAGCATAAATCGATTAATAGATTGAAAGTAAATGTAACATCATATTTATTTGTTTATAGCAACAATAAATTCATTCTTGAAACTTAATCTTATTTTGTCTGTAACTGAGTTGCTGTCAGTATTTAAAAGTTGAGTTAATTTCAGACACACAGAAATAAAAAGAATTTAAATACCTTGTTTAACATGTTTGTTTAGTCAATAAGATTATATTTATGGGTGTTTATTTGTGTGGTATGTTATGAATAGCATTGCAGGTTACAGTACATGTGTAAAACTTATAAAGGTTGTTGTATAAAGATTTATGTGTCTAATGTTTGAAATTTTAATATTGTTTTTTTTTCTGTTAATTAATAAATCTTAGAATGATTATTTGAAATGATTTTAAATGATTTATTTCATGTCAACATCTCACTCCTCTTTAAAAAGTATTTAATTATTGTGCAACCACATATACTTGACGTAACGAGAAACAAAATTCTGCGACCTGGCCGGTGTAATACATATTTAGTTGCGTTGAGTAGGCCTACAGGGTAATATATTTGTATAAATATTGTAACGCTCCATAATAAATTGGCGTGCCCAAAGTGGGGCCCCGATGGTCAAAGAAGCCATAACCATAAGTTGGTTCAGAATTAATAAGTGTATTGTTATTAATGTTATTGTACTGTAATTGTAATATTGTTGTGTATTTCACAACTGGCACTCAACAAAACTAAAAGAGAGAAATTGTTGGTATGAGATAATTTATAATAATAACAAATATAAATAAATAATATTAAATAAAAAACTGCAGTTTACTAATAATAATTATTTTAAAATATAAATAATTAAAATAAGTCAACATGGCAGAATCAAAAGGTTTTGATATGGAAGCATTTCAAAAGATGATGCTGGAATTAAATAAAAAACTAGATAGACAAACAGAAACGTTAAGTGAATGTAAACAAGAGAGTTTACAACAAAGAGAATGTATAAAGGAGTTTAGACAAGAATTAAAACAAAATAATGTAAAAATTACAGAAAATTTAAGTGAATTTAAACGTGAATTGAAACAAGAGATCTTAGATAGAATTGTAGACACGAATAAGTGCATAGATGCATTAGAGTTTAAAGAACAGAAGGCAGAATGGTCTAAAGAATTAAAAGATAGTGTGAAACAAGTAGCTGAACAATGGAATGATAAGTTGATAGTAACAAAGCAGGAGCAGGAGAGGAAGATAGAAGCAGCCAGTGAACAAGTTCATGAAAACATCAATAAGACGCAGGAGTTGGAAGCCAGAGTAATAAGGTTGGAAACTGCCGTAGTCGTGCCTAACAAAACCATAAAGGAATATTCCAGTGAAAAAGATACACTAGGGAAAAATCAACGTGGAAAGGTAAAACGTCTAAGAACGGAATTGAAGAGGAGAGCAACGAAATTGATGGTAGATCCAACACTGTGTGATGAAAGGACAAAATTGTTACTGAACTGGGAACGAGATATGGATTTAACAGGTAATGTGTTAACTTATAAAGAGAAAAATAGCTTTATTAGTAAACAGTTTCAAGATTATGCTGCAAGATGGTATACGAATGCTCGGTGTAATTTTGCTAACAAACAATTTAAAAACTCACTGTTTGAAGGGTGCTATGGGAAGATACACACGGAAAAATATATACGAAACAAGTAGAAGATGGTAAGTATCAAGGTAAAGTTGCACTCACCGTTGGGGAATATGTAATCCAACGTGTTGAAAGAAGTAAATACCTAAGATCCAGATTGGCGCAACACAAGGTAGTATATAATTTTGCACATCACTTTCATGGAAATAGTAAATTCGCCAGTACAACACTAGGGGTTAAAACGATCAAAGAATTGTTAACTTCACTAGGACAGGCCGAACACATGTTTCGCACCGAGTACAGAAATAAAACTAATTTTATACTAAGAGAAGAGAAAAATACAACGTATTCTCTTAATGCAGGTAAGGCCAGAGGGAGAGAGAGAAAAACAAAACTTGGTAGTATAATTAATTTGCTTTATACGAGTGCGTATAAAGAGCGATGGAAAATAAGGAAGTATAGTAGCGGCATAACGTTACACAAACATAACACTGCAGGATGTTTATCGTCTATGATGACGAGAACTGGGAAACAGAGAGTGAGAAAATTAAGCCAACTAAAATGTTAACAAGAGGGTGCGAGACAATGGTCACTACACGGCCGACGTACAATGCATATTTCCTGTCTACACAATGCATTGTTTAGCTTAGAGTAGGGTGTCAGTCAAACGACACACCGCATTTAATGGCCTAATGTAAATAATAATTATTTAAAAAAAAAAATATTACGGTTTTAACTAGTAATAATATAAGGCATAATAATAGGTGAATATAATATAAATAGGTATGCAGTTAAAAATAACGTACTATTTAAATTGGTAAAGCAAGATTGGAAGGTGGTATTATCAAATGAAATGTTGCTTAAATTAATAAAACCCAAACATGGAAGCTTAACATGCATCAGCTTTGAGATGTTATTTATGTCTGTGGGAAGATTTCACCATTAATATTATGTTTAATAAGGTTAGAAGTTATGTTGAAGGAAATGTTATGTAAATACAACTATTATATTAACGACTCGGAACACTTTGTGTTCCGAGTCGTTAATATAATAGATTTGTATTTAGTTAAGTAACGGACACATCATGGACAATGAAATCCAAGAAATGTTATGATTGGCAAAATGTTAAGAAAATGTTAAGGAATGTTATGTTTACGGAAATGTTAAGGAATGTTATGTTTCAGAAAATGTTAAGGAATGTTATGTTTACGGAAATGTTATGTTTAAGAAAATGTTAAGGAATTTATGTTTAAGAAAGTAAAATTCCAGAGTGAAAATTGGCATAAAGCATTAAGAAGAAAGGGTATGAAGAGGGTAGAGAGATTCAATCGAACACACAAGTCAGTGGAATTTAAAGTTGGAGATATGGTATTGATACGAAGTAATCCAGGAGGGAAAAAGAATTGGGTCACCCTCCACAACAGGGAAAGGTTTATTCCATCCGATAAAAATATTTACTTTTATAAAGTTAAAACCCAATTGTAATTTAGTTAATAAGATGTAATTATAATTATAAGTTACACATGTATATTTGTAAACCAACCTGGGGAATATATGCAACAACAATACATATATTTGCCCAGGGCGGTATGTTTAATATGTAATTAGCATAGAAAGTATAAGGAACAGTTTTATACAGTTTTGTGCAAGAAAATGCAGGCTGGATCCTGTCAAGAGGGCACCTGCTTCGCCAGCATAAGATACAGCATATGTGTGTTTGTGTGTGTGAGCCAGCTGTGACTTGTTTTGAATGGGGTGATGTGCTACGAATTGTTTGTTCCAATTAATCAGGTCTTAGCAGGATTATAATAAACTAAAAACTTGTATTAAACCTGTTAGCAAAGACTTATGCTAATTATAAAGACACCATTACGTAAAGGGATTTGTAACGAGTATGGTAATGTACAATTTATTTCCAGAGGTGCAATATTAATGATGCTATTTAATTAATATTAATTACTAGTGTAATTAAAGAGTAATTAATATGTGTGTTATATGTGAGTGACCAGTGATGAATATGGTCATAAGTTCACGATAATTAACCAAAAAGTGAGTGTAATAAAAAGGACGCTCTGGAGCGAACTGACCATCTCTAACCTGTCGAAAGCAGGAATGTTCCTGTGAAATCGCCACCAGTATAAATACCACTGGCAATTTTGGGCGATCACACACTCAGACTCAAGGAATCTACAGACGACGTTACACTGCCCGATTACAGATCGACCAGGACACACACACTGTACCACACTCACACCAAGACGTAAGAAGGAATTCTGAAGCATCACCAACAACAACATTTAGTGACAACGACCACAGCACCATCATCATCATCATACTCTCAGCATTCTGGACACACACACACACATGCAACAGTAACAGCAGTATGCAGGTGATAAAAAAACAATTATAGTAATTTTAGTGTGAAAAGAGCTCTTAAAAGAAATGAACTAAATTTGAAATTTTAATATTGAAATATTTTTTTTCTGTTAATTAATAAATCTTAGAATGATTATTTGAAACGATTTTAAATGATTTATTTCATGTCAACATCTTACTCCTCTTTAAAAAGTATTTAATTATTGTGCAACCACATATACTTGACGCAACGAGAAACAAAATCCTGCGACCTGGCCGGTGTAATACATATTTAGTTGTGTTGAGTACATGGTAATATATTTGTATAAATATTGTAACGTTGCAATACTGACAGAAGCTAATTCTACCTCTCCAAGGAGACACTGATTCACCTATACACAAATTTTAGTCTGGGTAAACCAAACTCTCTGTCCGCTGGTGGAAATGGTCAAGAATGGGACAGATTTTATACATTGGATTGAGAGATTTAGGATCACCAACCTTTGCATTTTCAACGAGATGAAATGCCTGACAAATGTTGAGAAATCTATCTCTTGACATCTGTAACGAGACGAGATATACGTGAAGCTGAACGTTTCATTCACACTCCAATAGTAATTGATCCTATTTAATTTAATCACTCCCATCAAGAACATGATCCTCAAACATTTTCTTCCAGATTCAAGTCTTTCCAATCGGTAATTCCAGCTCTCCGAGAAGCACCCGGAAGAAATAATTCCTCTGCAAAGGAATTACTTTATTGGATTATCAATTTGAAAAACTCACTCATAAAATATAGATTTAAAAAATCAATAGGGTCATTTCCTGGATGTTCATGAAAACATTTTCTCGACCCAGTAAAAGGAATATTTGGAAGATTGGGAGCAGTAGATGACCAAGAAATGGATGAAGAGGATTCGTCATGAGCGGTTGGGAAGTTCGGAAACACCAGCGGATGAAAGAGGTTGGCTTAAAAAAAATTATTATTAGCCTATATAAATAAAGTAAAAACTGAAAAGTGTAACACTGAAAAACATTTGAATAAAATTTTAACATAAAACTCTAGTTATACCTTGTGAATGAAGAAACAAAAATATAATTGAATTTCTGCAACTGGATTTTGTTTCTCTAACGATAGGCAAAAAGAAATATAAAACTGAAGTAAATAATGTTAAAGTGTATTACATAATGTAATATAGAATTATTAATTAAAAGAAATAGTGAAAAACCATTACAATTTAAAAATAAGTACAAAAAAACTAGTAAACGGATTTACAAACGAAGCGCATTGTTCAAAAGCTAGAAGCCTACTGAATTCAGCTGTCAGTGACGGGAATAGAAACAAGCAGTCCCCATCACGCACGAGTCGTTCAAACCCAACAAGGAGGGGAGTTAGAGCGGTCCTCGCCTGACACCCTCCCGCAAGCGGGCTACACTAAGCAGAGCCTCAGGTAAGGACCATCTGCAGCGAATGTGTTAAACTATGTTGCTCAATGTTGTTAGCTTGGTGAGTACATCAAGAGACCAGATAGTCCAGTAAGGAGAGCGGAAAAAACGCCAAAACGTAACAGAATTTTGACTGTACATGTATCAACGTGATATTTTGTTTATACACTCCATTTGGGTCCTAGATCAAAGTTAAAAAAAAGAATTGTACGCTTTCACCCCTAAAAGGGTGAAAACCACCCCCAAAAGTACAAAAATACGTGGGAGACTGAATAATTGGAATTAGAGGCTGCAAATTTGTTTGGGTGAGGTTTGAAGGGTGCTGAATGTAAATATGACATGATAATTAACATTAATTCTATATTTGGGGTGATACCGACAATTTGTCGGGGGGTGGTATAAGAACATTTGCATTTTTAATGCTTTAATGCCGTGTTTTGGTGTATAATTAGTTTTTAGAGCAATATTAAAGGCTACTATGTAAGACCATGCCCAGGGTAGACACAAATATGCGTGGTGACGACGTAAGAAAGTGAAAACCACCCCTGTAATTAAAAAATTAAAATGAAAATAAATAATTAAAGAAAACGACTGAAAATTTGTTACTGGATGTTTTTGAGGTCGATAAATTCAAATAAGATGCCAGAAAAGTTTTTCATCCACTATATCAGGGTATAAAAAAATTACTATTAAAATAAATAATCGAATAAACCGGCTGAAAATTTGTATCTGGGCGTTTTTGAGGTCGACACATTTAAATATGATGCCAGAAATGTTTTTCATCCACTAGTTGAGGGTAAAAGCCACCACTAAATTAAATAAATTACTGCAAGAGTAAATAATCACAAGGCGCGTTCAAAAAATGGTACCATGATGTTTTTGAGATCGGCAAATCATACAATTTTGTATTAATAGATCACTTACAAACAATCACTTAATATGAAAATAGTGACTAATTAAAAATAAGGGTTTTAAAATTCACTGTGTTCGAATAATTGTAAGATGAAATAATAACACAAAATCGAATCAAATCGTCGTGTATTTTTTATTACGCATAAAGTTGTTGTATTTTTACTCTTAAAATTATTAATCATATACATGCTTAAAAAATATTTACTCATTTTAATATTGAATATTTTTTAAACGCGTAAACGCATCAGTCTTCTTCTTCCTCTTCATCAATAATAAGGTCATCTTCGTCATCAGGAGGCAAACAATTTAAACAACTTGTACCACTACATTCGGTACATGCGGAAGTACAAAATAAACCCGTTTTTCTACAACCACATGAAGAACCGCATCCTTTCTTGCACCCACAAAATATCATTTTCAAGACATTATCAGGTGCTGGTGGCTGAGTCATAGGTAGGATCTAGTATTTCTCCATTTTTTTTCCACCCCCAGTCTTCAGGAACTAGTGTATTTCTAAGCCATGATTGAACTTGGAAATATACACGCTTCGAATGCTCTTTTAGAGTCTCGACTCCGCAGTCCATGTGCTTTCAGCTGATTCTGAACGCACAAACATGAATACACATTGGCGCGAAACTCAAAACCATCTGCTGCTGGCTATCCTTTTGTTTTATTTTATTTTAATTTTTTGTGTTAATTTAATGAAATATAACACAAAAATTGTGTTATTCGATTTTAACCCAAAATTTTGTGTTTTTATTAACAGTGTAGTATAAACTAAAGTATGGTTTTATATATATATATATATATATATATACAATATGTAATTTTTTTATTACCTTTATCTATAATGCATATAAGACAAAAATACATAAATTTATTTCTGTTTTTACTCTATTTTCAAGCTATTTTTTCGATATTATTGGATCATGCTATAATACAACTTTAACATTTAAAAAATGTATTTATTATTTTAATTAAATACAATTTTATACTACTTATTAGAGCATCTTTAATTTATTTGTACAAAATATTATCGCAATTTTCATGAAGTAGGATTAAAAATGTATTATTTTTACAATAAGCACTTTTGAGCATGCGCCGTATGTGTGTGTGTGTGTGTGGCTATAACTTTGTTCATTTTAACTCTACACAAATAATTCAAAAACGAATAGATAGATAATTTCAACCCTTACAAATAATGTCCTGAGGACCACCTGTCTAAAAGTTGTACGACAAAAAATATTCAAGGTCAAAGGAAACAAGTCACCCCTCAAATTCGGTACTTAACCACCTTGTGACAGCTGCATCTTTGAAACGATGACAGGTAAAAACATGGACCAAGAGGTATTTTGGTCATCTAATTGTGTACTTTGACTTTGATCTGTATAATGTTTTTGCTAAACTTAATCCTTATTCCACTATTTCACCAAATGTATTGAGATTTGCAAATTTCCGAAAATGTGAAAAAAGGAAAAATCTCCGCCATTTTTGTCGAGAGCACCGAAAAAAATCTAAATAATTTGTAGTTGGTCCTCATGGTATGTATAAGTTAACTCTATAAATATTTTTAATTGTGTCTATTTTTGGACATGTGGGACACATCGTGCGGGCCAGAGTTGGGAAAAAATTCCAAAAAATGCGCAATTTTTATGTAACTTTTTTTATTTTGAAGACAGAAAATCCGGATAATGATTAATTTAAAGGATATTAATAGACCATCAATATTGTCACGACACAAATAGCCAACCCCGTACCAGAGATAAAAAATATATTTATAATTGTAAAAAAAAATACTTCTTATCAAATGAACTGATTGATTTTAATTAAAATATAAGGAATATGACACGACAATACGACGACTTTAACCCAACCCAAGTGATTGAGCCAACAACCCAAACATAAAGAAGGGAACCACGGAACATACTTATTAAAATGTAAATATTTTAAAGTGATTGAGCCAACCACCTAAGCATAAAGAAGGGAACCACAAATAAACAACGAGGATAAGAAAATAATAAACCTAAACCACAAGGAAACAAGTTTATGGGTTTAAATGACCCCAAAATGTCCAAAGAAACGGATGAAAGGACCAAATATATTAAACGAACAAGGAAAATGAAGAAGGAGGGAGACAAGCAAAAGTGAAAACCAAGAATGGTTCACCAAAATAAGTAAAATAGCACTCAACAAGAACATTGAAACCAAAACAAGGGTTATCAGGAGGAAGGAGAGATAACGGTTACTACCCATTAAAAAGGCAACCTAAACCACCAATAAGAATTGTTATTAGTTAGTAAGTATTAGTTATTAAGTATTAATTGTCATTAGGATTAAGTCATGAAAGAGAAATAAGTATAGGGGTCACCCACTATCAAACAAATGATATAAACAGTGATATAGTGCAATAGTGTAGGTGTAAGAACCCCAAAGTGAAGTGTGACACTAGTGAAATTGTAATTAACAATAAGTGATTTACAAGTGAAGGTAAGGTAAAAGTTGGAAATAAACAGTACATAAATAGCTGATGAATAAGTAGTATTAAGAGTGGATTATAGTATGAGGGATAGAAAACACTAGAAGTGATAATGACTTTTTATTTAAAAGAGATGTTCAATAGAGCTAAGTTTAACTGTAGCTAGTAGTAAGTAAAAAGGGAGGATTCCAGAATAGAAAAATTGAAGGTGTTACCATGGAGGGAATATAAAAATTGTTTAGAGATTGAGAAGTCAAAAAACTAACAAAGATACCTAATTTATAAAGGACTATTATTAATTTAATAACAAGTGATGTGGTTTATCACAACACAAATAATATGTGTTATAAACTAGAAAAATAGCAAATAAGGATAAGTTAGGAGTGAGTGATGATATTTCTTAATCAACACAATAACTCTAATAACTTATAAAAAATTGTGTTCATGTTATTGTTATAAGAGGATATGGCTGAATGCAATGTGCAGTCCATAAGCCTAATGTTATATTTTTAAGATTGAAATAGGGAAAGCAATATTGAATAATAAACAACACACCTACAGACTCAAAACACAACACAACTAATAAAAATAACAAAGTAAGGCCCAATAGGCTGAACCAAAAGGTGATTTGAACGAAATAAGTAAATTATTATAATGGCTACTTAGGCCTAGAAAAAAAACATAACTGTCAGAACCCAACAACCAAAAATTATAACAAATTAAATCAGAATTTAGAAAATCTGAGGTGAAGGAATCACCAAGAATAAATTGTAGATCATTTATAACACAAAATATTGTAATAGGCATTATTATATAAAAAGAAATGTAATTAACAAGCATTAACATAATTGTAAAAAACTTAAAATCTGAAAATACCCAAGCTTGTGGGGTATCAAAATAATCTATGAACGAGAATAAATACTATAGTGACAATATTTAATAACCAGGAAGGAAGATGGTAGGAATGACAGTAATCAGAAGATATACGAAGGATTCAAAGTTTCGATGACAATACATCAACTCAAAATAAGCCTATTCGGAAAATACCGTTACTATGGAAACAGCGGTTGTTGACAGAAAATACCGTTAGAAATTAGTAGAAAAAAAAAGAAGCGAAGCGTCACCAAGCCATACAGATGCAAAAGTTCGGAAGAAAGTTTTTTCAGTGTAAATCATGAAAATAATAGTATAAAGTTGCTGAAAACCAATCATCAAAGAAGCAGATGACCACTACAACCAGTATTACAAGACCCAAGACCTGAATAAACGGAAATTATCCATAAATAGAACGTCCGAATACAAGACGAAAAGGACGCCACATTTACAGAAGACCAAAATCCAAGAAAACTGATTGTATGCAGCCAATTCCTATCTCGAACCAACTACAAAGGCCTAGATACGTCGAGTTGTTAAGTACAATCCAATTATTTATTTCCACCAACCCTAATCACTTCAAATAATTTTGAAAGGTAAATTTACCACACTATAAAGATAGTATTTCTCTTTCATAGAGTATTTAAGCAAATTAAAACATAATGAAACTTTGTTAACATAAAATAACCTAAGAATTGAACACGAACTTACAGAACACTTTTACAACACAACACCACAGATTGTAACAGCACACTTTATCTTTCATGTACACTTAGATTAAGGTAATTTGTATTTTTTATTGTAACCATTGTAGTTCTTTAATTCATAGCCAAAAGAATCCACGGATTTTGAAACCAAAACTGTAATAAGCCTAACGCAAACAGTGACGCTAGGTTAAATGGTTTCTAAATTAATTCGCCGCCCTGAAAATAAGATCTCATGTAATCAAACGATAATTATTTTGTTGTAATTGTAAATGTTTCCAATTATCACCATTAAAAAATATTCATTACAGGGAGTAACCAGCGTTATCATTTCATAGGGAGTGCTATATAATAATTACTTGTATTGAAGAATAAATTGTAGCAGTAAGCTAGTGGCCAGTTATTCGTCAGAAGCGACGATTGAGACGGCTGTGCGAGCGGGAACGATTCGAATACACCAACCCACTACGCTGATAACTTGTTCAAACACAGTTTTTAGTTGTTTTGTAAAACGACTTGGCGCCACCCGGGATTATTACACCCCCTAAGAACAACAGGTAAGGTTACTGCCGTAATATACAGGTGATCAGAACTACGCTACGAACATCGCTAGCCACAAAATTACTGTAACGACCCGGTGCGAGGCGAACACACTAATCATCCAAACACATTATTTTTTATGTACACATTTTGCAGGTACGTCTTATATAATTCGTTACAGAATTGACGAATACCAGGTGAGGATAGAAGGTAGCAGGGACGACCCGACCGAACAGAGACAGACGTTCGTTACAATATGCACTAGACATTTTATAGTCAAAAGTATTTTTCTCGATTAGTAGGAAGGGTTAAACTTTGTTAGTACAGGCAAAAAATTTGCAAGTTACAACTTCTCACGGCCATATCTTGAAAGCAACTCGTGGATTAAAACCGGCCAAAACGCATTTTGTTTGTTATTTCGTATAGAATAATTTTGGTCCTATTCATTTTTACTATAAACTCAAACGTTTTTTAGTTATTCGCTAAAAATTACGCTAAAATCCTGTTTTTTGGGGGGTAAAAATCGAAAATGTTGATTTGGAATAACTCGAAAACAACGCATTTTTCAAAACAGTTGCATACTGACTTTTTTGCTTAGAATTTGATTCTGTATTGGATCCTAGGGTTAATTTTTTTTTGTCAATCACCCTTGAAAAAGGGGTGGTTCTCACCCCCAAATAAAAAGCGTATAGTTTAACTTTTTTAACTTTGTTCTAGAGTGCATATAGAACATACATACCAAATTTCGTGAAATTCCATCGACAGTCAAAATTTTGTTATGTCAAAAGCTGCGTTTACTGGACTAAGATTGTTACCCCTTTCTACATGATTTTTTTTAATAGCATTCTGCATTGTACAGACATGACCTGCTGGGAACTTTAATTACAAAACATTCATTGAGCTTGTGACATGCTAAACCAAAAGCCCACTGTTATTTGGTTATTTAATACATGGGCCACATGACTGAGCAGGTTTCACCAATTCAACGATTCTGTCGATTCCACCTACTTCTCTGTCTCTCTGTTGTTCTGCAAATGCTGCATATACTTCGCACAGATAAACATTCAAGTCAACTGCGGTTCTTATGGTCGGTCAGTGCAACTTGCATTCACAGTATAATACACTTGTTAATTCATGTTACCATGAGTAAATAAACTGGACTGTTGTCAGCAAGGGCAGCTTTGAATTAGTACACCAATTCCCAACGCAAATGCTGATTTTTGTATATTAAGTGCATTTGTTACAGTGGCATGCCCCGAACCCTCACTTACTTACAAAAGCAAAAGCCATGGCCATTTTTACATTTACAGACCCTAGAATCGGGTGATCTGTAAAAACTCAATCATGCCTTCTTCACTGCTCAACAAATCCCATATTTTAAATTACTTAAACATTGTTATATGTAATCAAAGTGGCATACAATTGGACATTATGAATCATGGACAGATTATATGACATAAATCTTATCAACACCAGAGCCACTTAGACATGACATGTCATTGTCTTACATATTGTAACGTAACATAGTTGACGTTCCCCAACGTTACATAAAAAAATTGAATGAAATATGGTCAAGGACCATACCCTGACTTAAGGTTGTTCAATAGTTCATGTGTTTGAGAAGTACCTCAAGTAAAAAGGGGTCAATGACTAATATTAAATGTAAAAGAGCCAGACCAATGAATGATTGGATGTAATGAAATGTTTGTTTTTGTACTGTGACATGTTAAGGTCTACAGAGTATTTATATTGTATGTTGAATATGTTAAAAATGAAATGATGTTGTTTGATAATAATACTTAATCAATAATTAGGTTCATATTTATATTAGATTTGTTTTTATACAGCCCAGTATAGTTACCAATGTTAGGCACTATACTAAGTTGTCAGTATTGTATAAAATTGAAAAATACTGTTATTCTAATTAATGTTTATAAACTGGATCAGGAGTGTGACCAGTGTTTCAAGTCTAACAAGTAGTTCTGACAATTATGTCATAAATTAATAAAGGGTTCCAGAACCAGTTAATTAATATAAAAACAAATAACCACCAGTAAATTAAAATTCATGTAATTAACTATGTAACCAATAATTAATTGTACAGTAGGTCAGGTAAAAAATAAAATTAAGTTAAAAAAACCAAATAATGTTATAATGGTTGTAAATGAATCTATACGCCTAAATTCCATATTAGTGAAAGGAAATTAATACCTTTTTAGTAAACCCAGTCCAACGAAACTCTGGTAAAACATTTACTGTTTAGTAAGGAAGGTTAGGGGAGAATTTTATGTGATTCAAGATTAATCCAAGCATGGAGTATTTTATTGGAAAGGAGTAGTAATATTCTATAATGCCGGCTCAAGGATATATAGAAAACGTGGTTGTTAAGGCAACTGATATATAAGACGTTGTTGATTTTTGGATTAATTCGTTCTGATTGTTACAAGCTATTAGATTGAGATGGACCGATATGTTTAAAAATATATGAATAAATATAAAGAAAATATATATCCAAATTGAAAAAGCATTTTTGCAAAACAATTATACTTGAATGTTAATGAATCATACAAATTAAATAACCCTCTAAATTATCAATGAATACAATAAAAGAGAATTGAAAGCATCTCACCTCATTCACTAAATAATTCCGCTGAATTTGGTATTAAACCATTTCATGCTATAAATCGAAGACCAGTAAAGAGTTAAAACCTGAATTAACGGGATTATTGGAAATACAGAAGACTCGGTTGGACGAAATAACCTTCATTGGCAGCAGAAGCTATCCTAATTCCAATTCACTGGGACCAAGACTTGTGAAGACCGCAAAAGAAGAATAGAAGCCAGAAGATCTCCTGAGGATTTACCAAGTACACACCATCATCAATTTTATTGAAAATCAGAGCAGTTCCACTGGAGGAAGATGAGATAACCCGCATTTTGGCCAGATACACTGTTGACAAACGTTCACCGCCAGCCGAAGTTTCGTCGGTTTGGTAAAAAACAACTTATTTTCATTCCATTGTAATTTAAGTAAATAACATTATTTTTTAAATTGAACAACCTTAATTATGCGTTTTACCTGGCCTTACTAATGGTTCAAAGAACTATACGAACCCTGGGATAAGAATTATTTGTCATTATTTTCAAGAGTATATGTTTTTTTTAGAGTTTGAATAATTAAGAATCGATATATGTTGGGATAGTCGATTGGATCGTCTTATTGTTTGTCTGAGACAACGTAACTTGTTAAATATCATAGAAAAATAAATAAAGTACATTTGTTGTATGAGATAACGTTTTAGTCATTGCAGAGAAAATACTATATGTAGTTGTGTAATAATTTATAAACAGATTGATACAAATACTCCGAATAACTAACCTATAAGTACACTTATTTCTAGTAACAGCGCTTAAAGTTTGCAGCTGGTGGGACGGGAGATTGCTGAACTAACTGGTTTTTTAATACTAAATTTGAATGAAATTTTTATCATTGAGTGACTAGGGTTGAAACAAATACCACTTACATTCAGTAAATACTTCATATATATTGCTCATATTAAACAACCACTGAGAACTAAGTTAAGTCTATAGAATAATACCATTATAAATTCAGGAACATAATTCTAATTTTGTTGGCTTAATAATTTATGTTCTGAGGGTTTCACCGGTCACAACCGAAAGGTATATTAATGAATAACATATTAATTAAACCAGGTAATAGCATTCTAATTGTTACGAATTGACACCTGCAACGTATTAATTGGCGTTTGTTTCACAGGAGTATCTTATAACTAATTACACCCATAGACAAGATTTCTTTACAATTTGACGCTTCCATCGTGCAGTATATACTATAACATACGTCCTCACATAATTAACAAGTAGTTCGTTACTAAATTGATTTACAACAGTGAGGCTTTAAGGAGAGGAATCCTTTGTTTCTTTACAATATGCTTAATCAAAGCTGTGCTGAAGGTGTATTTTTGGTATGCACAAATCTTCATTCAGCTTTAATACTAAGAAAATATGTAATAATCTCAGTGGTTTCTAACTGAGTGAGCTGGCAACCCTATAATGGACAAGTACATTTTTAAAAATGTTTCAAGTGTCAACACAATAAGATAAAATACTTTCAAAATAAAAAACAAATTAATGTCACACAATTTAATTCTATACTGGACGAATTCTATATTGTATCGGCCTATCATTACTGTATGTGTTCATTTAAGGCTCGTTTTTGTAAAACTTCAGAAAGTTGGTCCCATATTACTGTTTCTGGACTCTAGTAATAAATTGATAAAAAACTACCATTTATTTTTCATAATATGTTTAATGTTTTGCATAAATATGTAGTTGTATCCAACTGTTTAGCACTATTACTATCTTATCAGAGTGTACCCTTCCTTATAGAACTTTATTAAGCAGATGTAAAAGTTATATTTTTGACAATCCAAAATTTCATCAACAGTAATAATTTTAAAAATTATTTTGTATTCTCTTTACTTCCTTTCTCTCAGTATTCTAATTAATTTATAAATTTCAGTTCTGTGGGAGCATAATTATTTCAGTTTTTGCTATACAAACTAAATCAATAAATTAAACATGTGTATAATACTACATTACGTGATAAATCATACATAAACACAACTTTTTTTCATGTATCAGTTTAAATACCATACGTTAATTTAAAAACAAAACTACAAATGTAAACACTCGATGGCTGGTTCCATCATGATTGTATATACCTGTAGGTAACGAACGTTTTGCGACATCACAAACAAAACAAACTTCTAAACTAACCAGTACTACTAAACAATGTGTTCTCTCATTTTAAATTAACACATTCAATCAGTAGCTACATAACATTTGGTTACCCAACATTTTATCGTAACTAAATACCATAATCTTAAATTGTGTAAAAGACGAGGCATCTCGCCGGATGCAAAACCCAAGCTACAAATATGGAGCGTCATAGTGACCCAACTATACACAACATTACGTTAATAATGATACCGACTCACCTTTAATTCGAATAATTAACGACTAAACGACACTAAAACATGTTCTGTTCAAACTGAATAATCTAATAAACATCAATAAAAAAAATTTATTTACCTTATTAAATAGTCAATGTCGTTAGAGCAGTCAGTAGTTCGGCGTACTCAAAATATCCTTTGAAGGGTTGCCAACCAACAAAATATATACCGATTAATTACATTAAAGTGAGTATATTAATTAACATTAGTATTTAATTAATTACGTTATCGTCATGATAACATTTATTTAACTAATTCTAAATGCCAATGAATAGTTTTAAAGGAAATTTTTTAGTTTCACATCATTTATTAAGGTTAATAATAAGTTGTTAGGTGTTGGTTTTGTTAGTAAAAGAGACATGGAAGTTTTAAAGGCGGTGATAATATGTTGATTACTTTCCATATAGAGTTCGCATAATTTTTAATTGTAGCCTAATAAACATAAGCATATCGAACGTTTCCGTAGTTGAATCGTTCATTAGAGAATGGAGAAAAATAAAAGAAAGCGCAACAATTTTTCATACAATAATTACAGACAACAACAGCAACATAAAAAAAGAAGACAGTTTGTTTTGGAAACCGGTGTCAAGGGATTTTTTTGCACTTGCAATGGAAGAGAAAATGAGTGTATTAGAGAATCATACAATATTCTCAATTATTATGCTGATCAGTTCATAGGACCTGAGGAGGTAGTTCTATAGTTTGTATACTTTAATGGTAGTTTAGGTTATGTCGTAACAAACTGTTCGTGTACATTTATGTTCAGCGTGTTAATACATAGAAACATAAATGTGTCGACAGGAAGGCGGAAGATATTTATAACACATCACTGCCAAATTATTCTACATAATTTAATTCAGAGGAAGACATGATAAAAGTAAAATTAAGTTGTCCCGTTAAATGTACTAGCGTCATTACTTTTTGGGATGTGTATGGGAAAACTAGATAAAGATTGACTTTCACTTTAATTATCAGTATCCTTAGTAAAATGTATTTTATCTTTTTTAGGGCAAAGCCGTAACCCATGAAAATGGAAAGAAAAATGACGATGATATTGAGGATGAATTGAAAAAGGAAGTTAATAGTCTAAAAGAGAAGAATTTACCAACTCAGAGGAGATTTCAAGCAGTCGAGACAGGAGCAAATGGATCTGTGTTTATCAAAACAATGGTATGTTGGTAAAAATCAATAATAAATTCATTTTTAAAGGACGTGTTATGTTTCGCATTGCAATCATTAAATTTTGTTGTCTTAGGCGAAATCTGTTATGTCATTGATGTTGGAGTTCAACACTTTGCAGAAAATCAAGGCAGTTTTTGAACAATAGCCTACTTTAATTTGCTGATGTTTTCGTAGTGCGAACCACTAAATTATAATTCTTTGTAGAGTGAACCCAAATGTATATTGTATAATATTAAAATAAAATTTTGATGTGTGATTTATATAAACAGTAAAAATATCAATGAAAAATCTCTATAGAGCTTAACTACATGTATTCATGGTGTGTGTGTGTGTGTCCATTCTCACACATGCACAGAAATAGTTTTTCACGTAACTAAACAGGATCTACAGTTGAACAATGGCTCTGAACAGCAAAATATTGAGATTTTACTTGGCAGGAATACCATTTATTATCTGCTACCCTGGAGTTTTGCAGATAACATAGTAATAATTGCATAGGGCACTTCATCCTGAATTTATGGCATGAAAACTGAAATCCAAGTAATACAGAGATTACTGAAAAGAGCATTTGCAATTAACATTTATAAAAATGGGTACATAGTAGCATATTGTAATGGTGATTTTGAAGTATTTGTTAACCATTGATCAAGTTAATGAATTTAAATGCCTGGGACTAAAGCTCAGTTGACTAAGATCAGTTGAGATCCAGCATAGAATAAAACAAAAAGGGATAGGAAAATGGTGGGATAATCCGGGCCGAATTAGGCATGTCGATTCATTCTAAAAAAATCGATCTCCGATTCGATTCAAATCGAACGCACTAGAATCGATTCTCGATTAAATCGAGCATTGAAAGATCGATTTTCAATTAATCGAATTGTTAGTCGATTTTTTTTAAACGTGCTTAATAGAGACAAAGAACATTACTGATGACGAATTAGTGTAGGTACAAGTAATTGGGTAGCAATAGATCAAGCTTATCCGGCAACAAAAATGTCAACTATAATACAAAAATGTTGCCCTCTCCAAAGATTATAAAGAAAGTTTTGTGGAGCAGTTCTTTGTACAAACTTGCAATCAAGAAATAAAACAATAAGTAAATTATATGCGTTTATTGAATCAAATTAACGAAAAATTACATTTCCCAATATTTCAAATCGAGTGACTTTAAAAAGATTAATTTATCTAAGTAAAAATATAAAAGGGTAGTACGTACATAATTATTATTAAGTTAAAGTTTATTCTTTGTTGAACACGCTGAAAATATTTTTACTATCATAGCACTGCTTATTTCAATAAATTTCACAAATTACTTACCAGGTTTCCTTAGTTTCCAAAATAAGAAAATGCAGGTTTTAGAGCTGTTTGTTACTAAAAAAAATTTTATGTCTTTGAAAAAAGAATATCTGTTACAAAAGTTTTGCGAAATGCGAGCAAATAGATAACAGAACAAACTTATGAAACTTTCGAATTTCTAACACCATTCGATGTTTTTATAATTTACGAAATGCCCACGGGTGCCAACAATCGTAGTCTCTACCCTACTATAACCTCAAAACGCACTCAACACAATTAGTTAGAACTTGTATTACTTATTTTATTACACTTAGGTACTCATATTTTGATTATAAATGTGCTTCACTTTATCGATATTTTTTTATCATGTTCTGCTATTATTAGGTACCTGACGTACACAATTTAAATGAGTCATATTGTGTATTACCGCTTTTTTGTTATTGTGATCGTTATTAGTATCACCATATCTTGCAACACTAAAGTTGCTAGTGGCGCCGCTCTCAGATGCAAAAACAACTCGGTCGGACTGTATCATAACCTATGGATGGATGCGTTGAAAATAGAGTGGAAATGTAACGTGAATCGGTCCGATTCGAGGGGTTCTTGGATCGATCCGAAAAATCGATTTTTCGATTAATCAATTTCAGATCAACATGCCTGGGCCAAATGCAGTAGGCCTATTATAAGAGAAGCAGATATCGCAAAAGACCAAAATACATCTTTAGCATATGGAAGTGAAGTACCAGAATGTCTAGTTGAGGTGTTAATTTTGTTCCTAGATAAAAACGTTTTGCTCCTGTTACAAATGTGGAGAGTACGAGAAGTTAATGCATATCATACAACAGGTAGAAGAGAACAAAGAACGTGGAGATAATTCCCCTATGTACTGTAAATGAACAAACAAATATGGAGGGGAGCCTTATGACACTACAATTTAGTTATTTTTTACTTTCCAAACTACTCTGTTTAATACTTGAGGAGGTAAAGAGTATTGTAAAGTAAACAGACTGCTGTCTTATTTACTTGTGCAAGTAGCTTTACCCAGAATTTGCAGGCAACTGTACAGGTATGGACTCAGTTTAGTGTTTAGTCAGGAGCACAGTATTTAAGAATTGTGTGTGCCTGTGTATTTTGCAACTGTAACAGTTTGTATTGCATCAGTATTTTTCATTACATACAAGTTATTTTGTAAAATAATTACTTGAAATGCCGCCTTGGAGTGGAATGCAATTAATGTTAAACAAACAGGAGAAACAAATTATAAATAAATAACTACAAGGAAAAATGCACATAGATAATTTTTCTGTTAACATATTTATTTAAATTTCATTGATTTAATCGATTGTGGTTTTTAAGTTATATGTATTGATACTTAGAAGTGAAATTATGGTTATGCATTTTAAATTAAGGATCCTTCAATCCTCGCATAGGACTGTTCAGTGTACTAACAGAAATTATCTCTGATTTCTCTTTGGATGTTAAAACAAATGGTTACTTCCATTGTCGAAAATAATTAATCTTCTAATTGCATCAGAGAATGGACAAATTGCCTGTTGTGGTCTCAAAGAAATACACCCACTTCACCGATGATTTCTAGGTCCTCCAGTACTTCTTTGTACACTAGGCTTGTATTTGCCAAATTTCCTTAGGCAACCTGCCATCCAGCATCCTATTCAGATGAGTCTCTCTTTGTATTCCACAATGGTATCTTGGATACTAAAAATTTGTAATTCTTTGTGGCGTCATTCCAAATCAAATCATCCAGCCAGAAAAAATTTGACACCCCACCCTCTCAGATTTTCATGAAATTTTTTTACAGCATCAATGGACATATATAACAACCCGTATTTTTCATTTTTGCCAGATTTGCTTTAGTTTTTTTTAATGATTTTTTGAAAAAAGTCCGTTTTTAGCCGATTTGTTAGTTGCGGTGCGAGATCTAAAGGGCACTTATCAATAAAAACTCTAGTTGTGTAGTTATTATTTAATATTAAGTTATGAAACTCACAATACTTAGGCCTACTTGACATTTCACAGGGATTCCAAATATAAAGTCAAAAATAACATTTAGACTATATAAAACTTGTTTTACCACTTCAAAGTTGGCAATTCTGAATTTTTTCTCCGTGCAGGCTTTTATGTAAATATTTATAACTTTTTTCTGACTGGTCCTATGAGACTGAAAAAGGTCTCATTTGAAAGAGGATGAAATGTACTATAATAGCATAAAATAAAAGTCATGGGTATTTAATGAGATCATTTTATAATTTAAGTACAAATTTTATATATGATATTTCATTGAAATATTTTGCATAGTACCCTATCTTGTGTGGCCAATGAGGATTTTTTTTTTACTTAAGGTATATACTTATATTATTCTGTACTAAAACCTTCAGTTAAAATTAGGCTTATCAGTGTAACAGGCCTAACTACCTGTCAAAACTAAAAAAATATAGATTTTAAAGATTTGTCCATATTTTAAAAATAATAACTTGCTTAGGTATTTACTTGTTGAGTTAGCTTACCTTTTCAGTCTTAAATGGTATTACAGGATATTTATAATATATACAGGAGCTTCTTGATTGATATGAAACTTAATTTTTCCTTGCCCAGGCAGCATTAATATTTTGAATACTTTTTTTGGATAGTCTGAAAAGCATTCGGCCCACCTAAGCACTTAATTCAGGTACATCTATGCAGCAAATTATGTTTGTAAAAGGGACCCAGCACTTATCCTCTCTCCCAACATTTCTGTGTTCTGGCCAAAAAAATGTTTTTGTTGGCCAGTGAGTATATTTGATGTTACTATAATATGTACTATATAATGTACTATAATAGCATAAAATAAAAGTCATGGGTATTTAATGTCATCATTTTATAATTTAAGTACAAATAGGGTTCGAACGATAGTATCGATACCGAGTAGGTGTCGATACTCCGGGCTTCGATACCCGATACCGAGTACTCGATACTCAGACTTGATACTTTGAGTAAAGTACTCATTTTTTCTTCGGTATCGAGTATCGAGTACTTGAAAAATAATTCACTTTTTTTTAAATCTGAAAACCGGAAATCGAATAACACGAGGCTGTTCTTTGGCTTATGCCTCTGGCTGCATGGAATGAGCAAACTAAAAAAATCGGTTAAACCGAGAAAGCACGCCCCGAATGTTTTTTTATAAATAAATTTTATAATTTATGAGCCTTCTTCGTAGGACAATTTCAGAGAGTTCTACCTCCCAAAATATCTCCTCCGAATCTGATACAGATAGTGTTACCGGGGAATACGATTTTTGGAAGGAGCATAAAGAACTAGCTCATAAAAAAGGGATAAAGGCTAAAGGGGGTCTACATGACGAACTTTCCGTTTATATTAAAAATCCTGTCACCCCTTTAAAATCAAATCCTCTCGAAACGTGGGAAGATTTAAAAGAAATATTCCCTGGATTATATCGACAATTCCGTCAGCATGTTACTTCATCCGTACCAGCAGAACGGTTATTTTCCAAAGCTGGTGCTACAGCTACACAGGAGAGGAATTGTCTCTCGTCTCAAACCTAAGAGGCTGAATGAATTACTATTCTTATCAGGCCGGCCAGAAGAAGAATGGTTTTAAGTTTAATGGAGTAATACAATAATTTGTAATAAAACAATATTCATTCTCGATGTTACGTTTGTGATTAACAATTTGTAATAAAACGATTTTGATTCTCGATGGTATGTATTTTTCTGTTTGTTCTTTGACACACTATATCCAAAGTGCGGAATCGATACCCATAAAATATCGACCCCAAACTCTCGAGAATCGAGTACGTTTTTTTTTGTTTCAAGTAAAGTAGGCCTATAACTTATTTCTAAAAAGAAAAAAGTACTCGATACTGAGTAGTATCGATACTTCGGGGTCGATACTTTTTGGGTATCGATACCGTGGCGTCCGATACCATATGAGTACTCGGTATCGATACCCAAGTCCGATACTTCGAACCTTAAGTACAAAGTTTACATTTGATATTTCATTGAAATATTTTGCATGACTGACTTACAACAGGGCAGGATTACAAGTTACAACATGAATACTACATGTCTGTACAAGCAGCCAGTCAGAGGTACATTGAGCCTCAGTTTGCTCTGTGACACTGTTGTGACAGTTGCAGTAGCATACAAACAGTGCATAATTAGTTCATTGTAAAAAAGTTTATACATTGATTGAAGTGATTTTGTGTAAAATAGTTTTTTTATAATCTATAAATTTATACAGTGTAATAGGCGACAGTAGTGTTTGGACCAAACATACAAACTACTGTGAGTAGTCTGATTCATGTGATTCTTGTTCAACAATCATTTTGTCTGATTTTAGTACTATTACGTTTCATTGATAACCATTAATGTGCAGTTTAAAACAAAGATTTATTTCTTTATTACTGTACTATCTATGTATAATCATGAGTTCAGATGAAGAGTAGTACCTAAAGAATAGTATAATGTGGTGCTGTTCGCTCATTCTGTTTGTCATAACACAAATTTTACAGATAAGAAAGAAATACTGTTGGTTTCAAATTTACCAGATGAAGTTAATGCAGTTCTTGTTTGGAGGTTGTGAAAACATTGACACTTAGTTCCAATTTATGTTTACATCATTATCTCTACTATACTGAATATTATGAAAATAACCAAAAAAGTGTTTGCGACCCAAGAATGTCCACAAAAATGTCATAAAAGTGGGTTTAAGACCAATATCTCTTAAATATGCTAAAGAAGTAAAAAGAAACAAAGGAATAATATTAATTCCTGGAAAAAAGATTTGTGACAACTGTAGAAAAAAATTGCCGTATAAAGATCAAATTTGTACACCAGTAGAAATCTTCAAGATTTGTGACCAGCATTTTTCAAAAATAACGTTCAATTCATCAATACGGACAATGTAAAAAATGTAGAACCTATGTTAACTTTGCGTTTTAGTGATCATAAAACTGTTATTGACACAAGGTCCTTCCATTATTTTCAACCACTACCCAAAACCGAAATAGCAGCAAAACGTATCAGCAGTGACAAAGATTTTTCCTTAAGATATAGCTTTTCGCAAGAACTGCAACTTTCAAATCTCCAACCAAATACCTATGTAGGCTGTGTCTATGAAGAAAATGTTATATTGGACTAATTTTGGAGCTAGATGATGACAACCAAGATGCTTACATCAATTTTATGCATCCTCACTGGCCATCAAAAACATTTTTTTGGCCAGAACACAGAAATGTTGGAGAGAGGATAAGTGCTGGGTCCCTTTTACAAACATAATTTGCTGTATAGATGTACCTGAATTAAGTGCTTAGGTGGGCCAAATGCTTTTCAGACTACCCAAAAAAGTATTCAAAATATTAATGCTGCCTGGGTAAGGAAAAATTAAGTTTCATATCAATCAAGAAACACCCTGTATATATTATAAATATCCTGTAATACCATTTAAGACTGAAAAGGTAAGCTAACTCAACAAGTAAATACCTAAGCAAGTTATTATTTTTAAAATGTGGACAAATCTTTAAAATCTATATTTTTTTAGTTTTGACAGGTAGTTATGCCTTGTTACACTGATAAGCCTAATTTAACTGAAGGTTTTAGTACAGAAAAATGTAAGTATACCTTAAGTAAAAAAAAAATCCTCATTGGCCACACAAGATGAGGTACTATGCAAAATATTTCAATGAAATACCATATATAAACTTTGTACTTAAATTATAAAATGATGTCATTAAATACCCATGACTTTTATTTTATGCTATTATAGTACATTTCATCCTCTTTCAAGTGAGACCTTTTTCAGTCTCATAGGACCAGACAGAGAAAAGTTGTAAATATTTACATAAAAGCCTGCACGGAGAAACAATTCAGAATTGCCAACTTTGAAGTGGAAAAACAAGTTTTATATGAGTCTAAATGTTATTTTTGACTTTATATTTGGAATCCTTGTGAAATTTCATGTAAGTATTGTGAGTTTCATTACTTAATATATATCTCTCCATGTGTAGCTTTTAACAGATCGCAAGACTCTCATCTCCGATGCCTGTATCCGACTCGGATGTTTTTTGCTCCGATTCTTCTAGGTCCTCAAAATAACTGTTTACTGCCGCTTTCAGCTCATCATCTGAGGAACGAGCTTTGCCCCAAGACATTTTTTGAGGTTTGGGAATAGATGAAAGTCAGGTGGCACTAAATCAGGTGAATAAGGCAGATAGTGCAACAGATCGTACTTCAACTCGCCGATTTTTGCCATAGACACACTGCATGTGTGAGGGTGTGTATTATTCTGATAGAAAATGATCATTTTATTTGCTAAACCTGGTCTTTTTTCTCGAATTTTTTCATTTAATCGGCCCAAAAGGTTAGCATGTAATGTTTTATATAATTTTAATTAATTACAAATGATCTTAAACTCCCACTTACCTTCTATTAGTCACTCTCTGGCCAGATCGTCTAGTGGTGTAACCCTATTTCGTACAGTGAATTTACCAGCACAGAAAATGAAATTAGGTATTTGAAATGATTATTCTAACACACATATATCAAGTGAAATAAAGTAATGGATTTATTCTTTTTAATACATTTCTTTACTCTCTCTTTTCAAATTTCTACTCTTTATCTTTTCTTTAAACAAATACTGATGCTAATGTTACATCGGATATTTAATATAACTTTCCTACTCTAGTTAGCTTAAATATTTCTTTCTTATATCTATAGATAAGACAGCCCAGTATCTGCACATTCTCTCATTCACACCCATACCATATTCAATTTAGCGTTTTTTTTTAATTTAAATTCTCATAATTAAATTGTGTAATATACGGTTACGTGGTATTGGCGTCCCTGCAAGTCACTTGTTGATCTCGAGAAATTTTGTTCACTTTTGTCCGAATGTTTCCCACTGTTAATTTTGAGTACTTTAATTCGTTTTAGTCACTGTTAACTGAACTCATACTCTTGGTATAACTCCGTGTTTTGTTATTCGTTCACATTATAAAATTTTGAAGATATTACAGTAAAGTTTAGGCTCATGCCTATGTGTTCACCCCGCCAGGGAAAGGTTTCTTAGTCGACTCACTTTTAACTATTTTCCCATTTTTAATAATAGATAAAACTTTGCCTGGCCGGCGACGCACGCCACGACCGGCGTCCGCTGCACTTAGTTCTTTTTGGCCGACTGATGAAACGGCGGGTAAGTAAATCCCCACCTTGTCTGACTGTTTCCGGGCACATACACGGCCACTGCGATTACTAAGCTTTTCATCACCGTTTAGGTAGCATGGTTTGGCATTGGGCACTGGCGTCGACGATGCTGACTGGCGAAAATATTGAGGCTGTGGAAGGCGTGGCCTCTAAGAGTCTCCGTCAGCAACGAACCGCATGGAACAAAGTTTTCGTCTCTCGCCATTTTTTGTGGCGTCCCTTTGGAGTCCGATGTGCGTCTATACGCGCGCATGTTCATGTTGCGCATCTTTGTACGTGCCTCAATGCTTAATTACCGCCGTGTGTTTAGACTAGGCATCGCATTCCATTGCCAACTCGCCATTCACAATCTCACTTCATTGTTCCGTGGACGACAATTTTACTTCACATAGGGACTGACCATGCAGAGGGAAAATATAATATTATAATTTTTAATAAAATGAAAACCCTTCCCTTTAGCCCCGTTACAAGCATAATACTCCCCATTTATTGTTTGACCCTTTTCAAGGTAACCTATTAACAGTATTCCCATAGCATCTCAGAAAATTGAAGCCATACACTTTCCAGCTGACAAAATTGATTTTGCTTTTTTTTTGGAGGCGGTGAATCACAATGCATCCATTGTTTCGACTGTTGTTTTGTTTCTGGAGTGAAGTAATAGACCCAAGTTTCATCAGTTGTTACAAATCTACGAATAAAATCTTTCAGATTTTTCTTAAAACAGTCCAAACATTCCTGAGAAGCTTCCATTCTCATGCGTTTCTGGTCAGTTGTTAACAAACGCGGAACCCATCTTGCAGACACCTTTTTCATACTTAATTCCTCAGTAAGAATGTGATGTACCCTTTCATCTGAGATGCCCACAGTCTTAGCAATTTCAGACACCTTCAAACGGCGATCTTCCAAAACAATATTGTGCACTTTATTAACGATTTCTGGTGTAGTGGCACTTTTCGGATGCCCAGTACCCAGGTCATCATCCAAACTTGCATGACCACGTTTAAATTCAGCAACCTATTTTTTCACTGTAGTAAATGAAGGTCCAGCATCACCCAACACATTCTTCATATCATTAAAAATTTCTGTTGGTGTTAAACCTTTCTTAACAAAAAAATATGATCACTGCAGGATGTTCAGGTTTCTCCATTTTCAGCGTGCTGTCAGATTTCTCCATTTTCAGCGTGCTGTGAGATGACCTTGAGATAACCTTACTTATACAGCTGTCCCTCCACAACAATGACTTGACATTTCGCAGCTGTTCATGGGGCAAACGTGGCGCTACGATGTGGTAAAAAACAGAAATGTCACATATTCATTTCCATGGTAGGCCGCGAACTTTTCAAATTGCTCTCATACACCAGTGGCAAAAAGACTTTCTGTATTAATTTTTGAACATAACCACTAAAATTCTGTTATCAACAAGCGTATATGATTTAACGTGATTACTCCATTTGTGTCTATCAACATACCCACTCCAAAACAAGCTCTTGTATTCTGTGAAATTCCACTATACAACAGCATATAATCCTCTATATACCTCTTGTCTTTGAGATTCTTATTAGTTTCTGTAATAGTCCAGGAGGCAGTGACATATTTCAGTGCCTCATTTCATTGCCTGAGTGACCCTTATTTTCAAAAAATATACGTCCCCCTCGTCCATAAACGCTTGGTCTGGCAGCCATTCATCAGTCCAATGGCATGCGGGCGCGTTTAAAAAAATCATGTATTTGGCCAAAATCATTCGCACTAAAAATTTTTGAATACATTATGGGCATAATAAAATGTATGAAAAAATTTGTCTGGCAGCTTACCTTCAGTCCAAAATGGGTCTGGAACGTGATCAAACGTGTCAACAAAAAAAATAAGTTTGACTTACAACATTCTTTTAGAAAAAATTTTTATGAATAATTTTTAACATATAATGTATACAAAAAATAGTCTGGGCAGACTTTTAATAGTCCAAATGTGGTCTGGCAGCCGATCAAAGACGTAAATACGTAGGCTGGTGCAACTACTTTTCATTTTCATCTAAGAAGAAATGGTTGTCGTTGTCGCTTGTAACGCCACCTGTTGGCTATTTATGAAAACTAAAGTTTGGTCTCCATGGTAACCTCCAAACATAAATAATCGTTCAGAGAATACTATTGTTTGCTGAATGTCTCAAATATAGAGATTGTATAAAATTTTAATGATTCCTAGAATAAATTTTGTATACCTGGAATAACTGTAATAATAGTGTGACCATTACACAGATTTGGGGACGTATACCTGCTCCTCCTATTCCCTCCTGAAATTGCGAAGCATAGGACTTCGAGCTCGAAAAAGCAGCTGTAGGGATCACTGAGCAGTTCGTACATTGCCATGCTGTAGAGCAGTCGAAGTACAGAAAATGGCCTCGAAAATATTCTGTGTTTTGTGTAGAAAGAAAGATTTTGCAGTAAGTGTGTTTAATGAAGAGTCTTTGAAAAAGTGTGCTGACTTATTGAAAATTCGCAAACGACACAATTTAAAATGGAAGGACTTGAAATTGCCAAAAGTATCGAGTGGTTCTGAAGGTTATCATCTAAAATGCTACAAAAACTTTTCAGCAATCATGGCCAAATACAAAATGAATGCCTTGGCGGAGGAAGGATCGACGTCTGGGTCTGGAGCATCGACGCCTACACCGAGGGGATTGACGCTGGCACCGAGAGCATCGACGCCGATTATTAAAGTATTAATAAATTATTTTCACAATAACTTAATCAAGTAATTTAAATACATATGTAACTAATTTACTATAAAAAATACAGCAGGAATGGATCGCGTTCTTCATAACCGTCCAGTGCGGCGCGCCTACGTATTTACTACTTTGATCAGCTGTCAGACCAGATTTGGACCATTAAAAGTCTGCCAGACTATTTTTTGTATACACTATATGTTAAAAATTATTTATAAAAAAATTTCTGAAAGAATGTTGAAGTCAAACTTTTTTTTTGACACGTTTGATCACATGCCAGACCCATTTTGGACTGAAGGTAAGCTGCCAGACCAATTTTTTTATACATTTTACAATGCATATAACTAATAAAATTAATTTCAGTCTGAATAATTTTAGTCAAAATTACTAGCATTTCCTACATGTTCCAAACGCTCCTGTCAAGTTATGGACTGCATGTAGCCTGCCAGACATCGGTTACTCTTATTTGTTATACTTGAAAGTCTACTGGGAAAAAGGGAATGAAATTGGCCGAACCCTTATGTTGCTGCCTCCCGGACTATAATGACTCTCGATATGGCACACAGATTTTACTGCTTTTGTTATAGACACACCTTGTATGATTAAAGACATATCTTACATGGTCAATTTAACATTCAATAAATAATTTTTTTTTTTGTGCAGTTGGAGGATCCTGTCCAGTTGGCACATGCTATATACGAAGATGTAGAGAAGACTAAACAACAGAAAGGACGATTCCTACTGAGACTAGTTCCAATTGAAGTAACTTGTAAGGTGTGATCATTATATTTTGTTTAATGTAATTTCAGAATTAACAATGCAGGTAGTGAGAATACGCTACTGCCACATTGTGCAGTGTGTTCCACAGCTTGCAGCTTGCACCAGTCCAGTGGCAGACTGTTGTTTATAATACAATTTTAAGCGTTTGGTAGATTTGAAATATTTATTCTGTTTTTAACTAGTCTAATTGTCAGACCCAAAATATGGGACAATTTAGAGAATGAATTGGTTTACAAAACATTTTTATTGGAACTACTATCAAACATATTATTGTATTATAAATATGACTTAAGTTTAAACATATTCACAGTAATATATTAATATTATTTATATATAAGTGCTCACATGTGTGTGTGTGTCAAAGATATTAATCCATTTTTTATGCTTCTCATGTTTATAAAGTCTGCAGTCAAGAGTATTTTTCAGACATCTTAGAATTTGCTTATTTTCAGAAACATGCTTATAAATACTTCCTATGATAGATAATATTATCTTGTTTATAGAATAGAAATTATTTCGCTGATGATTTATAGTAATTTATTTTCACTAATTTCTGACTTCACTCATAAAACAAAAACTCGTATGGTATGATACTTGAAATTCAGACAAATCGTTGTCCCAGTAGTCCATTCTCATGGTGTTAGGTGATCATTATCAGTGCAGTATGAATACCAGTTTTCCAGGACTTTTTGTCATGCTATTTTTAATATCTTTAATTTCAAATGTAACTTCATAATCTAATAAATTGATATGTAAATTTTAGTGGGCACTGCAAACATTTTTCATTGTATTCACAGCTTTTAGGTCTCAGTTATAATTTAAATAATTTAAACTCATTACAATATTTTTCAAACAAATAGTATTAGAAAAAGGTGTAGAAATTATATTTTTTAAAGTCTAGAAATATCATATATGAACGATGATAGAATATTTCATGGGTTATAAAGTAAACTGTGTATAGCACAGATTACCGGAAATGTATTGAATTAAGGAGTACTGATATGTGACTGATAATTATTGAGGAAGCAAATGGTGTTCACAGTTTTAACTATATCTGCCTGTCTATCTTTTGAGATATGTCTCATGATTACTTCTGAACACATCTCAAATGTAAAACTTTGATGTATGAGTGTCCAAACTTTTACCCTACAGAAACCTATTGTTTTTCAGACAATCGCAGAATCACAATAGCCCGTGTGGGGTATAAAATTAAAGGGAATTTTAACCACAGTCTGAATATAGTGTTCACTTTTGAAAATATCAAAACTTTTGGATGTCAGGGCCCAAAAAGTGGATGAAAAATTTTAATAAAATCGCAAACATTCATGTGAGGTATCAAATTAAAGAAAATTTTAACTAAAATATGCATGTAGTGCTGTTTTGGAAATTTCAGAATTTTTGGACCCCAGGTCCCCATATCCAGCAGGGTGTCAGACTAAAAAGAATTGTAACCCAAATCTGAGTGTTTCAAATTTTTTTGTATGATTGTGTGGTCTGCATTTGTTATACAGTAAAACCTGCCTTAAGCGGCCACCCTTGGATCTCCGTAAAATGTGGCCGCTTAGAAAGGTGGCCGTTTACTGAAGGGTTGGGGGGTGTTGTGACAATACAGTATATTAAGTAAGGATAATCAGCTATATCATTTTTGTAATGTACTTGCAGTTGTATTCCTACTTACAGTACGTTACAATGAAAATACTTATACTACAACACGTGATAAAGAAATTATACTTTTGAAAAATAGTCAATACTTGAAATTATACGTTTTGAAAAAATGTGCTTTGTTTCGCGGTAGCAGTTTTCTTTTTAATTGCATAATTTTTGACCAAACAGTAAAATGTACTAGGCTGTTTCAGATCATTCTCGCCACATTCCTTATCTAGAGTAACGCAGATACTTTCGATCCTCCCAAGAGATTTTAACATTTATTTTAAACTATCGGCGCATTCTTTAATTTCTTCTTCTTTACTCTGTACGTCATCATCATGCATTTCTGCAAAAAACAGAAAAATTATTGTATTCTAAAAGCGTATATCTCGGAATAATACAGATTTTAATTGACCATTTCAAAAACTTTTCATTGTAAATACAGAATTTCTTCTGACCTACCTTTATAATCTTCCTGAAGTCGAGCTTCTCAATTACCCTCGAGATCGTCACAGCATTGTAGTCTCCATTTTCTTCACACGGCAGTCCAACAACTGTAGCAAGTGTGTGGAGTTCTTGTGAAATTTGATGTAGTGATTGCGCCTGCAGATGTGCATCGTTAATTAATTAATTTAATGTCATTAATTTTGTAAAACACTCCTTAGTACTGGTACCAACAACCTCTGTTCGGGCTGTCTTGATCCAGGATTCCACATCGAGGACACTTAAGTTTCTTCACCAAGTGAAATGCTGTCATCCATATGAGACACAATGGACCAAAGAACTCTTTACCGAAAAAAAGTTTAAATGTCGTTGGTCCAAATGGCTGAAGATGAGATGTCGTGTTTGTTGGAATAAATGAATCTTGCATTGGGTAGTGATGAAACTGGATGACATGTCGCATGATCCTATAACAAAATTACGTGGTGAATATTGTTTTGCCAACTACTGCACCGTAATTTTGTCTCCAAATTCTTGAAACACCTTGGTTTTTATGACTTTCCTATAACTAACGGCTGCTCTTTTTTGCCAGCAGCACTATAACATAACATAATCGTTACTCTTCCTTTACCCATTTTTCCAACATTACACCCTCCTTCTTGTAATTTAATGATTTACTTGGTACAGGTATAAAATATATCCAGTCTTATCAACATTGTAAATGTCACTTAATTCGTGCTCAGTAACCTCTATTTCCGTTCACTGACTTCATTAACAGGCATATCCGCATCTTCATCCGAAATTGTTTTGAACAACATGTTGTGCCGTTTTCTAAAACACTTAAGCCACCCATTGCTTGCTACAAAATTTTCTACTTTAATTTCAGTAAAAGTTTCGTAAATACTTCCATTACCTGGGAGTTTTTTTTTTTGAGCGAACAAATTTAAACCACTCGTAAAGAATTTCATTAACTTGTCAACACTTTGATTCACGTTTTCGTATTATGCCCCGATTCATATTGGATTCCCAGTCTTTTCAAGTTTAGTCTTTATTTTGAATTATGCTGTTGATTTCTTGACTTTAAGAAATCTTTGGCAAGTTTCCTAGCTGAAACGCCCTTATCACTTTCAAAAATAACACGTGCTTAGCTTCTAAATTTAAACTTAAGTAACACTCTTTTTTGTTACTTATTTTGACACACTGTTAAATTACACAACAAATTACAAAAACACTCAAACACACGTGAATCGCTTATGCCAATTCAACGTTATAACTTCCGCTATAAATTCCAAACGTTCACTTGTAACTGACCACTTACTACTGTTTCAACGTTATGGAGACTATGTCAGTTTATTGTATAGGCCTACAAGTAACATTTTGTGAATTTAAAAGTATGCAGGTACAGATAGCTTTAGATTGTTTGCCTTATCTTTTAGTTGAGTCAGGTATAAACACAATTTGAGTATTCCTAGAAATATGTATTGTCAAACTATTTTGTCTACTTTACTGTATTCCAGACGACTAAATATGCAATAGGTGTCCGTTTAATGGAGGGGAAGTTTACATTGATCTTACAGAAAATAAAATTTGTTCCTCAGAAAAGTGGGCGTTCATTATGGTGACCGCTGAATAAAGGTGGCCGTTAGGTCAGGTTTTACTGTATTACTAAAGAAATAGTAATTGGAATTTTTGTTACTTTTCCTATAATTGAAAAATTATCTAGTATACAAATTTACCTACTAATAATAAATGTACTTGGTTCAAAATAGTGAGCGAGTTCTGCAGCTCAGTGACCATACTAGTTATTAGTGTAATAACATGATACTAAAACAAATCATTAAGTGATCCATACAGTGTTGTGTCATTAGCAACAGGTTTTGCAAATAAGAATTGGCAATTTTTGTTTGTTGATATGGGTGGAGCATCATAAATATTAGCTTGAATAAATGAAAGTGCACCAAATCCACGCTCCTTCTGCATTCCCAACTGTCAATACAGAGGTTATATTAAACAGATCAAACTCGTTTATGTAGGCTCTGCATTTGCTTAGATCCATGTATACTTATTTGTATATGTGTAAGCTGCACTTACAGTCAAACTACAAGTAATCTTGTAGTTTATGTAATAATTGTTGTCATCATTAGTGGCTTTGAAAGTTTAGCCATTGTTGCTCGTTCTGAACTTCACCATCATATCAGTCAATTGACCTACTTCCTTCTTTCATGAGGCATATACTCATCATTTTGTTTTTTATATACTGCATGAATACTTGGCATATTGTGTGATTCCCTCTCAACTTTCATTTCTGTAAAGTTGTTAAATCCATCATTTGTCCTTTTATCTATATTTCCAAATCATATGGTGTGGTAAGTATCCCCTGATAAAAATCTGGTTTTCATTCAGTCAAGATTTTTTACTATAATGTTCTCAATATTATGCTGCAGATTTGTTTAGTTGCTAAGTACAGTAGTTTTCAAACAGGATGTGAGCAGATTACGGTGATGGAGCAGGCTTGTGTCGGAATTTAGTTCCTGCTAATAACACAAAAGTTGTATATAGTACTTTTTTTGTCACAGTTAAGAATTTTGTGTAGTAATGAAGGAACCAATGTAAATGAAATTTTACTTTGCATGTATGATGACTCATATCCTCAGTAAACTTCATTGCATTGATATGCTTTGTTATGTGTTATGCCTGTTTTTTAGCTGTAGCCCTTAGTGTACTCCCATGCTGTTTGAATACAACCGGATTATAATGAGCAAATAACTTTCAGAGAATTATCATATTACTTATTTCATTAGTGGCGTCAGATTGTGAAGCCTAGTTATTGTTATTCTCTGCACCAAAAGTTATTGTCTTATTTATTTTAAATGAGTGGGATTTTATACTACATGTTTATATGTAGTTGTGTGTCTATGGATTCTACTGAATTGTATATAACGTATTTGACTGCATTTATAGTAGACTGCAGTACTTTATAGAAATGAATGAATAGTAATGCTGTCCTATACAAATGAAAATATATATCTGCTTTCTTTAATTTCTTTTGTTAGTTGAGTTTATGTCAGCCTCTTAAGTGTTTAGATCTACATTTACAAAAAGTGTCCCATTTTCCTCGCGTGTTTATGCGCACGTGTACAGTAACTTATGAAAGAACTGGACAAAATTACCTCTTGTCAGTGTAGGCCAGTGACTCCCTGCAGGTGCCACAAAATTTTAAGAGTCAGAATATTAAAATGGATACGTTGAACATAAAACGTTTTCAGTAAGATATGTCATTGGCAACATAAAAGACATACATTACAGATAGCTTCTATTACATAAGTATTTATATTCAGATTTTGTTGCAATGAGTACTTCTTGTTGTAGGTACTTTTTCTTTGTGCCCAGGTCTCCTTTTACTTTTTATTTTTCCTGCAATGACAAGTTATAGTGCTCTGTATTTGTTATGGTATCTGAAGCTATGTTTCATTGTTGTAGTGTCCTGTTTCCTGTTTCTTATGTATAGTGTAACCATATGATTGCTGTTATATTTCCACAAGTAAGCGTAGTATGGAGCAACATTTTGAATGTGTCAAATAAATTATGTAAATTAAGGCAGAGTTAGCTACATGGTGTTTTACTGTTACTAAAAATCATCTAGTTACCTTGATGAGTGCATGTGTGTGTCTCTTACATTTGTATTTGCTTTAAATTGTGTCTGTTCAGAAGTCAGAGACAGTTAACGGTACGTTTCGTAATTTTAACTTTGGTGGATTGTCATAATTGTAAACAACTGTTTGTTTCTTTTTTTTCGGATTTTGGATATAAAGTTTATTTGTACTGACCTTTCATAGTCACCCTAGAAAGAAATACTGATTTGACACTTCATTACTATACTTTGAATGCATTGATAAGGTTGTGATAATTGTTTATTTATTTTTTATTAATTTTATTTTGTATATATGAGAGTTATTCATAAAATAAGTTCTGTTTTTAAATATTGCCGCGGTATTGATGCCATCACGCTGTTGCGCATGCGCAGCCAGTTGTTGATTCATTGGCAAGCCAACAACACTATTTGTAAACAACTGTGCACTGAGTAAGCTTTGTTGGACGTGTTTATAAAGTCAGAGAAATTCGAGACACCTGCTGCGTGTGAAAGTAGGAATGGGATTTGGTTCTTGAATGCGAAAGGCATTAAAACAATTGAAATTCACCGTCAGATTTTTGATATTTATGGAGGAGAAGCAGTGAGCGATTCAATGATACCAAGATGGATACGACTTTTTTGCTTAGTTCTAACCAGAGTAAGCGACGTAGGATGCTACCCTGGACATTGCGATGAATCATGGCACTGCACATATACTGCCGCTGCAACACAACATCTCCTCACAATGTTTGGCTGGCAACAGTTTGATCATCCGCCTTACAACCCAAACATTCCACCAAGCGAATATCACCTTTTCAATCCTTCCTTGGTGGGGATCGATGTCAAACAAGCTGTTAATACATGGTTCAAATCACAGGCAGAAATTTTCTATGATGAAGGTATACAACGTCTGGTACCTCGTTATGAAAAGTGTTTCAAAAATGACGAAAACTATATAAAAATGTAGTTTAAGGTGTGTACTTCAAATAGCAATAAATATGTTTTGTAAATACGAGTATGTTCTTAGTTTCCTTTAATACCCTGTTGGAACTTACTTTCTGAATAGCCCTAGTATTTTTTGTTGTTTGTCATGTTTAATAGTGTCTTGAAAACATTCCAGTGATGTAAGTTGTCCATCAATCCTTACAAAGTGAAAGAAAAGTTATGTGACAGATGAAATACTAATCTTGACTTTGTAAATAAATATGTTATTATATTGTTGATAAATATGTTTATATATTGTATAAATGTGTCGCTGGTACAAAGATGTGTTGTAAACAGAATTTTAATAGCTGTATGTGACATTGCAGGCTAATATTGAAGATATACGAAAAACAGCCGATCAGTTGTTCGACAAACACTTCAGATGTGAACCAAGCACATTTTCCATAATTTTCAAGTGAGCATGTTACCACTATTATCATACTGACATAACATTAAATTAAAACTGTACTGACATTAACTGCCAGCATCGAGAATATACATTTTTGTATACTTATAATAATCTGTTATGTGTATAAGTAGCACCTGTTTTAGGCATATATCATTATAAATAATTTGTATTTTTTTTTATTGTGTTGATGGATTTTGCTTTCCCAGCATTGTTATGCATATCTTTATAAATTTCTAAGTATAGTAGAATATTGATACTTATGATAAGTGTGCTTGCATTGTAAATGAGATATTCAGATTGCCATGGTAACAAAAATAGAAATGTCAGCCGAATGCATTTCATATTTGGTGATCATTATAAACTGGTAGATATCTCACTGCATTCAGAAGAAATCCATCTGTTAGTCAAGAATCAAGATGTTTTGCTGTATCAAAAAAAAAAAAACTGATTTTATTCGTGTATTCCACACTTATGACATGAATATTGCTAAAATATCCAATTCGTGTCTTTTGCCATCAATATTATAGGAATATTATGTTACATTAAGATGATAAGTAGTATTATTTTTGGTACAGTGGTCGCCATTTATTATAATCACAATGGGACTCTACCTTTTTGTTAACAGTAACCGAATGGTAACTGTAGCTGAAGGTGATAAAGATGTAGATGAAGTATTACAAGAACATTAATTTTAAGTAAGCTAGTATATTTTTTGTTTAATTTAGAGTTTTCCTGAATCAGTACATAATGTTAATTAATGGTCTATATAAGGTTTTGGTATTTCTTTTTTTCAACAGGGGCTACAAAATTAAAAAAAAAAGACAATATATGTATAGCCTAGACACTATTATGGTGTAGCGGTGTTGTGGGAGATTGATAAATGTATCATAAGTAAAAAGTATATTATGTATTAGCCAAAAATATAGTCATATATAGGACTTACCAAATTTTTGTGCAAACTTTGTTGCCATCGTAATTTTAGATCTTCAGAATGAAAGTATTAAAACTTGACTCAAGTTAAAAATACAGAAACTAAATTTTACAGAAGGCATTTCATTTAAATTTAACTCAAACGTAGGATATCACTTTCACAGTGTATTTTATTACACGATGATACTGCGGCTACAGTATTTTTATATATGTTATTAAACAAACATCAAGAAATTGAAGTTAAATTTTGAAAACGCATCATATACATTAACACATAAATAAGTAAAACAAAATTAAAGTAGTGTAAATAAAGACTGAATTTGTAAACAAGATTCAAACACTGTACTGCAGGCACACTAATTTTTAAAAACATTGTCTACTGTTGATTCCTTGCTGTCTTTTAATAGAAGGTCCCGTTAATAAAACTCATATTCATAATATTTTTGAAAAGCTGTAGCTTTCTGGTGAACATACTGCTACACAATGTCTAAAGCTTACCATACTTCTGTATTTGTTCTTAACAGTATAATTTTTCCACAGACATCTCCATTGACTTCATGCACTTCCGCTTGTGTTGCTTTAGATTTAGAAGTAGTTACTTCACAGACGTCTTCCTAAGTGAGTTTGGCTGTTATGGATCAGTGTTATTGGCATAGAATAAATCAGTGTGCTGAGACAAGGCATAATAGTAAATCTGGTGTCATCTGGATTGTGTATATTGCAAGGAGAAACCCAGAAGAAATCTTAGGCCTTTTGTTATTTATCAAATTCTCGGCTGGTATAAAGTCTCTGTCTTTCTGTTCACCATGAATTTGTTTGAGTACAATGTTCTCTTTTCCAATGATGAAACTAGCCACCAGTAGCAACAAAATTGTCTTTCCCCACTATTATAGCAAGTTCCTCTGCATTTTGGCATATTAATGTATCATTAACATGAGCTTGTTAATCAACGAACATTTTTGGGACTACAAATTTAATGCTGTTCCAATTTTTCCACCACCGTTTATTTTACTTTGCAAGCTGTCGTTTTGTAGCTGTCAAAACAATGTATGTTTAAAAAATGTTTGACACAATAAAAAAGGCTGGGATATTTTTAACTGAGTACCTGCATTTCCTTGGCTCATTTTCAGCAATTTATAAAATCGTACTAAAGTGTCCAGTTTGTCTTCCATTTTTAAGACATGCTGTTTCCTTTGAGATTCCACCATTGTTCTGTTAACAAAACACTACCCAATTAAAAAAGCAAGTCTCTACTTAAGAAAGTAAAATTCAGTACACAAGCCCAGGTAATAACGATCACATAAACACAATTTTAAACATGTTTGCAGAACTCATACAGTTCACGATGCAGAACTGACTATGTACTTACGATAAGAGAACTGCAGTAGGATGTTTATTTAGACTGCGAAAAGATAAACGTCAGACTTTTGTAATGAGTAGGTATATTCAGTCATGTCCAGTGTACACGGTACCATGTTGATAAAATTCACAGTACAGAAACAAGAAATGGAAGATAAATAAGTTGATTCAGTTAAAATTTTAAAAGAAGCCACATACCTCAACTGTGAGAAGTGATATGCATTTTATAGGTAAAGACAGATTGTGTGTGTATGACTGAATGAGTGACAAAGCATTTTTAGCATGTAGAGAGATAATGCCTGAACGTACACTGTGTAAAAAGGAGAGGCTTTGAAGTTTTTACCTAAATTTGTCATACATACTGTACGATATTTAAAGTCAAAACTAGTTACATACTTTATCTGTGATTACAGTAAATGGCAACTACTGTATCACATACAAATGAGTTTTACATGGTAGTTAAACAAACTACCATATTTTACAGACAACAACACCATAAGAAGTGTTTAAATATTAAAATTATATTTATTAAAACAAATGTTTTGTTTTTGCAGCAAAAGAATTAACAACAGTGTATTGAGGGAGGAAGTAATTGAGTCTTTGGCTCATATTGTAACAGATAAAAACGCTGCACACAAAGCAGATTTGAAGCATCCAAAGCTTGCGATTATAGTGGAAGTAGTGAAAGGTATTTGCTGCATGTCTGTTTTGCCTGATTATGAGAGATTCAAGAAGTACAACATTTTTGAACTGGCTAGTCCAAGCCGTAGTCAGTCAAACAGTGAAATCAGTGCAGAGGTAAAGGAGAGTAAAGACAGTTGTGAAGATGGTGGTGACAGTGGTGTAAATACTAATACCAGAATAATATTCAAAGATGACGATGATGATGAAGAACAAGAAGAAGAATCAGATTCTATAAAGAGTGGTAATAAGCATGCGGTGACTGAACATGTGGAAGATGAAAATGAAAAGAAGAAAGAAGTCAAGAATGCAGTAGAAGGTGAAGCAACGTGTGTAACTGGAATAACAGAAAAAGAATCTGATTAAATAATTTAAAGACAAGGACATTTTCTATCAGTTGTACTTGTTATATTGTGAGAAATGTGATTATTCCATACTCTGTAAGGTGCGACTTTCTTTTAATAAGCAGAGACTTTTGTCAGTAATGTGTTTCTGTGCATTTTCATTTGAGTTAACAATAAAAATGTTATAATCAGTTTTAGTTTTTACATTGTTATTTTTTATTTCTGTACTGTTAAAAAAAAATTCAATAAATTTTTTATTGTGTACAGTAAAAAAGTGTTTTCCTGGTAATTACAGTGAGGAATTTTACAACAGTTTTTTTAAGTCTGTAAATATACGATTTTTATGAAAGTTTTTTTAATATGTGGATGAGAAATATTTATACAAGCAGTGTCAGCTGAAGGGCTTGTTGCAGTCTTGCACCTAATTTTTCAAAAAAATTGGAACAACAGCACGCTGTAATCTACAAAGTGTTCCTTTTAGGAGTTCCATTTTCACCAACAATGCAACACCATGCTCTTTTCCTTTTTTTCTGCTAGTGTGCTAAATTAGTCTACAATAGTTGTCTACGATCTTGAAGGTGTAAGTAGGACTGTTTTTCAGAAGACGCAGAAGTATTGACAATTTGCTATGCAGCATGAAAACAGTGTGCATCGTCCTGCTAAGTAAATAATATAGTAGTATCATGCTAATCTCAACTAATAAAAATCATAATCATTTGGATTAGAGATTGTTTCCTCAAGATGTTATATTAATTCTTTACTGCCACAATTATTAATATGGAATATCAATAATATTCACTAACACTTTGTTCAGGCGCCATCTTGTTGCCAACACAAGAAAATATTAGATTTGCTTACCTTTAAGGGCAGAATTCGGTTAAGCGAACCAGAAGTAGCGGAATGTGTTATCTGAAATAATTTACTCTTGCTTGAAATGTTTACCAAATGACATTACCTTTTATTGTCATATTACGTACATGAATGAGACTCTACCGTGCTAAAACAAGCACGCATATGCACAATGGCACAATATGCCATTAGGCGTTGCGCCATGAGACGCAGTTTCACTATGCAAGTTAAAAATTTTCCTTAAACATTTCAATAGCCCTCCAAAATAACATATTCAATTATATTTTTATGATATAATTAGAAATAACTTTACAACCCAGCACTTGTTATATAGTTAGATATTCTCGCATTCACTCACGCTCACATTCTTATGGTACAATTTAAAGCAGTTCAGGTTAATTAATAATAAAGTATTGATACTTTATTAGCATCACCTACCTTTCGTAGATTCCCAGGGTCTCATCTGGTGTACTTTTTGGCAGAGAAAAATAGGTGATTTCGTCGAAGACTGACTTTTTATGCGGGCGGATATCACTGCTATTCGCTACCAGATCTCATCGCTGTTCCCCAGCCTCCTTATGTCAGAAAGCTCGTCAATGTGGTTACAGCACAATGATGTTCGGTGTTGTTTAAAGCGACAAAATTTCACGGCCTTTCGTCACATGGTTCAGTTGGGCGGGGTTTCGCTTTCACTTCTGACGGCAACGAGCACATGGCTAAAGAGAGGCTGGGTTTAGCCATCTTTTGTTGAAGCGTCCCTTTGGACCAACGTGCGTCTTTACGCGCACCTGTTTGCGTTGCGCGTCTGAGAGTGGGACACAATGTTAGACTTCTGGGAATTGTTGCGTTCTCTTGCAACACAGCGTGCAGTTCCTTTGTTGGAGATGAATTCCTTTAGCGCTCACCGGGCCACGCTGATGGGAAATCATTTTACAATACTGAATAACAAATAAAAACCTCTCACTTGTCCCCAAATAATTAATAAAAGAAATAAAAATTAAAACCTTCAAAATAGTCCCGTTACAATACCCCCCCAATGAGAGAGCCATACGGCAGTGAAGGCGGGTGCAGTGTTTCCGCGATGATTCACCCTAGACCCGGACTTTGCCCTGGCTTTTGTGGCCTACCCCCAGACACGTATGATTTGCTCGTTAAAAATGATTCATTTGAACATTGGTCAGTCTGAGTCATCAGTTCTTTAAATCTGCTTCGTCTGCGTGCCACTTGTCATTCTGGCTGTGTTGGTCGTTGTGTTTATATCACGTCAAGATGCCTCCGAGACCTCCGATCTCAGAGGGTAAAGTTGCGATGATTTTAAGTGCTATATGTTTTTTTAAGAGTGAAGGAGATAAGGTTGGCGACAAGAGGTTTCCTGTATACCAGAAAGTATCACAGTGTCTTGGAGTATCCTTAGCGTCTGTGAAGAGAGCGAGTGCCTCTACCAACGAGAACGAAGAAAATACGTCACCTGGATCAAGAAAGAAGCATTGTGTCAGGCGAGGACGTCCGAAAATCCAACTTGATGACTTCACTTTGGGCACAATACGGAGGAGCATACATGATTTTTACATAAACAAGATTTTTCCCACAATCAAAAACCTCCACACGAAACTTGTTGAAAATATGGCAGATTTCCCTGAGATGTCAAGATCTACTCTCTTGAAGGTTGTTAAAAGTTTGGGATTTAGATATAAGAAGCTTAATAAGAAGCCAGTCCTGATGGAATCTGTGACAGTTGCTGCGTCCCGGCATACCTTCCTGAGAAAAATGAGAGCTACGTTCCCAGGGGTAATGATTCAAATGAATCATTTTTAACGAGCAAATCATACGTGTCTGGGGGTAGGCCACAAAAGCCAGGGCAAAGTCCGGGTCTGGGGTGAATCATCGCGGAAACACTGCACCCGCCTTCACTGCCGTATGGCCCGCTTACCACACGGCCCTCATGAGAAAAGGTGATGGGAAATGGATAATAGAAAACAATGTTATAACATTAATAAGGTGTTAAAATTATCCAAACAGCAACTGTTCAACTGCAGTGAAGCGGCCGGGGTGATTGAACGTGGCAACACGGCACCCGCTTTCGACGCCGGAAGGCCCGCTTACACACGGTCCAGCGCACACACACACACCCTTGCATGAATATCACTCTGTATAAAATCGGCATCTCAATGTATGTTTGCAGCAGATGTGGATTTTGATATCCACGATCAAGAGCTTCAAAACAAGACCAAGTCTGCCTTTGTACGACTATCCTGTACCGAGAAAAAGTTGTTTCACAAAACTGATAACTTTTTTTTGGATCACAAAACAATTTTGTAACTTAAGTAATGTATTGAAAACACTTGTGCCCATACTGTATAAAAATTTAGTTATGATTGGACCAAGGGTTTTTAATTTATATAATTTCAAAGAGAGCGGTTTCTTGAAAAACACAAAAAAACATGGACTTTTTTTACTCTAACCGCGAAAAAAAATTTAAATCAACCTTCAAAAAATATGTTTCTTACACAGATCAACGCAAAATTAAATGCGCAAAAATTTGATGTAACTAGTTTATAAGTAGACCTACAGGTTCACTTGTAATTAACGCTTAAACTCGAGTATCCATAATAAAAAATCCGACAGTAAGTCCAATATTAAGAAACCATTAATTTGATTAGAATATCAAAAATCTTTTATATGAATCCACCATTTTACCGTTCCATATAAATCTCCCCTAACTACTCACAATCATAAAACAACTAAAATGAACATATTAAAACATCCTTATTCTAGCATTTAGTTATAATCCATTTACTATGAACAACATAAACCCTATAACACACTAGCATATAAACCACAAAATATTCTGAATTTCACAACCATCTACACGGCAGGTATAAAAAAAATTTTTTTTTTTTATAAAATCTTAATAAAATGCAATAAATTTTACTAAATCACTATTTCGACAAGCAAAGAAAAATTATAAAAGCAAATACGGCTTGAATTTATACGAATTATTTAAAGAGCATATGCATTGGTCATATGGACCCTTGTTACAGCACATCAGCTACTCTTTCTAGGTCAAGTGGATGACCTTGCCCTATAGGTTACACACACTATACAAAATTATACAATACAAAATACATAATATACACTCATAATTTTCATACGCTAACATAATAACAATAATGGCACAATCAAACAATCAACAAAATAAAACACCTTATCTACTGGAATCGTTTTTCAAAATCAGTAACGTCATTTATAAAACATAACACAGAGTATAATACGTGTCAGTTGTCTACAGTAACCACTTCTCAAGTCAAAAATCAAATTGGGTGGTCAGCGTCATTTAGTTACAAAAACAAATTTTTACATTCATTACTCCCCTGAGTAACCACCTTGCCACACCCACTATGACCCCCCACTGAACTGTGGCGTTCAGTTGCTTCCACAAGGACGGCATTGGTGGAGGAATTTTGGCATCTCCGTGTCCTTGCTTCGGCCTTACATTTTTTAATTAATTAGATATAATATCTATTGTTTCATATTTACGCCCTTAAAACGGGTCTACCACCTTTTTGCTTGTTCCTACGCGAACAAAGTGGCAGCCGCAGTTCCATAGTTCTGGGGATTTCCCCTAAAGTCACCCCCCACTAATTTCAAATCTATACCAATTTCAAGGACAACCAACCATGGTCAGTTTTACAATTTCTGCCCACAGCTGGCTGTTGTCCAAAACCACGATTAGTGCTGGTAAGGCAGTAATCACCCGAAAAGGCGGGGAAATCAACTTTAAATTCAGGCATGCTTAACTTCATTTTATAATACACTGCACAGCAACAAATCAACATACAATATAAAATTATATAAAAGTTATGCAGTGTATATTACGCCAGTTTGGCCTCCGATTATGGTAACATACTTTGATGCTACCACCAACACTCATCGCTATCTGCAGTAGCACATGCCACCACTGCAATAGCCTACCTATAGCTAAACTTAATGTCCTTCTACAGTTGCAGTCTCTACATTCCATAATTATATCACTTCTATTAACACCAAACAACCCCCCAAAATTACCCATTAATACACATTTACCTTGAACATTGACATTGTTGTATTACTAAACAATTTTCATTTAAATAATTTTTATAGAAAATTATAAACATTATAACTTGAAATTTTTTATTAACTCTTATATATCATCATTTAATTATTTATCACTTACTACAATTAGATCCCTCAAAAATTTCAAATTTATTATTAACCTTTACTTTACATCACATTTCAGTTATTATTACCTTTTAACTATGGTTTTTATTTAGTATAACTATCTCAAATTAGTTTCATCATTGAGTTTAAAATCTTTTAGATACATTGAACCTTTTAACTTTTAAACATCGGACATTTTGCTTTATATAAATTGCATTAAAAAATTCATACTTACAGTACATCACTCAACACTATCATAGACAAACAAATATAACCATCAAACACCAATAACTCTATGTACCTTCTGAAACATTTTAACAACCATGTTATTCCACAAACTAAACACAATTTAACATTCATTTATTTGTTAATTATTATCAAATTTAAATTCATCATCAAACTCCAATTATATAATATTTTAAATCAATCAAAAATATTTAAACCTCTCAAATTATTTGAATTCCATCAAGTATTGAAAACACATTTTTAATTACATTACTCCAAAACAATTACCATTCATTAATTACTTTCATAATTATTCTTGTTATTTATTTAGTCTGCTCAAAATATTATTATTATTATTAAATTGATTTCTACTACCTACACACATTGTTTACATTACATACCTGTTACAATACAAACACAATTAATTTCACTAAAATTTATTTACAAATCTTTGTCATTATTTTTCAGTTTACCACACTTCATTTTGTAAAACAGTCCATTCCAAAACCATTAATTACATAATTAAATGTTCATAAACATTTATTGTCTTTACCCCCAATAATCATACAAAAATCTGGTCTTACATTTACACAGTTCATTTTCTATTAAACACATTATATCATTTTTATTAATATAAAGATTATCCAAATGTTTATATTCTTCCACCATACCAACAGGATTTATTCCATGTTATTAAATCATATAATTTTGACTATATCATCGAGTATAGTCCAGTCACCCTTAGTATGATCTGTCATAGTCATGTCAATTACAGTTTCATTATCATTATTATCTACTGCTGTATTTGCTTTGTTATAAAGTAAATAATCAATATCATCAATTGCTGTACTAACTATTTCACAAGGTAAATACCTACTATCGCTAACTCTTTCAATATCTAACCTCTTTATTAATTCGTCATAACCTCTACTAACCTTAAATAACTTTACCTTCTTATCAACATATCTTTCATCATAATACCAATTCATACTTTTGCTATCATTCTGTACAGAGGGTATTAAATCGTAAAAACGCCTACTAAAAATTAAAAAATTACTTACAAACACATCATTTTCCTGTAAGGGACTCTTGCCCTTCAAAAACATTTGTAACCAGCTTGGTTTACCATAAAACTGGGGAAAATTTACCCTCTGCCCTATATTCACAAAATCATTCTCTTCATACTCTCTCTCTAACTTACAAATACTGATCTCTACTCTCTCGCTCTCTCACGGTTTCTATATTCTTATGATCGCTAATTATTTTCACTGTATTATTTTTATATATTTCGCTTTCAACTATCTTACTACTATCAGTTGTTAATTCATTTTCGTAACTAACACCTACCTTGTCGATGATCCCTTCGTAATTATTTGTTATTTTCTTATTACCCTGGTCGTCTGTTATTTCGTCACATTCACTCATAACTGTGTCATTTTCTACCTCCTCCTTCAGCGTTCTATTTTCGTTTGTTTCGTCTTGAATTTTATTTATATTTATAATTATCTCACCTTTCATGCCCGCAATAGTTTTATTCATACTTTCTAATCGGCTATTCATATTTATTTCACTCACTTTTAGTTCGCTTCTTATTTTCGCAAACTCGTTATTCATTTCTACTTTTACTACATTTATTTCTGCTTTCATTTCAATTTTAAAATCACTTAAATTTGTGTTTAACTTATCGTTATTCTTATTCTATTGTTCAAACTTATTGTTTATCATTTCCATCATCAACGCTAATTGGTTGAATACATCTACACCATGGTTCTTACTACTCTTATCATCTACTGTCTCAATCGTTAATTCATCTGCTATATTGTTTACGCTCTCGTTAATATTTGTTGATATTAAACTGTCCTGCGTCACATTTAAATTTGATTCCCTTTCTACCCCTTCACACAAAGTTGCATTCTTATTTCCCTCTGCCATTTTCGACCAGTTTGTAAATTAATTTAATTTAATTTACAAAGTCCCTGTTAAACGGGCGCCAACTAAAGCATTACAAGTTAATGCTTTATTAAATTACTGAATTTTGTAAATTCATCCCTGTTTACGGGCGTCAATTAAAGCAGTTCAGGTTAATTAATAAATAAAGTAATGATATTTTATTAGCATCACCTACCTTTCGTAGATTCCCAGGGTCTCGTCTGGTGTACTTTTTGGCAGAGAGAAATAGGTGAACGCAAATGACCAATACACATTGATATGGTTAATTAACACATTTTATTTTATCTGATCAAATGATGTCAAAACTCCCACCTCATCAATTTCTTTTATACTACATCGATAATAATTACTGGAATATTAATTCAATTTTGATTTACTAGTTATTCACTGTCTTCGAAAAACATTGCTTCTCACTTATTTAACCTTTCTCTTGGAATACATTGATAATTTTTATCATACATGAAACAAAAATGGTTGTAATACTTATAACTAAACAATTACATTCTAACCATGGTAATAAAACGACCCAGATTGCTCACTCTCTCAGACATACGTAAAGAATTTCCCTCAAAAAATATAGCGCTCTTTAGCTTGATACATTTTATGATTGATTTTTTTATTTGTGTGATAAATAGTGTAACACCACAAAATGTTACATAACCAAGACACACACCAGAAGGGTAAATTATGACACTAAAGTTATAGAAGTGAATCATTTGTAATGAATGTAGCAAAGAAGAGAAGGACCAGCAAAGAAGAAAGAAGAGGAAGGATCCCAAGAAGCAGTGATGAATACACTGCATGACACTACAACAAACACAATGACTGACTTTAACTAATGGACATGCAAAGTTCACAATAAGCTGTCAAGCGAACCAGGTCATGACATTAATGTGTAGAGTCATGTAAATAGAAACTAAATAACAAATGACTTTAATAAAAGTAATAACTATAACAGCATTTTGGCTGAAATTAGAAGAACTATGATAAATAAATAACAAAGCCTATGACTATACTAGCTATAGCCACAAGGCTATATAAAGACTAGCTTTACAAACCCAGATGTAACACTATTGGATAAAGATAATTATAAAAGGAAGTCTTATGTGTATAAGCAACTTCCTGATTAAACGAAATGTAATTAGTAATAATAATTAAGGAATAAACATGGTGCTATGAATGTATCTAGACCATACATAAACGAATTTATGTCAGTAAGTTAATAGGGAAACAGGACTCCTAATGAATATTAAATTTACTGAACAATAAATATAATTAAATGAGATGTGAAATACCACCACTCAATTATTATTGTATACCTTTAAATGGAGTAGGCCAAGTAAAATGTATTTAGAGAATAAGGAATTTTCATAACGTATTATCATGATTATATTACGATTTAATATTGTTCAGCTATAAACAGCTTTTAATTGTCAATATATGTATTATTATTCAAATAATAACGTTCTAAAGAGAACACAGTGTAAATAACAAAATGTAAAAAGATAGGAAATGGTCGCATTGTGCATTATTAGCAGACGACAATAAGAAACCATGTTTCAAAACACTATTTTTATGTATTGTCAGTGAAAGCTAGGTGCGAACCGCATTATGCCACATCAAAATAAAGAGCAGACAATAAGCTTTAATTTGATAATAATAACCTAGAGATCGGAATTATAATAAGTGAATAGTGAGTGTTAGCATCATTTTTTTATCAAAATTAAGAAATTGTCAGTGAATACGGACAACAGCGACAGTCAGGCGAAAGTTACGCTCTGGTGGCGGTTAACAAAAACAATACGTCATCGTAATGGTTTGTTGTACCAATCACAGAGGAGTTTATATAGCGAGATTTGTCCCTAACGGCGATGAAGACGAGGGGTATATAACCAGAGATGCTGAGAAATTCGCGTATTCGCTACCTTCATCTTGAGCCATCTAGTTGCCGCTCAACAGTATCTTAAATTTTAATGACTTAATACAATATAATACAGTAGTAGTAAATACTTCAAAATTTACCAAAATAATTAACAGTACAGCGATTCATCACACGAAAAGTGCATCGACAAGTAATAGTGAAACTTTTAGACAGTGCGCGTATTCAGAACGTGAAAATTGAAATTAACCTGTAAGGTAAACAACCCAGTTTCATTAAGAAGAGGGTATATTTCTCGTTCCAAGTGCGAATAAAGTGCAGTTATGTAGTGATCATTATAATCCGATCACTAAAGTGTTTAATTTTTAATCTATAAGATTAAAAAGAAGCAAGGTAGTACAGTGACCAATTTTATTGTTTATCTGTTTTCACTTATCATAATTATCAACACTCTTGTACTGACGCAAAGACAACCAAACTTTTAATAGTAAACACTGTATCAATTTATTTAGAGGATTAAATAATCCAATGTAAGAATATTTGTGTTAGAGTTAAGTATTATAATATTTGTTAGGATATAAGCATACGAAACGATCGTTAACCTCAAAAATAATTGCGAGTTTTTTTTAAAAGAGGCCAAATATGAATTATCATCACAGTAATGTCTATCAAGGCAATTAATAACGTTCTATTTGTATTTTCAAGAACCTACCCATGAGGTAACTTATAAAACAAAATTAAAATTTGTTAATAATTATAAGAGTTTTATAATGTCTTTAAATTGAGCTAGGCCAGATAGTAGATGGGTAACTTACCATCCAAATTGTATAACTGTAACAATTGTATTTTTCATTTGAGTTGATTTTAAAGGGTATAATAAACCCGTAATGTTATACAGCATAAAATTTGGTTCCAATTCTTTCATTAGATAACCAATACACAGCATAGAGTACATTGAGATACTTGTGAGCAGAAATCTTACAGTACTATATCCGAATTATTTTAAATGCCCTAAGCATTTAAACAAGATGTAAAGTGAACACATACAATTTTAAAATTTAACAAGTTGTTTTTTTCATGGGAACCTTTCATGAAGTAAACCCATGTGGCGCCCACATTATATACAAGGAGTTGTATAACCTTGTTTCTAAAGTATAAGCTGGTTATAAAAGAATCTTGACAGTTTATTCTGGGTAAGTGAACGTCAGAACTTCAAGTACCACTACCAGGTATGTGAAAGTGTTTTTTGTGTTGATTTATTTGTCCAGACAACACTTGACGGTACTTACACTGACGACATTTAACCAAGAGGAGGAATTCCACTTCAAGATCGACGCTACCGTTACATTCATTTACTGACCAGTAATTATTATTTTATCCATAAAAATTATCACACTATAATTACATAAATAATATTTACCAATTATCATAAAAGCAAATTACTGCATACCAAATAGAGACTTCATTAAACAACGTTTTTAACCTGTAACATGAAACATTTTTAACCCACGTAAACGTTAAGTTACAAATTGGCGACCAACAGAGTGCGGCTTTAAAAATATTAAATTAATAAATTTTTAATATTAAATTAGCCCGGCAAATACAATAGAACAATCATGCCTCACACACATAGATACGATACTAGGTACAAGGCCAGCCAAGGAGAAGGTGCACAAGCGAATACCGAAGCGAATATAGAGGTACAGGAGACGCATCCAACAACCGAAATGGAAGTTGAAACCAATAATTCCTTGGAAAACCAACAAGAAGGAACGCCTCCTGAAGAACCCGAGCAATCCAGACAGACTGAGAGAGTCACACAAACAGGGATCGCAGATTTCCAAGAGTGGATGAAGAAAATGATAGAGGAAACGGTGAAAAATAACGAGTCTTTGAATAAAAATATAGAATCAATTAATAAAAATATGGCAGCATTGAAGGAAGATAGTCAGAAGAATATGGAATCGTTAAATAAGAAAATAGACGACAACAGCAAAGCGTTGAAGGGAGATTTAAATACAAAATTAGACGATATCAGCAAAAAGATGGAGGAGAATAATGAAAAAATAAACACCAAAATAGACAGAGAAATAACAGTAGTCAGAAGAGAGATCGCGGAAGTACACGAGAGGTGTGAACAACACAGCCAAGATTTACAACGTACTAGAGAAGAGCTCGATGGACGAATCAACAATATAGAAGAAATTAATGAAGCCAGGATCGAGTCTCTGAAGAAGATGAGCCAGGACGAAATAAAAAGAGTAAGACCGGACGTGGGAGAAAGATGTGAAGAAATAGACGCATCAGTGAACACCATAAGAACCCTGACTGTTACCAATAAAGAAAAAATCGAGGAAGTACGTCAACGGGAGATCCTACAAGTGCGCGAAGAAATCGAAATCATTCGTAACCGACCAGCACAGGGTCACTACCTACAACCCATGGATAACCGTGATGTTATCAACTTTAAAAATTACAAGAAGAACCCGATTGAATTTCTGGAACGAGTGGAGGAAAACCTGACCAGAATGCGGGAAAGCAGATGGACGGTAATACGCAGTTTGATTGATGAATACTTCAAAGAAATCCACGATAATTGGTGGACTGCAACCCGCCACGAGGTCCAGAGTTATGAGGAGTTCAAGACACTGTTCAGGGCCAAATACTGGTCGGAGTCTACGCAGAACATAGTGCGGGATGATATCTGTCACGGCAAATATGACGCCAGTCGAGGAACCACTCCAACTTCTTACTTCCTTGGTAAGGTATGTTTGGCATGAAACCTCGAACCAAGGATACCAGAGGAGTGCCTGGTCACCAAGCTCGCTTATCATTATGAGAAGGGAGTAGCCAGATCACGTCAATGGGGGCAAATAAAAACGGTCCAAGCCATGGCAGCTCTGCTTGAGGATAGCGAACACGAGGGCTACTATAGAAGGAGCCGCAAGAGGAATGAGAACTTCCACGACAAAAGTGGTAACCCCAATAATAACAACACTAACTTCCAGAATTACCGAAGTAATTTTAATAATTATAATCATAATAATGTGAACCAAAATAACGAAAACAATTATCGGCCTAATAATCAGGGTAATAATAATAATTATGCTGGTAATAATAATAATAATAATAATACGAGACGGCCACAAAATCATAACAACAACCCCAACCGACTTCAGAACCAGGGTGGAAACAACCAACCGCAGCAATACCGCAGGGCCAACTATGTCCAGGCCAACAATGAGCAGGGAAGGAGGCGGTACTATCCAAGGCGCCGTAGCTTCAACGGTCATGATAATGAAGAGTACCAGGACGGAGACAGAAGAAATTCAAGAGGTGGACAGCGAAGGAGTAGAAGTATTGAAGGCGACAGCCGAAATAACGATTACCGACCCCAAGTAAACTTCATACAAGCCAGTAACCAACCGAACCCTAGGAGACCCGATACCAGATCACAAACAGACATCACGAATAATAATGACGATGAGAATTGGGCAACAGTCTGTGACAGGCCTGGCTTTTCAATACTGCATAACCAAGCAAGTAGCGCCGGAGAATCCAGATCCGGGAGCGGAAACCAAGGACAGGACGATCCATCTATGAGGGTCCGAATGGCCTACAATCAACAAAACCTACCAGAAAGCTGGATTCCCCTAAGAGGAGATGGCAGCTGACCCAGCACATCCCAAGACGTGAGACAACAGGAACCAGAATGTTCCGAATACCTAGCGAGATGGTAGGGCCATGAAAATAATAAAGGCACAGTCACAAAAAACATGCAGAATTATGTGAACCTAATTAAAGGATATTAAACCAATTATGTATAATGAAATGTAAAATATCAATGTTTACAGTACCAAGATATGTAATACTATAAGCAGAAATCAAAAATGAATCCAAGAAAATGTAATTGACCCATAATGAGCCCAATAGAATGGCGAAAGCACTAAGACCCCCTAATATACTATTGAATAAACCTAATATACTATTGAATGAACGTAACATACTATAATAGCAAACATAATATACTACGATATTACTCTAATACTCCAACATTAATGTCAACAAATGAAATTATAAACATCCAGAATGAGTGGTAAACATCTATCACTTGAAGGAGCAGAGAAGCAAAACAACAAAGCGAGTAATACAGAAGAAGGCTATAACAAGGAATGAGAAAAGTAATTAAATAATAAAGAAAAATGTTTGTCAAATATTGTATACAACAAAATGTTTATCAAATGAATATTGTATATAACAAAATGTTTATTAAATGAGTATTGTAAACCCCTGATAATCAAAGAAGATAACGAACAAAGTGTTAAAAACCCAGTGTATAAACAGTGTTAAGAGTGAACTATGGTGAACTAAAGAAGAATTTAAAGACCAACTGCATAATTATATAGTGATAAATTTAAGTGTGTAAATTAAAAACAGTGAAATAACCAAAACTACGAACTAGTATCGAAGAATAGCAACAAGGCTGATAAATAATATAGCAAATATGTCAAGTTATAAATAAAATAATGACCTGTGAAGAGAAGTATGTTAGATAAAATGTTAAAGCATGAACAGTGATAGTAATGAAACCTCTAACACCTTGAATGTATTGAATATGATGTCTTATTGAAAAAATAAATGATATGTTATATTTTATGTGTTGTGATAGTGCAACTGTTGTTATGTGCAACTTTTTATTGTCCCAGACAGAGATGAAGATTCCTCTGATTCTGAGGATGTATAGTTGAGGAACGGCGGAGAATGGATGCCAAATAGAGCCCCTCTGACTCCGAACCCACTATAAATGTTAGGGAATTGAATTGTAATATGTCAAGGATTAAGTAAAAAACTGTGAGGTAAAATGAAAGAACAAAAGAGTTTGTCACTAGAATCAAAATGTGTATAATGTAAAGAAAAATGTGTTATTATAAAACAGGGAAATTGTTAATTTAAGAACTATGATACGATATAACTAAATGACTAAGAGTATAAAAAACTTGAACAATACTAGTAAGCTAAAAATAATACTAGCAAAGAACTCAGTCTAGAGCAACACACCAACAGACTATTGAACTTAATGCAGATACAAGCAGTAATATTATGATGAAACAAAATAAAGTGATAATTTCTTCAAACTATAAAACTTTTCTCAAATTATCAATTTTGAGAGGGGAGTATATGTAACACCACAAAATGTTACATAACCAAGACACACACCAGAAGGGTAAATTATGACACTAAAGTTATAGAAGTGAATCATTTGTAATGAATGTAGCAAAGAAGAGAAGGACCAGCAAAGAAGAAAGAAGAGGAAGGATATCAAGAAGCAGTGATGAATACACTGCATGACACTACAACAAACACAATGACTGACTTTAACTAATGGACATGCAAAGTTCACAATAAGCTGTCAAGCGAACCAGGTCATGACATTAATGTGTAGAGTCATGTAAATAGAAACTAAATAACAAATGACTTTAATAAAAGTAATAACTATAACAGCATTTTGGCTGAAATTAGAAGAACTATGATAAATAAATAACGCCTATGACTATACTAGCTATAGCCACAAGGCTATATAAAGACTAGCTTTACAAACCCAGATGTAACATTATTGGATAAAGATAATTATAAAAGGAAGTCTTATGTGTATAAGCAACTTCCTGATTAAACGAAATGTAATTAGTAATAATAATTAAGGAATAAACATGGTGCTATGAATGTATCTAGACCATACATAAACGAATTTATGTCAGTAAGTTAATAGGGAAACAGGACTCCTAATGAATATTAAATTTACTGAACAATAAATATAATTAAATGAGATGTGAAATACCACCACTCAATTATTATTGTATACCTTTAAATGGAGTAGGCCAAGTAAAATGTATTTAGAGAATAAGGAATTTTCATAATAACGTATTATCATGATTATATTAAAATTTAATATTGTTCAGCTATAAACAGCTTTTAATTGTCATAATATATGTATTATTATTCAAATAATAACGTTCTAAAGAGAACACAGTGTAAATAACAAAATGTAAAAAGATAGGAAATGGTCGCATTGTGCATTATTAGCAGACGACAATAAGAAACCATGTTTCAAAACACTATTTTTATGTATTGACAGTGAAAGCTAGGTGTGAACCGCATTATGCCACATCAAAATAAAGAGCAGACAATAAGCTTTAATTTGATAATAATAACCTAGAGATCGGAATTATAATAAGTGAATAGTGAGTGTTAGCATCATTTTTTTATCAAAATTAAGAAATTGTCAGTGAATACGGACAACAGCGACAGTCAGGCGAAAGTTACGCTCTGGTGGCGGTTAACAAAAACAATACGTCATCGTAATGGTTTGTTGTACCAATCACAGAGGAGTTTATATAGCGAGATTTGTCCCTAACGGCGATGAAGACGAGGGGTATATAACCAGAGATGCTGAGAAATTCGCGTATTCGCTACCTTCATCTCGAGCCATCTAGTTGCCGCTCAACAGTATCTTAAATTTTAATGACTTAATACAATATAATACAGTAGTAGTAAATACTTCAAAATTTACCAAAATAATTAACAGTACAGCGATTCATCACACGAAAAGTGCATCGACAAGTAATAGTGAAACTTTTAGACAGTGCGCGTATTCAGAACGTGAAAATTGAAATTAACCTGTAAGGTAAACAACCCAGTTTCATTAAGAAGAGGGTATATTTCTCGTTCCAAGTGCGAATAAAGTGCAGTTATGTAGTGATCATTATAATCCGATCACTAAAGTGTTTAATTTTTAATCTATAAGATTAAAAAGAAGCAAGGTAGTACAGTGACCAATTTTATTGTTTATCTGTTTTCACTTATCATAATTATCAACACTCTTGTACTGACGCAAAGACAACCAAACTTTTAATAGTAAACACTGTATCAATTTATTTAGAGGATTAAATAATCCAATGTAAGAATATTTGTGTTAGAGTTAAGTATTATAATATTTGTTAGGATATAAGCATACGAAACGATCGTTAACCTCAAAAATAATTGCGAGTTTTTTTTAAAAGAGGCCAAATATGAATTATCATCACAGTAATGTCTATCAAGGCAATTAATAACGTTCTATTTGTATTTTCAAGAACCTACCCATGAGGTAACTTATAAAACAAAATTAAAATTTGTTAATAATTATAAGAGTTTTATAATGTCTTTAAATTGAGCTAGGCCAGATAGTAGATGGGTAACTTACCATCCAAATTGTATAACTGTAACAATTGTATTTTTCATTTGAGTTGATTTTAAAGGGTATAATAAACCCGTAATGTTATACAGCATAAAATTTGGTTCCAATTCTTTCATTAGATAAGCAATACACAGCATAGAGTACATTGAGATACTTGTGAGCAGAAATCTTACAGTACTATATCCGAATTATTTTAAATGCCCTAAGCATTTAAACAAGATGTAAAGTGAACACATACAATTTTAAAATTTAACAAGTTGTTTTTTTCATGGGAACCTTTCATGAAGTAAACCCATGTGGCGCCCACATTATATACAAGGAGTTGTATAACCTTGTTTCTAAAGTATAAGCTGGTTATAAAAGAATCTTGACAGTTTATTCTGGGTAAGTGAACGTCAGAACTTCAAGTACCACTACCAGGTATGTGAAAGTGTTTTTTGTGTTGATTTATTTGTCCAGACAACACTTGACGGTACTTACACTGACGACATTTAACCAAGAGGAGGAATTCCACTTCAAGATCGACGCTACCGTTACATTCATTTACTGACCAGTAATTATAATTTTATCCATAAAAATTATCACACTATAATTACATAAATAATATTTACCAATTATCATAAAAGCAAATTACTGCATACCAAATAGAGACTTCATTAAACAACGTTTTTAACCTGTAACATGAAACATTTTTAACCCACGTAAACGTTAAGTTACAAATTGGCGACCAACAGAGTGCGGCTTTAAAAATATTAAATTAATAAATTTTTAATATTAAATTAGCCCGGCAAATACAATAGAACAATCATGCCTCACACACATAGATACGATACTAGGTACAAGGCCAGCCAAGGAGAAGGTGCACAAGCGAATACCGAAGCGAATATAGAGGTACAGGAGACGCATCCAACAACCGAAATGGAAGTTGAAACCAATAATTCCTTGGAAAACCAACAAGAAGGAACGCCTCCTGAAGAACCCGAGCAATCCAGACAGACTGAGAGAGTCACACAAACAGGGATCGCAGATTTCCAAGAGTGGATGAAGAAAATGATAGAGGAAACGGTGAAAAATAACGAGTCTTTGAATAAAAATATAGAATCAATTAATAAAAATATGGCAGCATTGAAGGAAGATAGTCAGAAGAATATGGAATCGTTAAATAAGAAAATAGACGACAACAGCAAAGCGTTGAAGGGAGATTTAAATACAAAATTAGACGATATCAGCAAAAAGATGGAGGAGAATAATGAAAAAATAAACACCAAAATAGACAGAGAAATAACAGTAGTCAGAAGAGAGATCGCGGAAGTACACGAGAGGTGTGAACAACACAGCCAAGATTTACAACGTACTAGAGAAGAGCTCGATGGACGAATCAACAATATAGAAGAAATTAATGAAGCCAGGATCGAGTCTCTGAAGAAGATGAGCCAGGACAAAATAAAAAGAGTAAGACCGGACGTGGGAGAAAGATGTGAAGAAATAGACGCATCAGTGAACACCATAAGAACCCTGACTGTTACCAATAAAGAAAAAATCGAGGAAGTACGTCAACGGGAGATCCTACAAGTGCGCGAAGAAATCGAAATCATTCGTAACCGACCAGCACAGGGTCACTACCTACAACCCATGGATAACCGTGATGTTATCAACTTTAAAAATTACAAGAAGAACCCGATTGAATTTCTGGAACGAGTGGAGGAAAACCTGACCAGAATGCGGGAAAGCAGATGGACGGTAATACGCAGTTTGATTGATGAATACTTCAAAGAAATCCACGATAATTGGTGGACTGCAACCCGCCACGAGGTCCAGAGTTATGAGGAGTTCAAGACACTGTTCAGGGCCAAATACTGGTCGGAGTCTACGCAGAACATAGTGCGGGATGATATCTGTCACGGCAAATATGACGCCAGTCGAGGAACCACTCCAACTTCTTACTTCCTTGGTAAGGTATGTTTGGCATGAAACCTCGAACCAAGGATACCAGAGGAGTGCCTGGTCACCAAGCTCGCTTATCATTATGAGAAGGGAGTAGCCAGATCACGTCAATGGGGGCAAATAAAAACGGTCCAAGCCATGGCAGCTCTGCTTGAGGATAGCGAACACGAGGGCTACTATAGAAGGAGCCGCAAGAGGAATGAGAACTTCCACGACAAAAGTGGTAACCCAAATAATAACAACACTAACTTCCAGAATTACCGAAGTAATTTTAATAATTATAATCATAATAATGTGAACCAAAATAACGAAAACAATTATCGGCCTAATAATCAGGGTAATAATAATAATTACGCTGGTAATAATAATACGAGACGGCCACAAAATCATAACAACAACCCCAACCGACTTCAGAACCAGGGTGGAAACAACCAACCGCAGCAATACCGCAGGGCCAACTATGTCCAGGCCAACAATGAGCAGGGAAGGAGGCGGTACTATCCAAGGCGCCGTAGCTTCAACGGTCATGATAATGAAGAGTACCAGGACGGAGACAGAAGAAATTCAAGAGGTGGACAGCGAAGGAGTAGAAGTATTGAAGGCGACAGCCGAAATAACGATTACCGACCCCAAGTAAACTTCATACAAGCCAGTAACCAACCGAACCCTAGGAGACCCGATACCAGATCACAAACAGACATCACGAATAATAATGACGATGAGAATTGGGCAACAGTCTGTGACAGGCCTGGCTTTTCAATACTGCATAACCAAGCAAGTAGCGCCGGAGAATCCAGATCCGGGAGCGGAAACCAAGGACAGGACGATCCATCTATGAGGGTCCGAATGGCCTACAATCAACAAAACCTACCAGAAAGCTGGATTCCCCTAAGAGGAGATGGCAGCTGACCCAGCACATCCCAAGACGTGAGACAACAGGAACCAGAATGTTCCGAATACCTAGCGAGATGGTAGGGCCATGAAAATAATAAAGGCACAGTCACAAAAAACATGCAGAATTATGTGAACCTAATTAAAGGATATTAAACCAATTATGTATAATGAAATGTAAAATATCAATGTTTACAGTACCAAGATATGTAATACTATAAGCAGAAATCAAAAATGAATCCAAGAAAATGTAATTGACCCATAATGAGCCCAATAGAATGGCGAAAGCACTAAGACCCCCTAATATACTATTGAATAAACCTAATATACTATTGAATGAACGTAACATACTATAATAGCAAACATAATATACTACGATATTACTCTAATACTCCAACATTAATGTCAACAAATGAAATTATAAACATCCAGAATGAGTGGTAAACATCTATCACTTGAAGGAGCAGAGAAGCAAAACAACAAAGCGAGTAATACAGAAGAAGGCTATAACAAGGAATGAGAAAAGTAATTAAATAATAAAGAAAAATGTTTATCAAATATTGTATACAACAAAATGTTTATCAAATGAATATTGTATATAACAAAATGTTTATTAAATGAGTATTGTAAACCCCTGATAATCAAAGAAGATAACGAACAAAGTGTTAAAAACCCAGTGTATAAACAGTGTTAAGAGTGAACTATGGTGAACTAAAGAAGAATTTAAAGACCAACTGCATAATTATATAGTGATAAATTTAAGTGTGTAAATTAAAAACAGTGAAATAACCAAAACAACGAACTAGTATCGAAGAATAGCAACAAGGCTGATAAATAATATAGCAAATATGTCAAGTTATAAATAAAATAATGACCTGTGAAGAGAAGTATGTTAGATAAAATGTTAAAGCATGAACAGTGATAATAATGAAACCTCTAACACCTTGAATGTATTGAATATGATGTCTTATTGAAAAAATAAATGATATGTTATATTTTATGTGTTGTGATAGTGCAACTGTTGTTATGTGCAACTTTTTATTGTCCCAGACAGAGATGAAGATTCCTCTGATTCTGAGGATGTATAGTTGAGGAACGGCGGAGAATGGATGCCAAATAGAGCCCCTCTGACTCCGAACCCACTATAAATGTTAGGGAATTGAATTGTAATATGTCAAGGATTAAGTAAAAAACTGTGAGGTAAAATGAAAGAACAAAAGAGTTTGTCACTAGAATCAAAATGTGTATAATGTAAAGAAAAATGTGTTATTATAAAACAGGGAAATTGTTAATTTAAGAACTATGATACGATATAACTAAATGACTAAGAGTATAAAAAACTTGAACAATACTAGTAAGCTAAAAATAATACTAGCAAAGAACTCAGTCTAGAGCAACACACCAACAGACTATTGAACTTAATGCAGATACAAGCAGTAATATTATGATGAAACAAAATAAAGTGATAATTTCTTCAAACTATAAAACTTTTCTCAAATTATCAATTTTGAGAGGGGAGTATATGTAACACCACAAAATGTTACATAACCAAGACACACACCAGAAGGGTAAATTATGACACTAAAGTTATAGAAGTGAATCATTTGTAATGAATGTAGCAGAGAAGAGAAGGACCAGCAAAGAAGAAAGAAGAGGAAGGATATCAAGAAGCAGTGATGAATACACTGCATGACACTACAACAAACACAATGAGTGACTTTAAATAATGGACATGCAAAGTTCACAATAAGCTGTCAAGCGAACCAGGTCATGACATTAATGTGTAGAGTCATGTAAATAGAAACTAAATAACAAATGACTTTAATAAAAGTAATAACTATAACAGCATTTTGGCTGAAATTAGAAGAACTATGATAAATAAATAACGCCTATGACTATACTAGCTATAGCCACAAGGCTATATAAAGACTAGCTTTACAAACCCAGATGTAACATTATTGGATAAAGATAATTATAAAAGGAAGTCTTATGTGTATAAGCAACTTCCTGATTAAACGAAATGTAATTAGTAATAATAATTAAGGAATAAACATGGTGCTATGAATGTATCTAGACCATACATAAACGAATTTATGTCAGTAAGTTAATAGGGAAACAGGACTCCTAATGAATATTAAATTTACTGAACAATAAATATAATTAAATGAGATGTGAAATACCACCACTCAATTATTATTGTATACCTTTAAATGGAGTAGGCCAAGTAAAATGTATTTAGAGAATAAGGAATTTTCATAATAACGTATTATCATGATTATATTAAGATTTAATATTGTTCAGCTATAAACAGCTTTTAATTGTCATAATATATGTATTATTATTCAAATAATAACGTTCTAAAGAGAACACAGTGTAAATAACAAAATGTAAAAAGATAGGAAATGGTCGCATTGTGCATTATTAGCAGACGACAATAAGAAACCATGTTTCAAAACACTATTTTTATGTATTGACAGTGAAAGCTAGGTGTGAACCGCATTATGCCACATCAAAATGAAGAGCAGACAATAAGCTTTAATTTGATAATAATAACCTAGAGATCGGAATTATAATAAGTGAATAGTGAGTGTTAGCATCATTTTTTTATCAAAATTAAGAAATTGTCAGTGAATACGGACAACAGCGACAGTCAGGCGAAAGTTACGCTCCGGTGGCGGTTAACAAAAACAATACGTCATCGTAACGGTTTGTTGTACCAATCACAGAGGAGTTTATATAGCGAGATTTGTCCCTAACGGCGATGAAGACGAGGGGTATATAACCAGAGTTGCTGAGAAATTCGCGTATTCGCTACCTTCATCTCGAGCCATCTAGTTGCCGCTCAACAGTATCTTAAATTTTAATGACTTAATACAATATAATACAGTAGTAGTAAATACTTCAAAATTTACCAAAATAATTAACAGTACAGCGATTCATCACACGAAAAGTGCATCGACAAGTAATAGTGAAACTTTTAGACAGTGCGCGTATTCAGAACGTGAAAATTGAAATTAACCTGTAAGGTAAACAACCCAGTTTCATTAAGAAGAGGGTATATTTCTCGTTCCAAGTGCGAATAAAGTGCAGTTATGTAGTGATCATTATAATCCGATCACTAAAGTGTTTAATTTTTAATCTATAAGATTAAAAAGAAGCAAGGTAGTACAGTGACCAATTTTATTGTTTATCTGTTTTCACTGATCATAATTATCAACACTCTTGTACTGACGCAAAGACAACCAAACTTTTAATAGTAAACACTGTATCAATTTATTTAGAGGATTAAAAAATCCAATGTAAGAATATTTGTGTTAGAGTTAAGTATTATAATATTTGTTAGGATATAAGCATACGAAACGATCGTTAACCTCAAAAATAATTGCGAGTTTTTTTTAAAAGAGGCCAAATATGAATTATCATCACAGTAATGTCTATCAAGGCAATTAATAACGTTCTATTTGTATTTTCAAGAACCTACCCATGAGGTAACTTATAAAACAAAATTAAAATTTGTTAATAATTATAAGAGTTTTATAATGTCTTTAAATTGAGCTAGGCCAGATAGTAGATGGGTAACTTACCATCCAAATTGTATAACTGTAACAATTGTATTTTTCATTTGAGTTGATTTTAAAGGGTATAATAAACCCGTAATGTTATACAGCATAAAATTTGGTTCCAATTATTTCATTTAGATAAGCAATACTCAGCATAGAGTACATTGAGATACTTGTGAGCAGAAATCTTACAGTACTATATCCGAATTATTTTAAATGCCCTAAGCATTTAAACAAGATATAAAGTGAACACATACAATTTTAAAATTTAACAAGTTGTTTTTTTCATGGGAACCTTTCATGAAGTAAACCCATGTGGCGCCCACATTATATACAAGGAGTTGTATAACCTTGTTTCTAAAGTATAAGCTGGTTATAAGAGAATCTTGACAGTTTATTCTGGGTAAGTGAACGTCAGAACTTCAAGTACTACTACCAGGTACGTGAAAGTGTTTTTTGTGTTGATTTATTTGTCCAGACAACACTTGACGGTACTTACACTGACGACATTTAACCAAGAGGAGGAATTCCACTTCAAGATCGACGCTACCGTTACATTCATTTACCGACCAGTAATTATTATTTTATCCATAAAAATTATCACACTATAATTACATAAATAATATTTACCAATTATCATAAAAGCAAATTACTGCATACCAAATAGAGACTTCATTAAACAACATTTTTAACCTGTAACATGAAACATTTTTAACCCACGTAAACGTTAAGTTACAAATTGGCGACCAACAGAGTGCCTTTAAAAATATTAAATTAATAAATTTTTAATATTAAATTAGCCCGGCAAATACAATAGAACAATCATGCCTCACACACATAGATACGATACTAGGTACAAGGCCAGCCAAGGAGAAGGTGCACAAGCGAATACCGAAGCGAATATAGAGGTACAGGAGACGCATCCAACAACCGAAATGGAAGTTGAAACCAATAATTCCTTGGAAAACCAACAAGAAGGAACGCCTCCTGCAGAACCCGAGCAATCCAGACAGACTGAGAGAGTCACACAAACAGGAATCGCAGATTTCCAAGAGTGGATGAAGAAAATGATAGAGGAAACGGTGAAAAATAACGAGTCTTTGAATAAAAATATAGAATCAATTAATAAAAATATGGAAGCATTGAAGGAAGATAGTCAGAAGAATATGGAATCGTTAAATAAGAAAATAGACGACAACAGCAAAGCGTTGAAGGGAGATTTAAATACAAAATTAGACGATATCAGCAAAAAGATGGAGGAGAATAATGAAAAAATAAACACCAAAATAGACAGAGAAATAACAGTAGTCAGAAGAGAGATCGCGGAAGTACACGAGAGGTGTGAACAACACAGCCAAGATTTACAACGTACTAGAGAAGAGCTCGATGGACGAATCAACAATATAGAAGAAATTAATGAAGCCAGGATCGAGTCTCTGAAGAAGATGAGCCAGGACGAAATAAAAAGAGTAAGACCAGACGTGGGAGAAAGATGTGAAGAAATAGACGCATCAGTGAACACCATAAGAACCCTGACTGTTACCAATAAAGAAAAAATCGAGGAAGTACGTCAACGGGAGATCCTACAAGTGCGCGAAGAAATCGAAATCATTCGTAACCGACCAGCACAGGGTCACTACCTACAACCCATGGATAACCGTGATGTTATCAACTTTAAAAATTACAAGAAGAACCCGATTGAATTTCTGGAACGAGTGGAGGAAAACCTGACCAGAATGCGGGAAAGCAGATGGACGGTAATACGCAGTTTGATTGATGAATACTTCAAAGAAATCCACGATAATTGGTGGACTGCAACCCGCCACGAGGTCCAGAGTTATGAGGAGTTCAAGACACTGTTCAGGGCCAAATACTGGTCGGAGTCTACGCAGAACATAGTGCGGGATGATATCTGTCACGGCAAATATGACGCCAGTCGAGGAACCACTCCAACTTCTTACTTCCTTGGTAAGGTATGTTTGGCATGAAACCTCGAACCAAGGATACCAGAGGAGTGCCTGGTCACCAAGCTCGCTTATCATTATGAGGAGGGAGTAGCCAGATCACGTCAATGGGGGCAAATAAAAACGGTCCAAGCCATGGCAGCTCTGCTTGAGGATAGCGAACACGAGGGCTACTATAGAAGGAGCCGCAAGAGGAATGAGAACTTCCACGACAGAAGTGGTAACCCAAATAATAACAACACTAACTTCCAGAATTACCAAAGTAATTTTAATAATTATAATCATAATAATGTGAACCAAAATAACGAAAAAAATTATCGGCCTAATAATCAGGGTAATAATAATAATTACGCTGGTAATAATAATTACGCTGGTAATAATAATAATAATAATAATAATAATACGAGACGGCCACAAAATCATAACAACAACCCCAACCGACTTCAGAACCAGGGTGGAAACAACCAACCGCAGGGCCAACTATGTCCAGGCCAACAATGAGCAGGGAAGGAGGCGGTACTATCCAAGGCGCCGTAGCTTCAACGGTCATGATAATGAAGAGTACCAGGACGGAGACAGAAGAAATTCAAGAGGTGGACAGCGAAGGAGTTGAAGTATCGAAGGCGACAATCGAAATAACGATTACCGACCCCAAGTAAACTTCATACAAGCCAGTAACCAACCGAACCCTAGGAGACCCGATACCAGATCACAAACAGACATCACGAATAATAATGACGATGAGAATTGGGCAACAGTCTGTGACAGGCCTGGCTTTTCAATACTGCATAACCAAGCAAGTAGCGCCGGAGAATCCAGATCCGGGAGCGGAAACCAAGGACACGACGATCCATCTATGAGGGTCCGAATGGCCTACAATCAACAGAACCTACCAGAAAGCTGGATTCCCCTAAGAGGAGATGGCAGCTGACCCAGCACATCCCAAGACGTGAGACGACAGGAACCAGAATGTTCCGAATACCTAGCGAGATGGTAGGGCCATGAAAATAATAAAGGCACAGTCACAAAAAACATGCAGAATTATGTGAACCTAATTAAAGGATATTAAACCAATTATGTATAATGAAATGTAAAATATCAATGTTTACAGTACCAAGATATGTAATACTATAAGCAGAAATCAAAAATGAATCCAAGAAAATGTAATTGACCCATAATGAGCCCAATAGAATGGCGAAAGCACTAAGACCCCCTAATGTACTATTGAATAAACCTAATATACTATTGAATAAACCTAATATACTATTGAATGAACGTAACATACTATAATAGCAAACATAATATACTACGATATTACTCTAATACTCCAACATTAATGTCAACAAATGAAATTATAAACATCCAGAATGAGTGGTAAACATCTATCACTTGAAGGAGCAGAGAAGCAAAACAACAAAGCGAGTAATACAGAAGAAGGCTATAACAAGGAATGAGAAAAGTAATTAAATAATAAAGAAAAATGTTTATCAAATATTGTATACAACAAAATGTTTATCAAATGAATATTGTATATAACAAAATGTTTATTAAATGAGTATTGTAAACCCCTGATAATCAAAGAAGATAACGAACAAAGTGTTAAAAACCCAGTGTATAAACAGTGTTAAGAGTGAACTATGGTGAACTAAAGAAGAATTTAAAGACCAACTGCATAATTATATAGTGATAAATTTAAGCGTGTAAATTAAAAACAGTGAAATAACCAAAACAACGAACTAGTATCGAAGAATAGCAACAAGGCTGATAAATAATATAGCAAATATGTCAAGTTATAAATAAAATAATGACCTGTGAAGAGAAGTATGTTAGATAAAATGCTAAAGCATGAACAGTGATAATAATGAAACCTCTAACACCTTGAATGTATTGAATATGATGTCTTATTGAAAAAATAAATGATATGTTATATTTTATGTGTTGTGATAGTGCAACTGTTGTTATGTGCAACTTTTTATTGTCCCAGACAGAGATGAAGATTCCTCTGATTCTCAGGATGTATAGTTGAGGAACGGCGGAGAATGGATGCCAAATAGAGCCCCTCTGACTCCGAACCCACTATAAATGTTAGGGAATTGAATTGTAATATGTCAAGGATTAAGTAAAAAACTGTGAGGTAAAATGAAAGAACAAAAGAGTTTGTCACTAGAATCAAAATGTGTATAATGTAAAGAAAAATGTGTTATTATGAAACAGGGAAATTGTTAATTTAAGAACTATGATACGATATAACTAAATGACTAAGAGTATAAAAAACTTGAACAATACTAGTAAGCTAAAAATAATACTAGCAAAGAACTCAGTCTAGAGCAACACACCAACAGACTATTGAACTTAATGCAGATACAAGCAGTAATATTATGATGAAACAAAATAAAGTGATAATTTCTTCAAACTATAAAACTTTTCTCAAATTATCAATTTTGAGAGGGGAGTATATGTAACACCACAAAATGTTATATAACCAAGACACACACCAGAAGGGTAAATTATGATACTAAAGTTATAGAAGTGAATCATTTGTAATGAATGTAGCAGAGAAGAGAAGGACCAGCAAAGAAGAAAGAAGAGGAAGGATCCCAAGAAGCAGTGATGAATACACTGCATGACACTACAACAAACACAATGACTGACTTTAACTAATGGACATGCAAAGTTCACAATAAGCTGTCAAGCGAACCAGGTCATGACATTAATGTGTAGAGTCATGTAAATAGAAACTAAATAACAAATGACTTTAATAAAAGTAATAACTATAACAGCATTTTGGCTGAAATTAGAAGAACTATGATAAATAAATAACGCCTATGACTATACTAGCTATAGCCACAAGGCTATATAAAGACTAGCTTTACAAACCCAGATGTAACATTATTGGATAAAGATAATTATAAAAGGAAGTCTTATGTGTATAAGCAACTTCCTGATTAAACGAAATGTAATTAGTAATAATAATTAAGGAATAAACATGGTGCTATGAATGTATCTAGACCATACATAAACGAATTTATGTCAGTAAGTTAATAGGGAAACAGGACTCCTAATGAATATTAAATTTACTGAACAATAAATATAATTAAATGAGATGTGAAATACCACCACTCAATTATTATTGTATACCTTTAAATGGAGTAGGCCAAGTAAAATGTATTTAGAGAATAAGGAATTTTCATAATAACGTATTATCATGATTATATTAAGATTTAATATTGTTCAGCTATAAACAGCTTTTAATTGTCATAATATATGTATTATTATTCAAATAATAACGTTCTAAAGAGAACACAGTGTAAATAACAAAATGTAAAAAGATAGGAAATGGTCGCATTGTGCATTATTAGCAGACGACAATAAGAAACCATGTTTCAAAACACTATTTTTATGTATTGACAGTGAAAGCTAGGTGTGAACCGCATTATGCCACATCAAAATGAAGAGCAGACAATAAGCTTTAATTTGATAATAATAACCTAGAGATCGGAATTATAATAAGTGAATAGTGAGTGTTAGCATCATTTTTTTATCAAAATTAAGAAATTGTCAGTGAATACGGACAACAGCGACAGTCAGGCGAAAGTTACGCTCCGGTGGCGGTTAACAAAAACAATACGTCATTGTAATGGTTTGTTGTACCAATCACAGAGGAGTTTATATAGCGAGATTTGTCCCTAACGGCGATGAAGACGAGGGGTATATAACCAGAGTTGCTGAGAAATTCGCGTATTCGCTACCTTCATCTCGAGCCATCTAGTTGCCGCTCAACAGTATCTTAAATTTTAATGACTTAATACAATATAATACAGTAGTAGTAAATACTTCAAAATTTACCAAAATAATTAACAGTACAGCGATTCATCACACGAAAAGTGCATCGACAAGTAATAGTGAAACTTTTAGACAGTGCGCGTATTCAGAACGTGAAAATTGAAATTAACCTGTAAGGTAAACAACCCAGTTTCATTAAGAAGAGGGTATATTTCTCGTTCCAAGTGCGAATAAAGTGCAGTTATGTAGTGATCATTATAATCCGATCACTAAAGTGTTTAATTTTTAATCTATAAGATTAAAAAGAAGCAAGGTAGTACAGTGACCAATTTTATTGTTTATCTGTTTTCACTGATCATAATTATCAACACTCTTGTACTGACGCAAAGACAACCAAACTTTTAATAGTAAACACTGTATCAATTTATTTAGAGGATTAAATAATCCAATGTAAGAATATTTGTGTTAGAGTTAAGTATTATAATATTTGTTAGGATATAAGCATACGAAACGATCGTTAACCTCAAAAATAATTGCGAGTTTTTTTTAAAAGAGGCCAAATATGAATTATCATCACAGTAATGTCTATCAAGGCAATTAATAACGTTCTATTTGTATTTTCAAGAACCTACCCATGAGGTAACTTATAAAACAAAATTAAAATTTGTTAATAATTATAAGAGTTTTATAATGTCTTTAAATTGAGCTAGGCCAGATAGTAGATGGGTAACTTACCATCCAAATTGTATAACTGTAACAATTGTATTTTTCATTTGAGTTGATTTTAAAGGGTATAATAAACCCGTAATGTTATACAGCATAAAATTTGGTTCCAATTATTTCATTTAGATAAGCAATACTCAGCATAGAGTACATTGAGATACTTGTGAGCAGAAATCTTACAGTACTATATCCGAATTATTTTAAATGCCCTAAGCATTTAAACAAGATATAAAGTGAACACATACAATTTTAAAATTTAACAAGTTGTTTTTTTCATGGGAACCTTTCATGAAGTAAACCCATGTGGCGCCAACATTATATACAAGGAGTTGTATAACCTTGTTTCTAAAGTATAAGCTGGTTATAAGAGAATCTTGACAGTTTATTCTGGGTAAGTGAACGTCAGAACTTCAAGTACTACTACCAGGTACGTGAAAGTGTTTTTTGTGTTGATTTATTTGTCCAGACAACACTTGACGGTACTTACACTGACGACATTTAACCAAGAGGAGGAATTCCACTTCAAGATCGACGCTACCGTTACATTCATTTACCGACCAGTAATTATTATTTTATCCATAAAAATTATCACACTATAATTTCATAAATAATATTTACCAATTATCATAAAAGCAAATTACTGCATACCAAATAGAGACTTCATTAAACAACGTTTTTAACCTGTAACATGAAACATTTTTAACCCACGTAAACGTTAAGTTACAAATTGGCGACCAACAGAGTGCCTTTAAAAATATTAAATTAATAAATTTTTAATATTAAATTAGCCCGGCAAATACAATAGAACAATCATGCCTCACACACATAGATACGATACTAGGTACAAGGCCAGCCAAGGAGAAGGTGCACAAGCGAATACCGAAGCGAATATAGAGGTACAGGAGACGCATCCAACAACCGAAATGGAAGTTGAAACCAATAATTCCTTGGAAAACCAACAAGAAGGAACGCCTCCTGCAGAACCCGAGCAATCCAGACAGACTGAGAGAGTCACACAAACAGGAATCGCAGATTTCCAAGAGTGGATGAAGAAAATGATAGAGGAAACGGTGAAAAATAACGAGTCTTTGAATAAAAATATAGAATCAATTAATAAAAATATGGAAGCATTGAAGGAAGATAGTCAGAAGAATATGGAATCGTTAAATAAGAAAATAGACGACAACAGCAAAGCGTTGAAGGGAGATTTAAATACAAAATTAGACGATATCAGCAAAAAGATGGAGGAGAATAATGAAAAAATAAACACCAAAATAGACAGAGAAATAACAGTAGTCAGAAGAGAGATCGCGGAAGTACACGAGAGGTGTGAACAACACAGCCAAGATTTACAACGTACTAGAGAAGAGCTCGATGGACGAATCAACAATATAGAAGAAATTAATGAAGCCAGGATCGAGTCTCTGAAGAAGATGAGCCAGGACGAAATAAAAAGAGTAAGACCAGACGTGGGAGAAAGATGTGAAGAAATAGACGCATCAGTGAACACCATAAGAACCCTGACTGTTACCAATAAAGAAAAAATCGAGGAAGTACGTCAACGGGAGATCCTACAAGTGCGCGAAGAAATCGAAATCATTCGTAACCGACCAGCACAGGGTCACTACCTACAACCCATGGATAACCGTGATGTTATCAACTTTAAAAATTACAAGAAGAACCCGATTGAATTTCTGGAACGAGTGGAGGAAAACCTGACCAGAATGCGGGAAAGCAGATGGACGGTAATACGCAGTTTGATTGATGAATACTTCAAAGAAATCCACGATAATTGGTGGACTGCAACCCGCCACGAGGTCCAGAGTTATGAGGAGTTCAAGACACTGTTCAGGGCCAAATACTGGTCGGAGTCTACGCAGAACATAGTGCGGGATGATATCTGTCACGGCAAATATGACGCCAGTCGAGGAACCACTCCAACTTCTTACTTCCTTGGTAAGGTATGTTTGGCATGAAACCTCGAACCAAGGATACCAGAGGAGTGCCTGGTCACCAAGCTCGCTTATCATTATGAGGAGGGAGTAGCCAGATCACGTCAATGGGGGCAAATAAAAACGGTCCAAGCCATGGCAGCTCTGCTTGAGGATAGCGAACACGAGGGCTACTATACAAGGAGCCGCAAGAGGAATGAGAACTTCCACGACAGAAGTGGTAACCCAAATAATAACAACACTAACTTCCAGAATTACCGAAGTAATTTTAATAATTATAATCATAATAATGTGAACCAAAATAACGAAAAAAATTTTGTCCTAATAATCAGGGTAATAATAATAATTACGCTGGTAATAATAATTACGCTGGTAATAATAATAATAATAACAATAATAATAATACGAGACGGCCACAAAATCATAACAACAACCCCAACCGACTTCAGAACCAGGGTGGAAACAACCAACCGCAGGGCCAACTATGTCCAGGCCAACAATGAGCAGGGAAGGAGGCGGTACTATCCAAGGCGCCGTAGCTTCAACGGTCATGATAATGAAGAGTACCAGGACGGAGACAGAAGAAATTCAAGAGGTGGACAGCGAAGGAGTTGAAGTATCGAAGGCGACAATCGAAATAACGATTACCGACCCCAAGTAAACTTCATACAAGCCAGTAACCAACCGAACCCTAGGAGACCCGATACCAGATCACAAACAGACATCACGAATAATAATGACGATGAGAATTGGGCAACAGTCTGTGACAGGCCTGGCTTTTCAATACTGCATAACCAAGCAAGTAGCGCCGGAGAATCCAGATCCGGGAGCGGAAACCAAGGACAGGACGATCCATCTATGAGGGTCCGAATGGCCTACAATCAACAGAACCTACCAGAAAGCTGGATTCCCCTAAGAGGAGATGGCAGCTGACCCAGCACATCCCAAGACGTGAGACGACAGGAACCAGAATGTTCCGAATACCTAGCGAGATGGTAGGGCCATGAAAATAATAAAGGCACAGTCACAAAAAACATGCAGAATTATGTGAACCTAATTAAAGGATATTAAACCAATTATGTATAATGAAATGTAAAATATCAATGTTTACAGTACCAAGATATGTAATACTATAAGCAGAAATCAAAAATGAATCCAAGAAAATGTAATTGACCCATAATGAGCCCAATAGAATGGCGAAAGCACTAAGACCCCCTAATGTACTATTGAATAAACCTAATATACTATTGAATAAACCTAATATACTATTGAATGAACGTAACATACTATAATAGCAAACATAATATACTACGATATTACTCTAATACTCCAACATTAATGTCAACAAATGAAATTATAAACATCCAGAATGAGTGGTAAACATCTATCACTTGAAGGAGCAGAGAAGCAAAACAACAAAGCGAGTAATACAGAAGAAGGCTATAACAAGGAATGAGAAAAGTAATTAAATAATAAAGAAAAATGTTTATCAAATATTGTATACAACAAAATGTTTATCAAATGAATATTGTATATAACAAAATGTTTATTAAATGAGTATTGTAAACCCCTGATAATCAAAGAAGATAACGAACAAAGTGTTAAAAACCCAGTGTATAAACAGTGTTAAGAGTGAACTATGGTGAACTAAAGAAGAATTTAAAGACCAACTGCATAATTATATAGTGATAAATTTAAGTGTGTAAATTAAAAACAGTGAAATAACCAAAACAACGAACTAGTATCGAAGAATAGCAACAAGGCTGATAAATAATATAGCAAATATGTCAAGTTATAAATAAAATAATGACCTGTGAAGAGAAGTATGTTAGATAAAATGTTAAAGCATGAACAGTGATAATAATGAAACCTCTAACACCTTGAATGTATTGAATATGATGTCTTATTGAAAAAATAAATGATATGTTATATTTTATGTGTTGTGATAGTGCAACTGTTGTTATGTGCAACTTTTTATTGTCCCAGACAGAGATGAAGATTCCTCTGATTCTGAGGATGTATAGTTGAGGAACGGCGGAGAATGGATGCCAAATAGATCCCCTCTGACTCCGAACCCACTATAAATGTTAGGGAATTGAATTGTAATATGTCAAGGATTAAGTAAAAAACTGTGAGGTAAAATGAAAGAACAAAAGAGTTTGTCACTAGAATCAAAATGTGTATAATGTAAAGAAAAATGTGTTATTATAAAACAGGGAAATTGTTAATTTAAGAACTATGATACGATATAACTAAATGACTAAGAGTATAAAAAACTTGAACAATACTAGTAAGCTAAAAATAATACTAGCAAAGAACTCAGTCTAGAGCAACACACCAACAGACTATTGAACTTAATGCAGATACAAGCAGTAATATTATGATGAAACAAAATAAAGTGATAATTTCTTCAAACTATAAAACTTTTCTCAAATTATCAATTTTGAGAGGGGAGTATATGTAACACCACAAAATGTTACATAACCAAGACACACACCAGAAGGGTAAATTATGACACTAAAGTTATAGAAGTGAATCATTTGTAATGAATGTAGCAGAGAAGAGAAGGACCAGCAAAGAAGAAAGAAGAGGAAGGATATCTAGAAACTAAATAACAAATGACTTTAATAAAAGTAATAACTATAACAGCATTTTGGCTGAAATTAGAAGAACTATGATAAATAAATAACGCCTATGACTATACTAGCTATAGCCACAAGGCTATATAAAGACTAGCTTTACAAACCCAGATGTAACATTATTGGATAAAGATAATTATAAAAGGAAGTCTTATGTGTATAAGCAACTTCCTGATTAAACGAAATGTAATTAGTAATAATAATTAAGGAATAAACATGGTGCTATGAATGTATCTAGACCATACATAAACGAATTTATGTCAGTAAGTTAATAGGGAAACAGGACTCCTAATGAATATTAAATTTACTGAACAATAAATATAATTAAATGAGATGTGAAATACCACCACTCAATTATTATTGTATGCCTTTAAATGGAGTAGGCCAAGTAAAATGTATTTAGAGAATAAGGAATTTTCATAATAACGTATTATCATGATTATATTAAGATTTAATATTGTTCACCTATAAACAGCTTTTAATTGTCATAATATATGTATTATTATTCAAATAATAACGTTCTAAAGAGAACACAGTGTAAATAACAAAATGTAAAAAGATAGGAAATGGTCGCATTGTGCATTATTAGCAGACGACAATAAGAAACCATGTTTCAAAACACTATTTTTATGTATTGACAGTGAAAGCTAGGTGTGAACCGCATTATGCCACATCAAAATGAAGAGCAGACAATAAGCTTTAATTTGATAATAATAACCTAGAGATCGGAATTATAATAAGTGAATAGTGAGTGTTAGCATCATTTTTTTATCAAAATTAAGAAATTGTCAGTGAATACGGACAACAGCGACAGTCAGGCGAAAGTTATGCTCCGGTGGCGGTTAACAAAAACAATACGTCATTGTAACGGTTTGTTGTACCAATCACAGAGGAGTTTATATAGCGAGATTTGTCCCTAACGGCGATGAAGACGAGGGGTATATAACCAGAGTTGCTGAGAAATTCGCGTATTCGCTACCTTCATCTCGAGCCATCTAGTTGCCGCTCAACAGTATCTTAAATTTTAATGACTTAATACAATATAATACAGTAGTAGTAAATACTTCAAAATTTACCAAAATAATTAACAGTACAGCGATTCATCACACGAAAAGTGCATCGACAAGTAATAGTGAAACTTTTAGACAGTGCGCGTATTCAGAACGTGAAAATTGAAATTAACCTGTAAGGTAAACAACCCAGTTTCATTAAGAAGAGGGTATATTTCTCGTTCCAAGTGCGAATAAAGTGCAGTTATGTAGTGATCATTATAATCCGATCACTAAAGTGTTTAATTTTTAATCTATAAGATTAAAAAGAAGCAAGGTAGTACAGTGACCAATTTTATTGTTTATCTGTTTTCACTGATCATAATTATCAACACTCTTGTACTGACGCAAAGACAACCAAACTTTTAATAGTTAACACTGTATCAATTTATTTAGAGGATTAAATAATCCAATGTAAGAATATTTGTGTTAGAGTTAAGTATTATAATATTTGTTAGGATATAAGCATACGAAACGATCGTTAACCTCAAAAATAATTGCGAGTTTTTTTTAAAAGAGGCCAAATATGAATTATCATCACAGTAATGTCTATCAAGGCAATTAATAACGTTCTATTTGTATTTTCAAGAACCTACCCATGAGGTAACTTATAAAACAAAATTAAAATTTGTTAATAATTATAAGAGTTTTATAATGTCTTTAAATTGAGCTAGGCCAGATAGTAGATGGGTAACTTACCATCCAAATTGTATAACTGTAACAATTGTATTTTTCATTTGAGTTGATTTTAAAGGGTATAATAAACCCGTAATGTTATACAGCATAAAATTTGGTTCCAATTATTTCATTTAGATAAGCAATACTCAGCATAGAGTACATTGAGATACTTGTGAGCAGAAATCTTACAGTACTATATCCGAATTATTTTAAATGCCCTAAGCATTTAAACAAGATATAAAGTGAACACATACAATTTTAAAATTTAACAAGTTGTTTTTTTCATGGGAACCTTTCATGAAGTAAACCCATGTGGCGCACACATTATATACAAGGAGTTGTATAACCTTGTTTCTAAAGTATAAGCTGGTTATAAGAGAATCTTGACAGTTTATTCTGGGTAAGTGAACGTCAGAACTTCAAGTACTACTACCAGGTACGTGAAAGTGTTTTTTGTGTTGATTTATTTGTCCAGACAACACTTGACGGTACTTACACTGACGACATTTAACCAAGAGGAGGAATTCCACTTCAAGATCGACGCTACCGTTACATTCATTTACCGACCAGTAATTATTATTTTATCCATAAAAATTATCACACTATAATTACATAAATAATATTTACCAATTATCATAAAAGCAAATTACTGCATACCAAATAGAGACTTCATTAAACAACGTTTTTAACCTGTAACATGAAACATTTTTAACCCACGTAAACGTTAAGTTACAAATTGGCGACCAACAGAGTGCCTTTAAAAATATTAAATTAATAAATTTTTAATATTAAATTAGCCCGGCAAATACAATAGAACAATCATGCCTCACACACATAGATACGATACTAGGTACAAGGCCAGCCAAGGAGAAGGTGCACAAGCGAATACCGAAGCGAATATAGAGGTACAGGAGACGCATCCAACAACCGAAATGGAAGTTGAAACCAATAATTCCTTGGAAAACCAACAAGAAGGAACGCCTCCTGCAGAACCCGAGCAATCCAGACAGACTGAGAGAGTCACACAAACAGGAATCGCAGATTTCCAAGAGTGGATGAAGAAAATGATAGAGGAAACGGTGAAAAATAACGAGTCTTTGAATAAAAATATAGAATCAATTAATAAAAATATGGAAGCATTGAAGGAAGATAGTCAGAAGAATATGGAATCGTTAAATAAGAAAATAGACGACAACAGCAAAGCGTTGAAGGGAGATTTAAATACAAAATTAGACGATATCAGCAAAAAGATGGAGGAGAATAATGAAAAAATAAACACCAAAATAGACAGAGAAATAACAGTAGTCAGAAGAGAGATCGCGGAAGTACACGAGAGGTGTGAACAACACAGCCAAGATTTACAACGTACTAGAGAAGAGCTCGATGGACGAATCAACAATATAGAAGAAATTAATGAAGCCAGGATCGAGTCTCTGAAGAAGATGAGCCAGGACGAAATAAAAAGAGTAAGACCAGACGTGGGAGAAAGATGTGAAGAAATAGACGCATCAGTGAACACCATAAGAACCCTGACTGTTACCAATAAAGAAAAAATCGAGGAAGTACGTCAACGGGAGATCCTACAAGTGCGCGAAGAAATCGAAATCATTCGTAACCGACCAGCACAGGGTCACTACCTACAACCCATGGATAACCGTGATGTTATCAACTTTAAAAATTACAAGAAGAACCCGATTGAATTTCTGGAACGAGTGGAGGAAAACCTGACCAGAATGCGGGAAAGCAGATGGACGGTAATACGCAGTTTGATTGATGAATACTTCAAAGAAATCCACGATAATTGGTGGACTGCAACCCGCCACGAGGTCCAGAGTTATGAGGAGTTCAAGACACTGTTCAGGGCCAAATACTGGTCGGAGTCTACGCAGAACATAGTGCGGGATGATATCTGTCACGGCAAATATGACGCCAGTCGAGGAACCACTCCAACTTCTTACTTCCTTGGTAAGGTATGTTTGGCATGAAACCTCGAACCAAGGATACCAGAGGAGTGCCTGGTCACCAAGCTCGCTTATCATTATGAGGAGGGAGTAGCCAGATCACGTCAATGGGGGCAAATAAAAACGGTCCAAGCCATGGCAGCTCTGCTTGAGGATAGCGAACACGAGGGCTACTATACAAGGAGCCGCAAGAGGAATGAGAACTTCCACGACAGAAGTGGTAACCCAAATAATAACAACACTAACTTCCAGAATTACCGAAGTAATTTTAATAATTATAATCATAATAATGTGAACCAAAATAACGAAAAAAATTTTGTCCTAATAATCAGGGTAATAATAATAATTACGCTGGTAATAATAATTACGCTGGTAATAATAATAATAATAATAACAATAATAATAATACGAGACGGCCACAAAATCATAACAACAACCCCAACCGACTTCAGAACCAGGGTGGAAACAACTAACCGCAGGGCCAACTATGTCCAGGCCAACAATGAGCAGGGAAGGAGGCGGTACTATCCAAGGCGCCGTAGCTTCAACGGTCATGATAATGAAGAGTACCAGGACGGAGACAGAAGAAATTCAAGAGGTGGACAGCGAAGGAGTTGAAGTATCGAAGGCGACAATCGAAATAACGATTACCGACCCCAAGTAAACTTCATACAAGCCAGTAACCAACCGAACCCTAGGAGACCCGATACCAGATCACAAACAGACATCACGAATAATAATGACGATGAGAATTGGGCAACAGTCTGTGACAGGCCTGGCTTTTCAATACTGCATAACCAAGCAAGTAGCGCCGGAGAATCCAGATCCGGGAGCGGAAACCAAGGACAGGATGATCCATCTATGAGGGTCCGAATGGCCTACAATCAACAGAACCTACCAGAAAGCTGGATTCCCCTAAGAGGAGATGGCAGCTGACCCAGCACATCCCAAGACGTGAGACAACAGGAACCAGAATGTTCCGAATACCTAGCGAGATGGTAGGGCCATGAAAATAATAAAGGCACAGTCACAAAAAACATGCAGAATTATGTGAACCTAATTAAAGGATATTAAACCAATTATGTATAATGAAATGTAAAATATCAATGTTTACAGTACCAAGATATGTAATACTATAAGCAGAAATCAAAAATGAATCCAAGAAAATGTAATTGACCCATAATGAGCCCAATAGAATGGCGAAAGCACTAAGACCCCCTAATGTACTATTGAATAAACCTAATATACTATTGAATAAACCTAATATACTATTGAATGAACGTAACATACTATAATAGCAAACATAATATACTACGATATTACTCTAATACTCCAACATTAATGTCAACAAATGAAATTATAAACATCCAGAATGAGTGGTAAACATCTATCACTTGAAGGAGCAGAGAAGCAAAACAACAAAGCGAGTAATACAGAAGAAGGCTATAACAAGGAATGAGAAAAGTAATTAAATAATAAAGAAAAATGTTTATCAAATATTGTATACAACAAAATGTTTATCAAATGAATATTGTATATAACAAAATGTTTATTAAATGAGTATTGTAAACCCCTGATAATCAAAGAAGATAACGAACAAAGTGTTAAAAACCCAGTGTATAAACAGTGTTAAGAGTGAACTATGGTGAACTAAAGAAGAATTTAAAGACCAACTGCATAATTATATAGTGATAAATTTAAGTGTGTAAATTAAAAACAGTGAAATAACCAAAACAACGAACTAGTATCGAAGAATAGCAACAAGGCTGATAAATAATATAGCAAATATGTCAAGTTATAAATAAAATAATGACCTGTGAAGAGAAGTATGTTAGATAAAATGTTAAAGCATGAACAGTGATAATAATGAAACCTCTAACACCTTGAATGTATTGAATATGATGTCTTATTGAAAAAATAAATGATATGTTATATTTTATGTGTTGTGATAGTGCAACTGTTGTTATGTGCAACTTTTTATTGTCCCAGACAGAGATGAAGATTCCTCTGATTCTGAGGATGTATAGTTGAGGAACGGTGGAGAATGGATGCCAAATAGAGCCCCTCTGACTCCGAACCCACTATAAATGTTAGGGAATTGAATTGTAATATGTCAAGGATTAAGTAAAAAACTGTGAGGTAAAATGAAAGAACAAAAGAGTTTGTCACTAGAATCAAAATGTGTATAATGTAAAGAAAAATGTGTTATTATAAAACAGGGAAATTGTTAATTTAAGAACTATGATACGATATAACTAAATGACTAAGAGTATAAAAAACTTGAACAATACTAGTAAGCTAAAAATAATACTAGCAAAGAACTCAGTCTAGAGCAACACACCAACAGACTATTGAACTTAATGCAGATACAAGCAGTAATATTATGATGAAACAAAATAAAGTGATAATTTCTTCAAACTATAAAACTTTTCTCAAATTATCAATTTTGAGAGGGGAGTATATGTAACACCACAAAATGTTACATAACCAAGACACACACCAGAAGGGTAAATTATGACACTAAAGTTATAGAAGTGAATCATTTGTAATGAATGTAGCAGAGAAGAGAAGGACCAGCAAAGAAGAAAGAAGAGGAAGGATATCAAGAAGCAGTGATGAATACACTGCATGACACTACAACAAACACAATGACTGACTTTAACTAATGGACATGCAAAGTTCACAATAAGCTGTCAAGCGAACCAGGTCATGACATTAATGTGTAGAGTCATGTAAATAGAAACTAAATAACAAATGACTTTAATAAAAGTAATAACTATAACAGCATTTTGGCTGAAATTAGAAGAACTATGATAAATAAATAACGCCTATGACTATACTAGCTATAGCCACAAGGCTATATAAAGACTAGCTTTACAAACCCAGATGTAACATTATTGGATAAAGATAATTATAAAAGGAAGTCTTATGTGTATAAGCAACTTCCTGATTAAACGAAATGTAATTAGTAATAATAATTAAGGAATAAACATGGTGCTATGAATGTATCTAGACCATACATAAACGAATTTATGTCAGTAAGTTAATAGGGAAACAGGACTCCTAATGAATATTAAATTTACTGAACAATAAATATAATTAAATGAGATGTGAAATACCACCACTCAATTATTATTGTATACCTTTAAATGGAGTAGGCCAAGTAAAATGTATTTAGAGAATAAGGAATTTTCATAATAACGTATTATCATGATTATATTAAGATTTAATATTGTTCACCTATAAACAGGTTTTAATTGTCATAATATATGTATTATTATTCAAATAATAACGTTCTAAAGAGAACACAGTGTAAATAACAAAATGTAAAAAGATAGGAAATGGTCGCATTGTGCATTATTAGCAGACGACAATAAGAAACCATGTTTCAAAACACTATTTTTATGTATTGACAGTGAAAGCTAGGTGTGAACCGCATTATGCCACATCAAAATGAAGAGCAGACAATAAGCTTTAATTTGATAATAATAACCTAGAGATCGGAATTATAATAAGTGAATAGTGAGTGTTAGCATCATTTTTTTATCAAAATTAAGAAATTGTCAGTGAATACGGACAACAGCGACAGTCAGGCGAAAGTTATGCTCCGGTGGCGGTTAACAAAAACAATACGTCATTGTAACGGTTTGTTGTACCAATCACAGAGGAGTTTATATAGCGAGATTTGTCCCTAACGGCGATGAAGACGAGGGGTATATAACCAGAGTTGCTGAGAAATTCGCGTATTCGCTACCTTCATCTCGAGCCATCTAGTTGCCGCTCAACAGTATCTTAAATTTTAATGACTTAATACAATATAATACAGTAGTAGTAAATACTTCAAAATTTACCAAAATAATTAACAGTACAGCGATTCATCACACGAAAAGTGCATCGACAAGTAATAGTGAAACTTTTAGACAGTGCGCGTATTCAGAACGTGAAAATTGAAATTAACCTGTAAGGTAAACAACCCAGTTTCATTAAGAAGAGGGTATATTTCTCGTTCCAAGTGCGAATAAAGTGCAGTTATGTAGTGATCATTATAATCCGATCACTAAAGTGTTTAATTTTTAATCTATAAGATTAAAAAGAAGCAAGGTAGTACAGTGACCAATTTTATTGTTTATCTGTTTTCACTGATCATAATTATCAACACTCTTGTACTGACGCAAAGACAACCAAACTTTTAATAGTAAACACTGTATCAATTTATTTAGAGGATTAAATAATCCAATGTAAGAATATTTGTGTTAGAGTTAAGTATTATAATATTTGTTAGGATATAAGCATACGAAACGATCGTTAACCTCAAAAATAATTGCGAGTTTTTTTTAAAAGAGGCCAAATATGAATTATCATCACAGTAATGTCTATCAAGGCAATTAATAACGTTCTATTTGTATTTTCAAGAACCTACCCATGAGGTAACTTATAAAACAAAATTAAAATTTGTTAATAATTATAAGAGTTTTATAATGTCTTTAAATTGAGCTAGGCCAGATAGTAGATGGGTAACTTACCATCCAAATTGTATAACTGTAACAATTGTATTTTTCATTTGAGTTGATTTTAAAGGGTATAATAAACCCGTAATGTTATACAGCATAAAATTTGGTTCCAATTATTTCATTTAGATAAGCAATACTCAGCATAGAGTACATTGAGATACTTGTGAGCAGAAATCTTACAGTACTATATCCGAATTATTTTAAATGCCCTAAGCATTTAAACAAGATATAAAGTGAACACATACAATTTTAAAATTTAACAAGTTGTTTTTTTCATGGGAACCTTTCATGAAGTAAACCCATGTGGCGCCCACATTATATACAAGGAGTTGTATAACCTTGTTTCTAAAGTATAAGCTGGTTATAAGAGAATCTTGACAGTTTATTCTGGGTAAGTGAACGTCAGAACTTCAAGTACTACTACCAGGTACGTGAAAGTGTTTTTTGTGTTGATTTATTTGTCCAGACAACACTTGACGGTACTTACACTGACGACATTTAACCAAGAGGAGGAATTCCACTTCAAGATCGACGCTACCGTTACATTCATTTACCGACCAGTAATTATTATTTTATCCATAAAAATTATCACACTATAATTACATAAATAATATTTACCAATTATCATAAAAGCAAATTACTGCATACCAAATAGAGACTTCATTAAACAACGTTTTTAACCTGTAACATGAAACATTTTTAACCCACGTAAACGTTAAGTTACAAATTGGCGACCAACAGAGTGCCTTTAAAAATATTAAATTAATAAATTTTTAATATTAAATTAGCCCGGCAAATACAATAGAACAATCATGCCTCACACACATAGATACGATACTAGGTACAAGGCCAGCCAAGGAGAAGGTGCACAAGCGAATACCGAAGCGAATATAGAGGTACAGGAGACGCATCCAACAACCGAAATGGAAGTTGAAACCAATAATTCCTTGGAAAACCAACAAGAAGGAACGCCTCCTGCAGAACCCGAGCAATCCAGACAGACTGAGAGAGTCACACAAACAGGAATCGCAGATTTCCAAGAGTGGATGAAGAAAATGATAGAGGAAACGGTGAAAAATAACGAGTCTTTGAATAAAAATATAGAATCAATTAATAAAAATATGGAAGCATTGAAGGAAGATAGTCAGAAGAATATGGAATCGTTAAATAAGAAAATAGACGACAACAGCAAAGCGTTGAAGGGAGATTTAAATACAAAATTAGACGATATCAGCAAAAAGATGGAGGAGAATAATGAGAAAATAAACACCAAAATAGACAGAGAAATAACAGTAGTCAGAAGAGAGATCGCGGAAGTACACGAGAGGTGTGAACAACACAGCCAAGATTTACAACGTACTAGAGAAGAGCTCGATGGACGAATCAACAATATAGAAGAAATTAATGAAGCCAGGATCGAGTCTCTGAAGAAGATGAGCCAGGACGAAATAAAAAGAGTAAGACCAGACGTGGGAGAAAGATGTGAAGAAATAGACGCATCAGTGAACACCATAAGAACCCTGACTGTTACCAATAAAGAAAAAATCGAGGAAGTACGTCAACGGGAGATCCTACAAGTGCGCGAAGAAATCGAAATCATTCGTAACCGACCAGCACAGGGTCACTACCTACAACCCATGGATAACCGTGATGTTATCAACTTTAAAAATTACAAGAAGAACCCGATTGAATTTCTGGAACGAGTGGAGGAAAACCTGACCAGAATGCGGGAAAGCAGATGGACGGTAATACGCAGTTTGATTGATGAATACTTCAAAGAAATCCACGATAATTGATGGACTGCAACCCGCCACGAGGTCCAGAGTTATGAGGAGTTCAAGACACTGTTCAGGGCCAAATACTGGTCGGAGTCTACGCAGAACATAGTGCGGGATGATATCTGTCACGGCAAATATGACGCCAGTCGAGGAACCACTCCAACTTCTTACTTCCTTGGTAAGGTATGTTTGGCATGAAACCTCGAACCAAGGATACCAGAGGAGTGCCTGGTCACCAAGCTCGCTTATCATTATGAGGAGGGAGTAGCCAGATCACGTCAATGGGGGCAAATAAAAACGGTCCAAGCCATGGCAGCTCTGCTTGAGGATAGCGAACACGAGGGCTACTATACAAGGAGCCGCAAGAGGAATGAGAACTTCCACGACAGAAGTGGTAACCCAAATAATAACAACACTAACTTCCAGAATTACCGAAGTAATTTTAATAATTATAATCATAATAATGTGAACCAAAATAACGAAAAAAATTATCGGCCTAATAATCAGGGTAATAATAATAATTACGCTGGTAATAATAATTACGCTGGTAATAATAATAATAATAATAATAATAATAATAATACGAGACGGCCACAAAATCATAACAACAACCCCAACCGACTTCAGAACCAGGGTGGAAACAACCAACCGCAGCAATACCGCAGGGCCAACTATGTCCAGGCCAACAATGAGCAGGGAAGGAGGCGGTACTATCCAAGGCGCCGTAGCTTCAACGGTCATGATAATGAAGAGTACCAGGACGGAGACAGAAGAAATTCAAGAGGTGGACAGCGAAGGAGTTGAAGTATCGAAGGCGACAATCGAAATAACGATTACCGACCCCAAGTAAACTTCATACAAGCCAGTAACCAACCGAACCCTAGGAGACCCGATACCAGATCACAAACAGACATCACGAATAATAATGACGATGAGAATTGGGCAACAGTCTGTGACAGGCCTGGCTTTTCAATACTGCATAACCAAGCAAGTAGCGCCGGAGAATCCAGATCCGGGAGCGGAAACCAAGGACAGGATGATCCATCTATGAGGGTCCGAATGGCCTACAATCAACAGAACCTACCAGAAAGCTGGATTCCCCTAAGAGGAGATGGCAGCTGACCCAGCACATCCCAAGACGTGAGACAACAGGAACCAGAATGTTCCGAATACCTAGCGAGATGGTAGGGCCATGAAAATAATAAAGGCACAGTCACAAAAAACATGCAGAATTATGTGAACCTAATTAAAGGATATTAAACCAATTATGTATAATGGAATGTAAAATATCATAATGTTTACAGTACCAAGATATGTAATACTATAAGCAGAAATCAAAAATGAATCCAAGAAAATGTAATTGACCCATAATGAGCCCAATAGAATGGCGAAAGCACTAAGACCCCCTAATGTACTATTGAATAAACCTAATATACTATTGAATAAACCTAATATACTATTGAATGAACGTAACATACTATAATAGCAAACATAATATACTACGATATTACTCTAATACTCCAACATTAATGTCAACAAATGAAATTATAAACATCCAGAATGAGTGGTAAACATCTATCACTTGAAGGAGCAGAGAAGCAAAACAACAAAGCGAGTAATACAGAAGAAGGCTATAACAAGGAATGAGAAAAGTAATTAAATAATAAAGAAAAATGTTTATCAAATATTGTATACAACAAAATGTTTATCAAATGAATATTGTATATAACAAAATGTTTATTAAATGAGTATTGTAAACCCCTGATAATCAAAGAAGATAACGAACAAAGTGTTAAAAACCCAGTGTATAAACAGTGTTAAGAGTGAACTATGGTGAACTAAAGAAGAATTTAAAGACCAACTGCATAATTATATAGTGATAAATTTAAGTGTGTAAATTAAAAACAGTGAAATAACCAACACAACGAACTAGTATCGAAGAATAGCAACAAGGCTGATAAATAATATAGCAAATATGTCAAGTTATAAATAAAATAATGACCTGTGAAGAGAAGTATGTTAGATAAAATGTTAAAGCATGAACAGTGATAATAATGAAACCTCTAACACCTTGAATGTATTGAATATGATGTCTTATTGAAAAAATAAATGATATGTTATATTTTATGTGTTGTGATAGTGCAACTGTTGTTATGTGCAACTTTTTATTGTCCCAGACAGAGATGAAGATTCCTCTGATTCTGAGGATGTATAGTTGAGGAACGGTGGAGAATGGATGCCAAATAGAGCCCCTCTGACTCCGAACCCACTATAAATGTTAGGGAATTGAATTGTAATATGTCAAGGATTAAGTAAAAAACTGTGAGGTAAAATGAAAGAACAAAAGAGTTTGTCACTAGAATCAAAATGTGTATAATGTAAAGAAAAATGTGTTATTATAAAACAGGGAAATTGTTAATTTAAGAACTATGATACGATATAACTAAATGACTAAGAGTATAAAAAACTTGAACAATACTAGTAAGCTAAAAATAATACTAGCAAAGAACTCAGTCTAGAGCAACACACCAACAGACTATTGAACTTAATGCAGATACAAGCAGTAATATTATGATGAAACAAAATAAAGTGATAATTTCTTCAAACTATAAAACTTTTCTCAAATTATCAATTTTGAGAGGGGAGTATATGTAACACCACAAAATGTTACATAACCAAGACACACACCAGAAGGGTAAATTATGACACTAAAGTTATAGAAGTGAATCATTTGTAATGAATGTAGCAGAGAAGAGAAGGACCAGCAAAGAAGAAAGAAGAGGAAGGATATCAAGAAGCAGTGATGAATACACTGCATGACACTACAACAAACACAATGACTGACTTTAACTAATGGACATGCAAAGTTCACAATAAGCTGTCAAGCGAACCAGGTCATGACATTAATGTGTAGAGTCATGTAAATAGAAACTAAATAACAAATGACTTTAATAAAAGTAATAACTATAACAGCATTTTGGCTGAAATTAGAAGAACTATGATAAATAAATAACGCCTATGACTATACTAGCTATAGCCACAAGGCTATATAAAGACTAGCTTTACAAACCCAGATGTAACATTATTGGATAAAGATAATTATAAAAGGAAGTCTTATGTGTATAAGCAACTTCCTGATTAAACGAAATGTAATTAGTAATAATAATTAAGGAATAAACATGGTGCTATGAATGTATCTAGACCATACATAAACGAATTTATGTCAGTAAGTTAATAGGGAAACAGGACTCCTAATGAATATTAAATTTACTGAACAATAAATATAATTAAATGAGATGTGAAATACCACCACTCAATTATTATTGTATACCTTTAAATGGAGTAGGCCAAGTAAAATGTATTTAGAGAATAAGGAATTTTCATAATAACGTATTATCATGATTATATTAAGATTTAATATTGTTCACCTATAAACAGGTTTTAATTGTCATAATATATGTATTATTATTCAAATAATAACGTTCTAAAGAGAACACAGTGTAAATAACAAAATGTAAAAAGATAGGAAATGGTCGCATTGTGCATTATTAGCAGACGACAATAAGAAACCATGTTTCAAAACACTATTTTTATGTATTGACAGTGAAAGCTAGGTGTGAACCGCATTATGCCACATCAAAATGAAGAGCAGACAATAAGCTTTAATTTGGTAATAATAACCTAGAGATCGGAATTATAATAAGTGAATAGTGAGTGTTAGCATCATTTTTTTATCAAAATTAAGAAATTGTCAGTGAATACGGACAACAGCGACAGTCAGGCGAAAGTTACGCTCCGGTGGCGGTTAACAAAAACAATACGTCATCGTAACGGTTTGTTGTACCAATCACAGAGGAGTTTATATAGCGAGATTTGTCCCTAACGGCGATGAAGACGAGGGGTATATAACCAGAGTTGCTGAGAAATTCGCGTATTCGCTACCTTCATCTCGAGCCATCTAGTTGCCGCTCAACAGTATTTTAAATTTTAATGACTTAATACAATATAATACAGTAGTAGTAAATACTTCAAAATTTACCAAAATAATTAACAGTACAGCGATTCATCACACGAAAAGTGCATCGACAAGTAATAGTGAAACTTTTAGACAGTGCGCGTATTCAGAACGTGAAAATTGAAATTAACCTGTAAGGTAAACAACCCAGTTTCATTAAGAAGAGGGTATATTTCTCGTTCCAAGTGCGAATAAAGTGCAGTTATGTAGTGATCATTATAATCCGATCACTAAAGTGTTTAATTTTTAATCTATAAGATTAAAAAGAAGCAAGGTAGTACAGTGACCAATTTTATTGTTTATCTGTTTTCACTGATCATAATTATCAACACTCTTGTACTGACGCAAAGACAACCAAACTTTTAATAGTAAACACTGTATCAATTTATTTAGAGGATTAAATAATCCAATGTAAGAATATTTGTGTTAGAGTTAAGTATTATAATATTTGTTAGGATATAAGCATACGAAACGATCGTTAACCTCAAAAATAATTGCGAGTTTTTTTTAAAAGAGGCCAAATATGAATTATCATCACAGTAATGTCTATCAAGGCAATTAATAACGTTCTATTTGTATTTTCAAGAACCTACCCATGAGGTAACTTATAAAACAAAATTAAAATTTGTTAATAATTATAAGAGTTTTATAATGTCTTTAAATTGAGCTAGGCCAGATAGTAGATGGGTAACTTACCATCCAAATTGTATAACTGTAACAATTGTATTTTTCATTTGAGTTGATTTTAAAGGGTATAATAAACCCGTAATGTTATACAGCATAAAATTTGGTTCCAATTATTTAATTTAGATAAGCAATACTCAGCATAGAGTACATTGAGATACTTGTGAGCAGAAATCTTACAGTACTATATCCGAATTATTTTAAATGCCCTAAGCATTTAAACAAGATATAAAGTGAACACATACAATTTTAAAATTTAACAAGTTGTTTTTTTCATGGGAACCTTTCATGAAGTAAACCCATGTGGCGCCCACATTATATACAAGGAGTTGTATAACCTTGTTTCTAAAGTATAAGCTGGTTATAAGAGAATCTTGACAGTTTATTCTGGGTAAGTGAACGTCAGAACTTCAAGTACTACTACCAGGTACGTGAAAGTGTTTTTGTGTTGATTTATTTGTCCAGACAACACTTGACGGTACTTACACTGACGACATTTAACCAAGAGGAGGAATTCCACTTCAAGATCGACGCTACCGTTACATTCATTTACCGACCAGTAATTATTATTTTATCCATAAAAATTATCACACTATAATTACATAAATAATATTTACCAATTATCATAAAAGCAAATTACTGCATACCAAATAGAGACTTCATTAAACAACGTTTTTAACCTGTAACATGAAACATTTTTAACCCACGTAAACGTTAAGTTACAAATTGGCGACCAACAGAGTGCGGCTTTAAAAATATTAAATTAATAAATTTTTAATATTAAATTAGCCCGGCAAATACAATAGAACAATCATGCCTCACACACATAGATACGATACTAGGTACAAGGCCAGCCAAGGAGAAGGTGCACAAGCGAATACCGAAGCGAATATAGAGGTACAGGAGACGCATCCAACAACCGAAATGGAAGTTGAAACCAATAATTCCTTGGAAAACCAACAAGAAGGAACGCCTCCTGCAGAACCCGAGCAATCCAGACAGACTGAGAGAGTCACACAAACAGGGATCGCAGATTTCCAAGAGTGGATGAAGAAAATGATAGAGGAAACGGTGAAAAATAACGAGTCTTTGAATAAAAATATAGAATCAATTAATAAAAATATGGAAGCATTGAAGGAAGATAGTCAGAAGAATATGGAATCGTTAAATAAGAAAATAGACGACAACAGCAAAGCGTTGAAGGGAGATTTAAATACAAAATTAGACGATATCAGCAAAAAGATGGAGGAGAATAATGAAAAAATAAACACCAAAATAGACAGAGAAATAACAGTAGTCAGAAGAGAGATCGCTGAAGTACACGAGAGGTGTGAACAACACAGCCAAGATTTACAACGTACTAGAGAAGAGCTCGATGGACGAATCAACAATATAGAAGAAATTAATGAAGCCAGGATCGAGTCTCTGAAGAAGATGATCCAGGATGAAATAAAAAGAGTAAGACCGGACGTGGGAGAAAGATGTGAAGAAATAGACGCATCAGTGAACACCATAAGAACCCTGACTCTTACCAATAAAGAAAAAATCGAGGAAGTACGTCAACGGGAGATCCTACAAGTGCGCGAAGAAATCGAAATCATTCGTAACCGACCAGCACAGGGTCACTACCTACAACCCATGGATAACCGTGATGTTATCAACTTTAAAAATTACAAGAAGAACCCGACTGAATTTCTGGAACGAGTGGAGGAAAACCTGACCAGAATGCGGGAAAGCAGATGGACGGTAATACGCAGTTTGATTGATGAATACTTCAAAGAAATCCACGATAATTGGTGGACTGCAACCCGCCACGAGGTCCAGATTTATGAGGAGTTCAAGACACTGTTCAGGGCCAAATACTGGTCGGAGTCTACGCAGAACATAGTGCGGGATGATATCTGTCACGGCAAATATGACGCCAGTCGAGGAACCACTCCAACTTCTTACTTCCTTGGTAAGGTATGTTTGGCATGAAACCTCGAACCAAGGATACCAGAGGAGTGCCTGGTCACCAAGCTCGCTTATCATTATGAGGAGGGAGTAGCCAGATCACGTCAATGGGGGCAAATAAAAACGGTCCAAGCCATGGCAGCTCTGCTTGAGGATAGCGAACACGAGGGCTACTATAGAAGGAGCCGCAAGAGGAATGAGAACTTCCACGACAGAAGTGGTAACCCAAATAATAACAACACTAACTTCCAGAATTACCGAAGTAATTTTAATAATTATAATCATAATAATGTGAACCAAATAACGAAAACAATTATCGGCCTAATAATCAGGGTAATAATAATAATTACGCTGGTAATAATAATAATAATAATAATAATAATAATACGAGACGGCCACAAAATCATAACAACAACCCCAACCGACTTCAGAACCAGGGTGGAAACAACCAACCGCAGCAATACCGCAGGGCCAACTATGTCCAGGCCAACAATGAGGAGGGAAGGAGGCAGTACTATCCAAGGCGCCGTAGCTTCAACGGTCATGATAATGAAGAGTACCAGGACGGAGACAGAAGAAATTCAAGAGGTGGACAGCGAAGGAGTTGAAGTATCGAAGGCGACAGCCGAAATAACGATTACCGACCCCAAGTAAACTTCATACAAGCCAGTAACCAACAGAACCCTAGGAGACCCGATACCAGATCACAAACAGACATCACGAATAATAATGACGATGAGAATTGGGCAACAGTCTGTGACAGGCCTGGCTTTTCAATACTGCATAACCAAGCAAGTAGCGCCGGAGAATCCAGATCCGGGAGCAGAAACCAAGGACAGGACGATCCATCTATGAGGGTCCGAATGGCCTACAATCAACAGAACCTACCAGAAAGCTGGATTTCCCTAAGAGGAGATGGCAGCTGACCCAGCACATCCCAAGACGTGAGACGACAGGACCAGAATGTTCCGAATACCTAGCGAGATGGTAGGGCCATGAAAATAATAAAGGCACAGTCACAAAAAACATGCAGAATTATGTGAACCTAATTAAAGGATATTAAACCAATTATGTATAATGAAATGTAAAATAACAATGTTTACAGTACCAAGATATGTAATACTATAAGCAGAAATCAAAAATGAATCCAAGAAAATGTAATTGACCCATAATGAGCCCAATAGAATGGCGAAAGCACTAAGACCCCCTAATGTACTATTGAATAAACCTAATATACTATTGAATAAACCTAATATACTATTGAATGAACGTAACATACTATAATAGCAAACATAATATACTACGATATTACTCTAATACTCCAACATTAATGTCAACAAATGAAATTATAAACATCCAGAATGAGTGGTAAACATCTATCACTTGAAGGAGCAGAGAAGCAAAACAACAAAGCGAGTAATACAGAAGAAGGCTATAACAAGGAATGAGAAAAGTAATTAAATAATAAAGAAAAATGTTTATCAAATATTGTATACAACAAAATGTTTATCAAATGAATATTGTATATAACAAAATGTTTATTAAATGAGTATTGTAAACCCCTGATAATCAAAGAAGATAACGAACAAAGTGTTAAAAACCCAGTGTATAAACAGTGTTAAGAGTGAAACTATGGTGAACTAAAGAAGAATTTAAAGACCAACTGCATAATTATATAGTGATAAAATTAAGTGTGTAAATTAAAAACAGTGAAATAACCAAAACAACGAACTAGTATCGAAGAATAGCAACAAGGCTGATAAATAATATAGCAAATATGTCAAGTTATAAATAAAATAATGACCTGTGAAGAGAAGTATGTTAGATAAAATGTTAAAGCATGAACAGTGATAATAATGAAACCTCTAACACCTTGAATGTATTGAATATGATGTCTTATTGAAAAAATAAATGATATGTTATATTTTATGTGTTGTGATAGTGCAACTGTTGTTATGTGCAACTTATTATTGTCCCAGACAGAGATGAAGCTTCCTCTGATTCTGAGGATGTATAGTTGAGGAACGGCGGAGAATGGATGCCAAATAGAGCCCCTCTGACTCCGAACCCACTATAAATGTTAGGGAATTGAATTGTAATATGTCAAGGATTAAGTAAAAAACTGTGAGGTAAAATGAAAGAACAAAAGAGTTTGTCACTAGAATCAAAATGTGTATAATGTAAAGAAAAATGTGTTATTATAAAACAGGGAAATTGTTAATTTAAGAACTATGATACGATATAACTAAATGACTAAGAGTATAAAAAACTTGAACAATACTAGTAAGCTAAAAATAATACTAGCAAAGAACTCAGTCTAGAGCAACACACCAACAGACTATTGAACTTAATGCAGATACAAGCAGTAATATTATGATGAAACAAAATAAAGTGATAATTTCTTCAAACTATAAAACTTTTCTCAAATTATCAATTTTGAGAGGGGAGTATATGTAACACCACAAAATGTTACATAACCAAGACACACACCAGAAGGGTAAATTATGACACTAAAGTTATAGAAGTGAATCATTTGTAATGAATGTAGCAAAGAAGAGAAGGAACAGCAAAGAAGAAAGAAGAGGAAGGATATCAAGAAGCAGTGATGAATACACTGCATGACACTACAACAAACACAATGACTGACTTTAACTAATGGACATGCAAAGTTCACAATAAGCTGTCAAGCGAACCAGGTCATGACATTAATGTGTAGAGTCATGTAAATAGAAACTAAATAACAAATGACTTTAATAAAAGTAATAACTATAACAGCATTTTGGCTGAAATTAGAAGAACTATGATAAATAAATAACGCCTATGACTATACTAGCTATAGCCACAAGGCTATATAAAGACTAGCTTTACAAACCCAGATGTAACATTATTGGATAAAGATAATTATAAAAGGAAGTCTTATGTGTATAAGCAACTTCCTGATTAAACGAAATGTAATTAGTAATAATAATTAAGGAATAAACATGGTGCTATGAATGTATCTAGACCATACATAAACGAATTTATGTCAGTAAGTTAATAGGGAAACAGGACTCCTAATGAATATTAAATTTACTGAACAATAAATATAATTAAATGAGATGTGAAATACCACCACTCAATTATTATTGTATACCTTTAAATGGAGTAGGCCAAGTAAAATGTATTTAGAGAATAAGGAATTTTCATAATAACGTATTATCATGATTATATTAAGATTTAATATTGTTCAGCTATAAACAGCTTTTAATTGTCATAATATATGTATTATTATTCAAATAATAACGTTCTAAAGAGAACACAGTGTAAATAACAAAATGTAAAAAGATAGGAAATGGTCGCATTGTGCATTATTAGCAGACGACAATAAGAAACCATGTTTCAGAACACTATTTTTATGTATTGACAGTGAAAGCTAGGTGTGAACCGCATTATGCCACATCAAAATAAAGAGCAGACAATAAGCTTTAATTTGATAATAATAACCTAGAGATCGGAATTATAATAAGTGAATAGTGAGTGTTAGCATCATCTTTTTATCAAAATTAAGAAATTGTCAGTGAATACGGACAACAGCGACAGTCAGGCGAAAGTTACGCTCCGGTGGCGGTTAACAAAAACAATACGTCATCGTAGCGGTTTGTTGTACCAATCACAGAGGAGTTTATATAGCGAGATTTGTCCCTAACGGCGATGAAGACGAGGGGTATATAACCAGAGATGCTGAGAAATTCGCGTATTCGCTACCTTCATCTCGAGCCATCTAGTTGCCGCTCAACAGTATCTTAAATTTTAATGACTTAATACAATATAATACAGTAGTAGTAAATACTTCAAAATTTACCAAAATAATTAACAGTACAGCGATTCATCACACGAAAAGTGCATCGACAAGTAATAGTGAAACTTTTAGACAGTGCGCGTATTTAGAACGTGAAAATTGAAATTAACCTGTAAGGTAAACTACACAGTTTCATTAAGAAGAGGGTATATTTCTCGTTCCAAGTGCGAATAAAGTGCAGTTATGTAGTGATCATTATAATCCGATCACTAAAGTGTTTAATTTTTAATCTATAAGATTAAAAAGAAGCAAGGTAGTACAGTGACAAATTTTATTGTTTATCTGTTTTCACTGATCATAATTATCAACACTCTTGTACTGACGCAAAGACAACCAAACTTTTAATAGTAAACACTGTATCAATTTATTTAGAGGATTAAATAATCCAATGTAAGAATATTTGTGTTAGAGTTAAGTATTATAATATTTGTTAGGATATAAGCATACGAAACGATCGTTAACCTCAAAAATAATTGCGAGTTTTTTTTAAAAGAGGCCAAATATGAATTATCATCACAGTAATGTCTATCAAGGCAATTAATAACGTTCTATTTGTATTTTCAAGAACCTACCCATGAGGTAACTTATAAAACAAAATTAAAATTTGTTAATAATTATAAGAGTTTTATAATGTCTTTAAATTGAGCTAGGCCAGATAGTAGATGGGTAACTTACCATCCAAATTGTATAACTGTAACAATTGTATTTTTCATTTGAGTTGATTTTAAAGGGTATAATAAACCCGTAATGTTATACAGCATAAAATTTGGTTCCAATTATTTCATTTAGATAAGCAATACTCAGCATAGAGTACATTGAGATACTTGTGAGCAGAAATCTTACAGTACTATATCCGAATTATTTTAAATGCCCTAAGCATTTAAACAAGATATAAAGTGAACACATACAATTTTAAAATTTAACAAGTTGTTTTTTTCATGGGAACCTTTCATGAAGTAAACCCATGTGGCGCCCACATTATATACAAGGAGTTGTATAACCTTGTTTCTAAAGTATAAGCTGGTTATAAGAGAATCTTGACAGTTTATTCTGGGTAAGTGAACGTCAGAACTTCAAGTACTACTACCAGGTATGTGAAAGTGTTTTTTGTGTTGATTTATTTGTCCAGACAACACTTGACGGTACTTACACTGACGACATTTAACCAAGAGGAGGAATTCCACTTCAAGATCGACGCTACCGTTACATTCATTTACCGACCAGTAATTATTATTTTATCCATAAAAATTATCACACTATAATTACATAAATAATATTTACCAATTATCATAAAAGCAAATTACTGCATACCAAATAGAGACTTCATTAAACAACGTTTTTAACCTGTAACATGAAACATTTTTAACCCACGTAAACGTTAAGTTACAAATTGGCGACCAACAGAGTGCGGCTTTAGAAATATTAAATTAATAAATTTTTAATATTAAATTAGCCCGGCAAATACAATAGAACAATCATGCCTCACACACATAGATACGATACTAGGTACAAGGCCAGCCAAGGAGAAGGTGCACAAGCGAATACCGAAGCGAATATAGAGGTACAGGAGATGCATCCAACAACCGAAATGGAAGTTGAAACCAATAATTCCTTGGAAAACCAACAAGAAGGAACGCCTCCTGCAGAACCCGAGCAATCCAGACAGACTGAGAGAGTCACACAAACAGGGATCGCAGATTTCCAAGAGTGGATGAAGAAAATGATAGAGGAAACGGTGAAAAATAACGAGTCTTTGAATAAAAATATAGAATCAATTAATAAAAATATGGAAGCATTGAAGGAAGATAGTCAGAAGGAATCGTTAACTAAGAAAATAGACGACAACAGCAAAGCGTTGAAGGGAGATTTAAATACAAAATTAGACGATATCAGCAAAAAGATGGAGGAGAATAATGAAAAATAAACACCAAAATAGACAGAGAAATAACAGTAGTCAGAAGAGAGATCGCTGAAGTACACGAGAGGTGTGAACAACACAGCCAAGATTTACAACGTACTAGAGAAGAGCTCGATGGACGAATCAACAATATAGAAGAAATTAATGAAGCCAGGATCGAGTCTCTGAAGAAGATGATCCAGGACGAAATAAAAAGAGTAAGACCGGACGTGGGAGAAAGATGTGAAGAAATAGACGCATCAGTGAACACCATAAGAACCCTGACTGTTACCAATAAAGAAAAAATCGAGGAAGTACGTCAACGGGAGATCCTACAAGTGCGCGAAGAAATCGAAATCATTCGTAACCGACCAGCACAGGGTCACTACCTACAACCCATGGATAACCGTGATGTTATCAACTTTAAAAATTACAAGAAGAACCCGACTGAATTTCTGGAACGAGTGGAGGAAAACCTGACCAGAATGCGGGAAAGCAGATGGACGGTAATACGCAGTTTGATTGATGAATACTTCAAAGAAATCCACGATAATTGGTGGACTGCAACCCGCCACGAGGTCCAGATTTATGAGGAGTTCAAGACACTGTTCAGGGCCAAATACTGGTCGGAGTCTACACAGAACATAGTGCAGGATGATATCTGTCACGGCAAATATGACGCCAGTCGAGGAACCACTCCAACTTCTTACTTCCTTGGTAAGGTATGTTTGGCATGAAACCTCGAACCAAGGATACCAGAGGAGTGCCTGGTCACCAAGCTCGCTTATCATTATGAGGAGGGAGTAGCCAGATCACGTCAATGGGGGCAAATAAAAACGGTCCAAGCCATGGCAGCTCTGCTTGAGGATAGCGAACACGACGGCTACTATAGAAGGAGCCGCAAGAGGAATGAGAACTTCCACGACAGAAGTGGTAACCCAAATAATAACAACACTAACTTCCAGAATTACCGAAGTAATTTTAATAATTATAATCATAATAATGTGAACCAAAATAACAAAAACAATTATCGGCCTAATAATCAGGGTAATAATAATAATAATTACGCTGGTAATAATAATAATAATAATAATAATAATAATAATACGAGACGGCCACAAAATCATAACAACAACCCCAACCGACTTCAGAACCAGGGTGGAAACAACCAACCGCAGCAATACCGCAGGGCCAACTATGTCCAGGCCAACAATGAGCAGGGAAGGAGGCGGTACTATCCAAGGCGCCGTAGCTTCAACGGTCATGATAATGAAGAGTACCAGGACGGAGACAGAAGAAATTCAAGAGGTGGACAGCGAAGGGGTTGAAGTATCGAAGGCGACAGCCGAAATAACGATTACCGACCCCAAGTAAACTTCATACAAGCCAGTAACCAACAGAACCCTAGGAGACCCGATACCAGATCACAAACAGACATCACGAATAATAATGACGATGAGAATTGGGCAACAGTCTGTGACAGGCCTGGCTTTTCAATACTGCATAACCAAGCAAGTAGCGCCGGAGAATCCAGATCTGGGAGCAGAAACCAAGGACAGGACGATCCATCTATGAGGGTCCGAATGGCCTACAATCAACAGAACCTACCAGAAAGCTGGATTCCCCTAAGAGGAGATGGCAGCTGACCCAGCACATCCCAAGACGTGAGACGACAGGACCAGAATGTTCCGAATACCTAGCGAGATGGTAGGGCCATGAAAATAATAAAGGCACAGTCACAAAAAACATGCAGAATTATGTGAACCTAATTAAAGGATATTAAACCAATTATGTATAATGAAATGTAAAATATCAATGTTTACAGTACCAAGATATGTAATACTATAAGCAGAAATCAAAAATGAATCCAAGAAAATGTAATTGACCCATAATGAGCCCAATAGAATGGCGAAAGCACTAAGACCCCCTAATGTACTATTGAATAAACCTAATATACTATTGAATAAACCTAATATACTATTGAATGAACGTAACATACTATAATAGCAAACATAATATACTACGATATTACTCTAATACTCCAACATTAATGTCAACAAATGAAATTATAAACATCCAGAATGAGTGGTAAACATCTATCACTTGAAGGAGCAGAGAAGCAAAACAACAAAGCGAGTAATACAGAAGAAGGCTATAACAAGGAATGAGAAAAGTAATTAAATAATAAAGAAAAATGTTTATCAAATATTGTATACAACAAAATGTTTATCAAATGAATATTGTATATAACAAAATGTTTATTAAATGAGTATTGTAAACCCCTGATAATCAAAGAAGATAACGAACAAAGTGTTAAAAACCCAGTGTATAAACAGTGTTAAGAGTGAACTATGGTGAACTAAAGAAGAATTTAAAGACCAACTGCATAATTATATAGTGATAAATTTAAGCGTGTAAATTAAAAACAGTGAAATAACCAAAACAACGAACTAGTATCGAAGAATAGCAACAAGGCTGATAAATAATATAGCAAATATGTCAAGTTATAAATAAAATAATGACCTGTGAAGAGAAGTATGTTAGATAAAATGCTAAAGCATGAACAGTGATAATAATGAAACCTCTAACACCTTGAATGTATTGAATATGATGTCTTATTGAAAAAATAAATGATATGTTATATTTTATGTGTTGTGATAGTGCAACAGATTGTTATGTGCAACTTTTTATTGTACCAGACAGAGATGAAGATTCCTCTGATTCTGAGGATGTATAGTTGAGGAACGGCGGAGAATGGATGCCAAATAGAGCCCCTCTGACTCCGAACCCACTATAAATGTTAGGGAATTGAATTGTAATATGTCAAGGATTAAGTAAAAAACTATGAGGTAAAATGAAAGAACAAAAGAGTTTGTCACTAGAATCAAAATGTGTATAATGTAAAGAAAAATGTGTTATTATAAAACAGGGAAATTGTTAATTTAAGAACTATGATACGATATAACTAAATGACTAAGAGTATAAAAAACTTGAACAATACTAGTAAGCTAAAAATAATACTAGCAAAGAACTCAGTCTAGAGCAACACACCAACAGACTATTGAACTTAATGCAGATACAAGCAGTAATATTATGATGAAACAAAATAAAGTGATAATTTCTTCAAACTATAAAACTTTTCTCAAATTATCAATTTTGAGAGGGGAGTATATGTAACACCACAAAATGTTACATAACCAAGACACACACCAGAAGGGTAAATTATGACACTAAAGTTATAGAAGTGAATCATTTGTAATGAATGTAGCAAAGAAGAGAAGGACCAGCAAAGAAGAAAGAAGAGGAAGGATATCAAGAAGCAGTGATGAATACACTGCATGACACTACAACAAACACAATGACTGACTTTAACTAATGGACATGCAAAGTTCACAATAAGCTGTCAAGCGAACCAGGTCATGACATTAATGTGTAGAGTCATGTAAATAGAAACTAAATAACAAATGACTTTAATAAAAGTAATAACTATAACAGCATTTTGGCTGAAATTAGAAGAACTATGATAAATAAATAACGCCTATGACTATACTAGCTATAGCCACAAGGCTATATAAAGACTAGCTTTACAAACCCAGATGTAACATTATTGGATAAAGATAATTATAAAAGGAAGTCTTATGTGTATAAGCAACTTCCTGATTAAACGAAATGTAATTAGTAATAATAATTAAGGAATAAACATGGTGCTATGAATGTATCTAGACCATACATAAACGAATTTATGTCAGTAAGTTAATAGGGAAACAGGACTCCTAATGAATATTAAATTTACTGAACAATAAATATAATTAAATGAGATGTGAAATACCACCACTCAATTATTATTGTATACCTTTAAATGGAGTAGGCCAAGTAAAATGTATTTAGAGAATAAGGAATTTTCATAATAACGTATTATCATGATTATATTAAGATTTAATATTGTTCACCTATAAACAGGTTTTAATTGTCATAATATATGTATTATTATTCAAATAATAACGTTCTAAAGAGAACACAGTGTAAATAACAAAATGTAAAAAGATAGGAAATGGTCGCATTGTGCATTATTAGCAGACGACAATAAGAAACCATGTTTCAAAACACTATTTTTATGTATTGACAGTGAAAGCTAGGTGTGAACCGCATTATGCCACATCAAAATGAAGAGCAGACAATAAGCTTTAATTTGGTAATAATAACCTAGAGATCGGAATTATAATAAGTGAATAGTGAGTGTTAGCATCATTTTTTTATCAAAATTAAGAAATTGTCAGTGAATACGGACAACAGCGACAGTCAGGCGAAAGTTACGCTCCGGTGGCGGTTAACAAAAACAATACGTCATCGTAACGGTTTGTTGTACCAATCACAGAGGAGTTTATATAGCGAGATTTGTCCCTAACGGCGATGAAGACGAGGGGTATATAACCAGAGTTGCTGAGAAATTCGCGTATTCGCTACCTTCATCTCGAGCCATCTAGTTGCCGCTCAACAGTATTTTAAATTTTAATGACTTAATACAATATAATACAGTAGTAGTAAATACTTCAAAATTTACCAAAATAATTAACAGTACAGCGATTCATCACACGAAAAGTGCATCGACAAGTAATAGTGAAACTTTTAGACAGTGCGCGTATTCAGAACGTGAAAATTGAAATTAACCTGTAAGGTAAACAACCCAGTTTCATTAAGAAGAGGGTATATTTCTCGTTCCAAGTGCGAATAAAGTGCAGTTATGTAGTGATCATTATAATCCGATCACTAAAGTGTTTAATTTTTAATCTATAAGATTAAAAAGAAGCAAGGTAGTACAGTGACCAATTTTATTGTTTATCTGTTTTCACTGATCATAATTATCAACACTCTTGTACTGACGCAAAGACAACCAAACTTTTAATAGTAAACACTGTATCAATTTATTTAGAGGATTAAATAATCCAATGTAAGAATATTTGTGTTAGAGTTAAGTATTATAATATTTGTTAGGATATAAGCATACAAAACGATCGTTAACCTCAAAAATAATTGCGAGTTTTTTTTAAAAGAGGCCAAATATGAATTATCATCACAGTAATGTCTATCAAGGCAATTAATAACGTTCTATTTGTATTTTCAAGAACCTACCCATGAGGTAACTTATAAAACAAAATTAAAATTTGTTAATAATTATAAGAGTTTTATAATGTCTTTAAATTGAGCTAGGCCAGATAGTAGATGGGTAACTTACCATCCAAATTGTATAACTGTAACAATTGTATTTTTCATTTGAGTTGATTTTAAAGGGTATAATAAACCCGTAATGTTATACAGCATAAAATTTGGTTCCAATTATTTAATTTAGATAAGCAATACTCAGCATAGAGTACATTGAGATACTTGTGAGCAGAAATCTTACAGTACTATATCCGAATTATTTTAAATGCCCTAAGCATTTAAACAAGATATAAAGTGAACACATACAATTTTAAAATTTAACAAGTTGTTTTTTTCATGGGAACCTTTCATGAAGTAAACCCATGTGGCGCCCACATTATATACAAGGAGTTGTATAACCTTGTTTCTAAAGTATAAGCTGGTTATAAGAGAATCTTGACAGTTTATTCTGGGTAAGTGAACGTCAGAACTTCAAGTACTACTACCAGGTACGTGAAAGTGTTTTTGTGTTGATTTATTTGTCCAGACAACACTTGACGGTACTTACACTGACGACATTTAACCAAGAGGAGGAATTCCACTTCAAGATCGACGCTACCGTTACATTCATTTACCGACCAGTAATTATTATTTTATCCATAAAAATTATCACACTATAATTACATAAATAATATTTACCAATTATCATAAAAGCAAATTACTGCATACCAAATAGAGACTTCATTAAACAACGTTTTTAACCTGTAACATGAAACATTTTTAACCCACGTAAACGTTAAGTTACAAATTGGCGACCAACAGAGTGCGGCTTTAAAAATATTAAATTAATAAATTTTTAATATTAAATTAGCCCGGCAAATACAATAGAACAATCATGCCTCACACACATAGATACGATACTAGGTACAAGGCCAGCCAAGGAGAAGGTGCACAAGCGAATACCGAAGCGAATATAGAGGTACAGGAGACGCATCCAACAACCGAAATGGAAGTTGAAACCAATAATTCCTTGGAAAACCAACAAGAAGGAACGCCTCCTGCAGAACCCGAGCAATCCAGACAGACTGAGAGAGTCACACAAACAGGGATCGCAGATTTCCAAGAGTGGATGAAGAAAATGATAGAGGAAACGGTGAAAAATAACGAGTCTTTGAATAAAAATATAGAATCAATTAATAAAAATATGGAAGCATTGAAGGAAGATAGTCAGAAGAATATGGAATCGTTAAATAAGAAAATAGACGACAACAGCAAAGCGTTGAAGGGAGATTTAAATACAAAATTAGACGATATCAGCAAAAAGATGGAGGAGAATAATGAAAAAATAAACACCAAAATAGACAGAGAAATAACAGTAGTCAGAAGAGAGATCGCTGAAGTACACGAGAGGTGTGAACAACACAGCCAAGATTTACAACGTACTAGAGAAGAGCTCGATGGACGAATCAACAATATAGAAGAAATTAATGAAGCCAGGATCGAGTCTCTGAAGAAGATGATCCAGGATGAAATAAAAAGAGTAAGACCGGACGTGGGAGAAAGATGTGAAGAAATAGACGCATCAGTGAACACCATAAGAACCCTGACTCTTACCAATAAAGAAAAAATCGAGGAAGTACGTCAACGGGAGATCCTACAAGTGCGCGAAGAAATCGAAATCATTCGTAACCGACCAGCACAGGGTCACTACCTACAACCCATGGATAACCGTGATGTTATCAACTTTAAAAATTACAAGAAGAACCCGACTGAATTTCTGGAACGAGTGGAGGAAAACCTGACCAGAATGCGGGAAAGCAGATGGACGGTAATACGCAGTTTGATTGATGAATACTTCAAAGAAATCCACGATAATTGGTGGACTGCAACCCGCCACGAGGTCCAGATTTATGAGGAGTTCAAGACACTGTTCAGGGCCAAATACTGGTCGGAGTCTACGCAGAACATAGTGCGGGATGATATCTGTCACGGCAAATATGACGCCAGTCGAGGAACCACTCCAACTTCTTACTTCCTTGGTAAGGTATGTTTGGCATGAAACCTCGAACCAAGGATACCAGAGGAGTGCCTGGTCACCAAGCTCGCTTATCATTATGAGGAGGGAGTAGCCAGATCACGTCAATGGGGGCAAATAAAAACGGTCCAAGCCATGGCAGCTCTGCTTGAGGATAGCGAACACGAGGGCTACTATAGAAGGAGCCGCAAGAGGAATGAGAACTTCCACGACAGAAGTGGTAACCCAAATAATAACAACACTAACTTCCAGAATTACCGAAGTAATTTTAATAATTATAATCATAATAATGTGAACCAAATAACGAAAACAATTATCGGCCTAATAATCAGGGTAATAATAATAATTACGCTGGTAATAATAATAATAATAATAATAATAATACGAGACGGCCACAAAATCATAACAACAACCCCAACCGACTTCAGAACCAGGGTGGAAACAACCAAACGCAGCAATACCGCAGGGCCAACTATGTCCAGGCCAACAATGAGGAGGGAAGGAGGCAGTACTATCCAAGGCGCCGTAGCTTCAACGGTCATGATAATGAAGAGTACCAGGACGGAGACAGAAGAAATTCAAGAGGTGGACAGGGAAGGAGTTGAAGTATCGAAGGCGACAGCCGAAATAACGATTACCGACCCCAAGTAAACTTCATACAAGCCAGTAACCAACAGAACCCTAGGAGACCCGATACCAGATCACAAACAGACATCACGAATAATAATGACGATGAGAATTGGGCAACAGTCTGTGACAGGCCTGGCTTTTCAATACTGCATAACCAAGCAAGTAGCGCCGGAGAATCCAGATCCGGGAGCAGAAACCAAGGACAGGACGATCCATCTATGAGGGTCCGAATGGCCTACAATCAACAGAACCTACCAGAAAGCTGGATTTCCCTAAGAGGAGATGGCAGCTGACCCAGCACATCCCAAGACGTGAGACGACAGGACCAGAATGTTCCGAATACCTAGCGAGATGGTAGGGCCATGAAAATAATAAAGGCACAGTCACAAAAAACATGCAGAATTATGTGAACCTAATTAAAGGATATTAAACCAATTATGTATAATGAAATGTAAAATAACAATGTTTACAGTACCAAGATATGTAATACTATAAGCAGAAATCAAAAATGAATCCAAGAAAATGTAATTGACCCATAATGAGCCCAATAGAATGGCGAAAGCACTAAGACCCCCTAATGTACTATTGAATAAACCTAATATACTATTGAATAAACCTAATATACTATTGAATGAACGTAACATACTATAATAGCAAACATAATATACTACGATATTACTCTAATACTCCAACATTAATGTCAACAAATGAAATTATAAACATCCAGAATGAGTGGTAAACATCTATCACTTGAAGGAGCAGAGAAGCAAAACAACAAAGCGAGTAATACAGAAGAAGGCTATAACAAGGAATGAGAAAAGTAATTAAATAATAAAGAAAAATGTTTATCAAATATTGTATACAACAAAATGTTTATCAAATGAATATTGTATATAACAAAATGTTTATTAAATGAGTATTGTAAACCCCTGATAATTAAAAGAAGATAACGAACAAAGTGTTAAAAACCCAGTGTATAAACAGTGTTAAGAGTGAAACTATGGTGAACTAAAGAAGAATTTAAAGACCAACTGCATAATTATATAGTGATAAAATTAAGTGTGTAAATTAAAAACAGTGAAATAACCAAAACAACGAACTAGTATCGAAGAATAGCAACAAGGCTGATAAATAATATAGCAAATATGTCAAGTTATAAATAAAATAATGACCTGTGAAGAGAAGTATGTTAGATAAAATGTTAAAGCATGAACAGTGATAATAATGAAACCTCTAACACCTTGAATGTATTGAATATGATGTCTTATTGAAAAAATAAATGATATGTTATATTTTATGTGTTGTGATAGTGCAACTGTTGTTATGTGCAACTTATTATTGTCCCAGACAGAGATGAAGCTTCCTCTGATTCTGAGGATGTATAGTTGAGGAACGGCGGAGAATGGATGCCAAATAGAGCCCCTCTGACTCCGAACCCACTATAAATGTTAGGGAATTGAATTGTAATATGTCAAGGATTAAGTAAAAAACTGTGAGGTAAAATGAAAGAACAAAAGAGTTTGTCACTAGAATCAAAATGTGTATAATGTAAAGAAAAATGTGTTATTATAAAACAGGGAAATTGTTAATTTAAGAACTATGATACGATATAACTAAATGACTAAGAGTATAAAAAACTTGAACAATACTAGTAAGCTAAAAATAATACTAGCAAAGAACTCAGTCTAGAGCAACACACCAACAGACTATTGAACTTAATGCAGATACAAGCAGTAATATTATGATGAAACAAAATAAAGTGATAATTTCTTCAAACTATAAAACTTTTCTCAAATTATCAATTTTGAGAGGGGAGTATATGTAACACCACAAAATGTTACATAACCAAGACACACACCAGAAGGGTAAATTATGACACTAAAGTTATAGAAGTGAATCATTTGTAATGAATGTAGCAAAGAAGAGAAGGAACAGCAAAGAAGAAAGAAGAGGAAGGATATCAAGAAGCAGTGATGAATACACTGCATGACACTACAACAAACACAATGACTGACTTTAACTAATGGACATGCAAAGTTCACAATAAGCTGTCAAGCGAACCAGGTCATGACATTAATGTGTAGAGTCATGTAAATAGAAACTAAATAACAAATGACTTTAATAAAAGTAATAACTATAACAGCATTTTGGCTGAAATTAGAAGAACTATGATAAATAAATAACGCCTATGACTATACTAGCTATAGCCACAAGGCTATATAAAGACTAGCTTTACAAACCCAGATGTAACATTATTGGATAAAGATAATTATAAAAGGAAGTCTTATGTGTATAAGCAACTTCCTGATTAAACGAAATGTAATTAGTAATAATAATTAAGGAATAAACATGGTGCTATGAATGTATCTAGACCATACATAAACGAATTTATGTCAGTAAGTTAATAGGGAAACAGGACTCCTAATGAATATTAAATTTACTGAACAATAAATATAATTAAATGAGATGTGAAATACCACCACTCAATTATTATTGTATACCTTTAAATGGAGTAGGCCAAGTAAAATGTATTTAGAGAATAAGGAATTTTCATAATAACGTATTATCATGATTATATTAAGATTTAATATTGTTCAGCTATAAACAGCTTTTAATTGTCATAATATATGTATTATTATTCAAATAATAACGTTCTAAAGAGAACACAGTGTAAATAACAAAATGTAAAAAGATAGGAAATGGTCGCATTGTGCATTATTAGCAGACGACAATAAGAAACCATGTTTCAGAACACTATTTTTATGTATTGACAGTGAAAGCTAGGTGTGAACCGCATTATGCCACATCAAAATAAAGAGCAGACAATAAGCTTTAATTTGATAATAATAACCTAGAGATCGGAATTATAATAAGTGAATAGTGAGTGTTAGCATCATCTTTTTATCAAAATTAAGAAATTGTCAGTGAATACGGACAACAGCGACAGTCAGGCGAAAGTTACGCTCCGGTGGCGGTTAACAAAAACAATACGTCATCGTAGCGGTTTGTTGTACCAATCACAGAGGAGTTTATATAGCGAGATTTGTCCCTAACGGCGATGAAGACGAGGGGTATATAACCAGAGATGCTGAGAAATTCGCGTATTCGCTACCTTCATCTCGAGCCATCTAGTTGCCGCTCAACAGTATCTTAAATTTTAATGACTTAATACAATATAATACAGTAGTAGTAAATACTTCAAAATTTACCAAAATAATTAACAGTACAGCGATTCATCACACGAAAAGTGCATCGACAAGTAATAGTGAAACTTTTAGACAGTGCGCGTATTTAGAACGTGAAAATTGAAATTAACCTGTAAGGTAAACAACACAGTTTCATTAAGAAGAGGGTATATTTCTCGTTCCAAGTGCGAATAAAGTGCAGTTATGTAGTGATCATTATAATCCGATCACTAAAGTGTTTAATTTTTAATCTATAAGATTAAAAAGAAGCAAGGTAGTACAGTGACAAATTTTATTGTTTATCTGTTTTCACTGATCATAATTATCAACACTCTTGTACTGACGCAAAGACAACCAAACTTTTAATAGTAAACACTGTATCAATTTATTTAGAGGATTAAATAATCCAATGTAAGAATATTTGTGTTAGAGTTAAGTATTATAATATTTGTTAGGATATAAGCATACGAAACGATCGTTAACCTCAAAAATAATTGCGAGTTTTTTTTAAAAGAGGCCAAATATGAATTATCATCACAGTAATGTCTATCAAGGCAATTAATAACGTTCTATTTGTATTTTCAAGAACCTACCCATGAGGTAACTTATAAAACAAAATTAAAATTTGTTAATAATTATAAGAGTTTTATAATGTCTTTAAATTGAGCTAGGCCAGATAGTAGATGGGTAACTTACCATCCAAATTGTATAACTGTAACAATTGTATTTTTCATTTGAGTTGATTTTAAAGGGTATAATAAACCCGTAATGTTATACAGCATAAAATTTGGTTCCAATTATTTCATTTAGATAAGCAATACTCAGCATAGAGTACATTGAGATACTTGTGAGCAGAAATCTTACAGTACTATATCCGAATTATTTTAAATGCCCTAAGCATTTAAACAAGATATAAAGTGAACACATACAATTTTAAAATTTAACAAGTTGTTTTTTTCATGGGAACCTTTCATGAAGTAAACCCATGTGGCGCCCACATTATATACAAGGAGTTGTATAACCTTGTTTCTAAAGTATAAGCTGGTTATAAGAGAATCTTGACAGTTTATTCTGGGTAAGTGAACGTCAGAACTTCAAGTACTACTACCAGGTATGTGAAAGTGTTTTTTGTGTTGATTTATTTGTCCAGACAACACTTGACGGTACTTACACTGACGACATTTAACCAAGAGGAGGAATTCCACTTCAAGATCGACGCTACCGTTACATTCATTTACCGACCAGTAATTATTATTTTATCCATAAAAATTATCACACTATAATTACATAAATAATATTTACCAATTATCATAAAAGCAAATTACTGCATACCAAATAGAGACTTCATTAAACAACGTTTTTAACCTGTAACATGAAACATTTTTAACCCACGTAAACGTTAAGTTACAAATTGGCGACCAACAGAGTGCGGCTTTAGAAATATTAAATTAATAAATTTTTAATATTAAATTAGCCCGGCAAATACAATAGAACAATCATGCCTCACACACATAGATACGATACTAGGTACAAGGCCAGCCAAGGAGAAGGTGCACAAGCGAATACCGAAGCGAATATAGAGGTACAGGAGATGCATCCAACAACCGAAATGGAAGTTGAAACCAATAATTCCTTGGAAAACCAACAAGAAGGAACGCCTCCTGCAGAACCCGAGCAATCCAGACAGACTGAGAGAGTCACACAAACAGGGATCGCAGATTTCCAAGAGTGGATGAAGAAAATGATAGAGGAAACGGTGAAAAATAACGAGTCTTTGAATAAAAATATAGAATCAATTAATAAAAATATGGAAGCATTGAAGGAAGATAGTCAGAAGGAATCGTTAACTAAGAAAATAGACGACAACAGCAAAGCGTTGAAGGGAGATTTAAATACAAAATTAGACGATATCAGCAAAAAGATGGAGGAGAATAATGAAAAATAAACACCAAAATAGACAGAGAAATAACAGTAGTCAGAAGAGAGATCGCTGAAGTACACGAGAGGTGTGAACAACACAGCCAAGATTTACAACGTACTAGAGAAGAGCTCGATGGACGAATCAACAATATAGAAGAAATTAATGAAGCCAGGATCGAGTCTCTGAAGAAGATGATCCAGGACGAAATAAAAAGAGTAAGACCGGACGTGGGAGAAAGATGTGAAGAAATAGACGCATCAGTGAACACCATAAGAACCCTGACTGTTACCAATAAAGAAAAAATCGAGGAAGTACGTCAACGGGAGATCCTACAAGTGCGCGAAGAAATCGAAATCATTCGTAACCGACCAGCACAGGGTCACTACCTACAACCCATGGATAACCGTGATGTTATCAACTTTAAAAATTACAAGAAGAACCCGACTGAATTTCTGGAACGAGTGGAGGAAAACCTGACCAGAATGCGGGAAAGCAGATGGACGGTAATACGCAGTTTGATTGATGAATACTTCAAAGAAATCCACGATAATTGGTGGACTGCAACCCGCCACGAGGTCCAGATTTATGAGGAGTTCAAGACACTGTTCAGGGCCAAATACTGGTCGGAGTCTACACAGAACATAGTGCAGGATGATATCTGTCACGGCAAATATGACGCCAGTCGAGGAACCACTCCAACTTCTTACTTCCTTGGTAAGGTATGTTTGGCATGAAACCTCGAACCAAGGATACCAGAGGAGTGCCTGGTCACCAAGCTCGCTTATCATTATGAGGAGGGAGTAGCCAGATCACGTCAATGGGGGCAAATAAAAACGGTCCAAGCCATGGCAGCTCTGCTTGAGGATAGCGAACACGACGGCTACTATAGAAGGAGCCGCAAGAGGAATGAGAACTTCCACGACAGAAGTGGTAACCCAAATAATAACAACACTAACTTCCAGAATTACCGAAGTAATTTTAATAATTATAATCATAATAATGTGAACCAAAATAACAAAAACAATTATCGGCCTAATAATCAGGGTAATAATAATAATAATTACGCTGGTAATAATAATAATAATAATAATAATAATAATAATAATACGAGACGGCCACAAAATCATAACAACAACCCCAACCGACTTCAGAACCAGGGTGGAAACAACCAACCGCAGCAATACCGCAGGGCCAACTATGTCCAGGCCAACAATGAGCAGGGAAGGAGGCGGTACTATCCAAGGCGCCGTAGCTTCAACGGTCATGATAATGAAGAGTACCAGGACGGAGACAGAAGAAATTCAAGAGGTGGACAGCGAAGGGGTTGAAGTATCGAAGGCGACAGCCGAAATAACGATTACCGACCCCAAGTAAACTTCATACAAGCCAGTAACCAACAGAACCCTAGGAGACCCGATACCAGATCACAAACAGACATCACGAATAATAATGACGATGAGAATTGGGCAACAGTCTGTGACAGGCCTGGCTTTTCAATACTGCATAACCAAGCAATTAGCGCCGGAGAATCCAGATCCGGGAGCGGAAACCAAGGACAGGACGATCCATCTATGAGGGTCCGAATGGCCTACAATCAACAGAACCTACCAGAAAGCTGGATTCCCCTAAGAGGAGATGGCAGCTGACCCAGCACATCCCAAGACGTGAGACGACAGGACCAGAATGTTCCGAATACCTAGCGAGATGGTAGGGCCATGAAAATAATAAAGGCACAGTCACAAAAAACATGCAGAATTATGTGAACCTAATTAAAGGATATTAAACCAATTATGTATAATGAAATGTAAAATATCAATGTTTACAGTACCAAGATATGTAATACTATAAGCAGAAATCAAAAATGAATCCAAGAAAATGTAATTGACCCATAATGAGCCCAATAGAATGGCGAAAGCACTAAGACCCCCTAATGTACTATTGAATAAACCTAATATACTATTGAATAAACCTAATATACTATTGAATGAACGTAACATACTATAATAGCAAACATAATATACTACGATATTACTCTAATACTCCAACATTAATGTCAACAAATGAAATTATAAACATCCAGAATGAGTGGTAAACATCTATCACTTGAAGGAGCAGAGAAGCAAAACAACAAAGCGAGTAATACAGAAGAAGGCTATAACAAGGAATGAGAAAAGTAATTAAATAATAAAGAAAAATGTTTATCAAATATTGTATACAACAAAATGTTTATCAAATGAATATTGTATATAACAAAATGTTTATTAAATGAGTATTGTAAACCCCTGATAATCAAAGAAGATAACGAACAAAGTGTTAAAAACCCAGTGTATAAACAGTGTTAAGAGTGAACTATGGTGAACTAAAGAAGAATTTAAAGACCAACTGCATAATTATATAGTGATAAATTTAAGCGTGTAAATTAAAAACAGTGAAATAACCAAAACAACGAACTAGTATCGAAGAATAGCAACAAGGCTGATAAATAATATAGCAAATATGTCAAGTTATAAATAAAATAATGACCTGTGAAGAGAAGTATGTTAGATAAAATGCTAAAGCATGAACAGTGATAATAATGAAACCTCTAACACCTTGAATGTATTGAATATGATGTCTTATTGAAAAAATAAATGATATGTTATATTTTATGTGTTGTGATAGTGCAACAGATTGTTATGTGCAACTTTTTATTGTACCAGACAGAGATGAAGATTCCTCTGATTCTGAGGATGTATAGTTGAGGAACGGCGGAGAATGGATGCCAAATAGAGCCCCTCTGACTCCGAACCCACTATAAATGTTAGGGAATTGAATTGTAATATGTCAAGGATTAAGTAAAAAACTATGAGGTAAAATGAAAGAACAAAAGAGTTTGTCACTAGAATCAAAATGTGTATAATGTAAAGAAAAATGTGTTATTATAAAACAGGGAAATTGTTAATTTAAGAACTATGATACGATATAACTAAATGACTAAGAGTATAAAAAACTTGAACAATACTAGTAAGCTAAAAATAATACTAGCAAAGAACTCAGTCTAGAGCAACACACCAACAGACTATTGAACTTAATGCAGATACAAGCAGTAATATTATGATGAAACAAAATAAAGTGATAATTTCTTCAAACTATAAAACTTTTCTCAAATTATCAATTTTGAGAGGGGAGTATATGTAACACCACAAAATGTTACATAACCAAGACACACACCAGAAGGGTAAATTATGACACTAAAGTTATAGAAGTGAATCATTTGTAATGAATGTAGCAAAGAAGAGAAGGACCAGCAAAGAAGAAAGAAGAGGAAGGATATCAAGAAGCAGTGATGAATACACTGCATGACACTACAACAAACACAATGACTGACTTTAACTAATGGACATGCAAAGTTCACAATAAGCTGTCAAGCGAACCAGGTCATGACATTAATGTGTAGAGTCATGTAAATAGAAACTAAATAACAAATGACTTTAATAAAAGTAATAACTATAACAGCATTTTGGCTGAAATTAGAAGAACTATGATAAATAAATAACGCCTATGACTATACTAGCTATAGCCACAAGGCTATATAAAGACTAGCTTTACAAACCCAGATGTAACATTATTGGATAAAGATAATTATAAAAGGAAGTCTTATGTGTATAAGCAACTTCCTGATTAAACGAAATGTAATTAGTAATAATAATTAAGGAATAAACATGGTGCTATGAATGTATCTAGACCATACATAAACGAATTTATGTCAGTAAGTTAATAGGGAAACAGGACTCCTAATGAATATTAAATTTACTGAACAATAAATATAATTAAATGAGATGTGAAATACCACCACTCAATTATTATTGTATACCTTTAAATGGAGTAGGCCAAGTAAAATGTATTTAGAGAATAAGGAATTTTCATAATAACGTATTATCATGATTATATTAAGATTTAATATTGTTCAGCTATAAACAGCTTTTAATTGTCATAATATATGTATTATTATTCAAATAATAACGTTCTAAAGAGAACACAGTGTAAATAACAAAATGTAAAAAGATAGGAAATGGTCGCATTGTGCATTATTAGCAGACGACAATAAGAAACCATGTTTCAAAACACTATTTTTATGTATTGACAGTGAAAGCTAGGTGTGAACCGCATTATGCCACATCAAAATAAAGAGCAGACAATAAGCTTTAATTTGATAATAATAACCTAGAGATCAGAATTATAATAAGTGAATAGTGAGTGTTAGCATCATTTTTTTATCAAAATTAAGAAATTGTCAGTGAATACGGACAACAGCGACAGTCAGGCGAAAGTTACGCTCCGGTGGCGGTTAACAAAAACAATACGTCATCGTAACGGTTTGTTGTACCAATCACAGAGGAGTTTATATAGCGAGATTTGTCCCTAACGGCGATGAAGACGAGGGGTATATAACCAGAGATGCTGAGAAATTCGCGTATTCGCTACCTTCATCCCGAGCCATCTAGTTGCCGCTCAACAGTATCTTAAATTTTAATGACTTAATACAATATAATACAGTAGTAGTAAATACTTCAAAATTTACCAAAATAATTAACAGTACAGCGATTCATCACACGAAAAGTGCATCGACAAGTAATAGTGAAACTTTTATAGACAGTGCGCGTATTCAGAACGTGAAAATTGAAATTAACCTATAAGGTAAACAACCCAGTTTCATTAAGAAGAGGGATAATTCGCACAACTTCCAAGTGCGAATAAAGTGCAGTTATGTAGTGATCATTATAATCCGATCACTAAAGTGTTTAATTTTTAATCTATAAGATTAAAAAGAAGCAAGGTAGTACAGTGACCAATTTTATTGTTTATCTGTTTTCACTGATCATAATTATCAACACTCTTGTACTGACGCAAAGACAACCAAACTTTTAATAGTAAACACTGTATCAATTTATTTAGAGGATTAAATAATCCAATGTAAGAATATTTGTGTTAGAGTTAAGTATTATAATATTTGTTAGGATATAAGCATACGAAACGATCGTTAACCTCAAAAATAATTGCGAGTTTTTTTTAAAAGAGGCCAAATATGAATTATCATCACAGTAATGTCTATCAAGGCAATTAATAACGTTCTATTTGTATTTTCAAGAACCTACCCATGAGGTAACTTATAAAACAAAATTAAAATTTGTTAATAATTATAAGAGTTTTATAATGTCTTTAAATTGAGCTAGGCCAGATAGTAGATGGGTAACTTACCATCCAAATTGTATAACTGTAACAATTGTATTTTTCATTTGAGTTGATTTTAAAGGGTATAATAAACCTGTAATGTTATACAGCATAAAATTTGGTTCCAATTATTTCATTTAGATAAGCAATACTCAGCATAGAGTACATTGAGATACTTGTGAGCAGAAATCTTACAGTACTATATCCGAATTATTTTAAATGCCCTAAGCATTTAAACAAGATATAAAGTGAACACATACAATTTTAAAATTTAACAAGTTGTTTTTTTCATGGGAACCTTTCATGAAGTAAACCCATGTGGCGCCCACATTATATACAAGGAGTTGTATAACCTTGTTTCTAAAGTATAAGCTGGTTATAAGAGAATCTTGACAGTTTATTCTGGGTAAGTGAACGTCAGAACTTCAAGTACTACTACCAGGTACGTGAAAGTGTTTTTTGTGTTGATTTATTTGTCCAGACAACACTTGACGGTACTTACACTGACGACATTTAACCAAGAGGAGGAATTCCACTTCAAGATCGACGCTACCGTTACATTCATTTACCGACCAGTAATTATTATTTTATCCATAAAAATTATCACACTATAATTACATAAATAATATTTACCAATTATCATAAAAGCAAATTACTGCATACCAAATAGAGACTTCATTAAACAACGTTTTTAACCTGTAACATGAAACATTTTTAACCCACGTAAACGTTAAGTTACAAATTGGCGACCAACAGAGTGCGGCTTTAAAAATATTAAATTAATAAATTTTTAATATTAAATTAGCCCGGCAAATACAATAGAACAATCATGCCTCACACACATAGATACGATACTAGGTACAAGGCCAGCCAAGGAGAAGGTGCACAAGCGAATACCGAAGCGAATATAGAGGTACAGGAGACGCATCCAACAACCGAAATGGAAGTTGAAACCAATAATTCCTTGGAAAACCAACAAGAAGGAACGCCTCCTGCAGAACCCGAGCAATCCAGACAGACTGAGAGAGTTACACAAACAGGGATCGCAGATTTCCAAGAGTGGATGAAGAAAATGATAGAGGAAACGGTGAAAAATAACGAGTCTTTGAATAAAAATATAGAATCAATTAATAAAAATATGGAAGCATTGAAGGAAGATAGTCAGAAGGAATCGTTAACTAAGAAAATAGACGACAACAGCAAAGCGTTGAAGGGAGATTTAAATACAAAATTAGACGATATCAGCAAAAAGATGGAGGAGAATAATGAAAAATAAACACCAAAATAGACAGAGAAATAACAGTAGTCAGAAGAGAGATCGCGGAAGTACACGAGAGGTGTGAACAACACAGCCAAGATTTACAACGTACTAGAGAAGAGCTCGATGGACGAATCAACAATATAGAAGAAATTAATGAAGCCAGGATCGAGTCTCTGAAGAAGATGATCCAGGACGAAATAAAAAGAGTAAGACCGGACGTGGGAGAAAGATGTGAAGAAATAGACGCATCAGTGAACACCATAAGAACCCTGACTGTTACCAATAAAGAAAAAATCGAGGAAGTACGTCAACGGGAGATCCTACAAGTGCGCGAAGAAATCGAAATCATTCGTAACCGACCAGCACAGGGTCACTACCTACAACCCATGGATAACCGTGATGTTATCAACTTTAAAAATTACAAGAAGAACCCGATTGAATTTCTGGAACGAGTGGAGGAAAACCTGACCAGAATGCGGGAAAGCAGATGGACGGTAATACGCAGTTTGATTGATGAATACTTCAAAGAAATCCACGATAATTGGTGGACTGCAACCCGCCACGAGGTCCAGAGTTATGAGGAGTTCAAGACACTGTTCAGGGCCAAATACTGGTCGGAGTCTACGCAGAACATAGTGCGGGATGATACCTGTCACGGCAAATATGACGCCAGTCGAGGAACCACTCCAACTTCTTACTTCCTTGGTAAGGTATGTTTGGCATGAAACCTCGAACCAAGGATACCAGAGGAGTGCCTGGTGACCAAGCTCGTTTATCATTATGAGGAGGGAGTAGCCAGATCACGTCAATGGGGGCAAATAAAAACGGTCCAAGCCATGGCAGCTCTGCTTGAGGATAGCGAACACGAGGGCTACTATAGAAGGAGCCGCAAGAGGAATGAGAACTTCCACGACAGAAGTGGTAACCCAAATAATAACAACAATAACTTCCAGAATTACCGAAGTAATTTTAATAATTATAATCATAATAATGTGAACCAAAATAACGAAAACAATTATCGGCCTAATAATCAGGGTAATAATAATAATTACGCTGGTAATAATAATAATAATAATAATACGAGACGGCCACAAAATCATAACAACAACCCCAACCGACTTCAGAACCAGGGTGGAAACAACCAACCGCAGCAATACCGCAGGGCCAACTATGTCCAGGCCAACAATGAGCAGGGAAGGAGGCGGTACTATCCAAGGCGCCGTAGCTTCAACGGTCATGATAATGAAGAGTACCAGGACGGAGACAGAAGAAATTCAAGAGGTGGACAGCGAAGGAGTTGAAGTATCGAAGGCGACAGCCGAAATAACGATTACCGACCCCAAGTAAACTTCATACAAGCCAGTAACCAACCGAACCCTAGGAGACCCGATACCAGATCACAAACAGACATCACGAATAATAATGACGATGAGAATTGGGCAACAGTCTGTGACAGGCCTGGCTTTTCAATACTGCATAACCAAGCAAGTAGCGCCGGAGAATCCAGATCCGGGAGCGGAAACCAAGGACAGGACGATCCATCTATGAGGGTCCGAATAGCCTACAATCAACAGAACCTACCAGAAAGCTGGATTCCCCTAAGAGGAGATGGCAGCTGACCCAGCACATCCCAAGACGTGAGACGACAGGAACCAGAATGTTCCGAATACCTAGCGAGATGGTAGGGCCATGAAAATAATAAAGGCACAGTCACAAAAAACATGCAGAATTATGTGAACCTAATTAAAGGATATTAAACCAATTATGTATAATGAAATGTAAAATATCATAATGTTTACAGTACCAAGATATGTAATACTATAAGCAGAAATCAAAAATGAATCCAAGAAAATGTAATTGACCCATAATGAGCCCAATAGAATGGCGAAAGCACTAAGACCCCCTAATGTACTATTGAATAAACCTAATATACTATGGAATAAACCTAATATACTATTGAATGAACGTAACATACTATAATAGCAAACATAATATACTACGATATTACTCTAATACTCCAACATTAATGTCAACAAATGAAATTATAAACATCCAGAATGAGTGGTAAACATCTATCACTTGAAGGAGCAGAGAAGCAAAACAACAAAGCGAGTAATACAGAAGAAGGCTATAACAAGGAATGAGAAAAGTAATTAAATAATAAAGAAAAATGTTTATCAAATATTGTATACAACAAAATGTTTATCAAATGAATATTGTATATAACAAAATGTTTATTAAATGAGTATTGTAAACCCCTGATAATCAAAGAAGATAACGAACAAAGTGTTAAAAACCCAGTGTATAAACAGTGTTAAGAGTGAACTATGGTGAACTAAAGAAGAATTTAAAGACCAACTGCATAATTATATAGTGATAAATTTAAGCGTGTAAATTAAAAACAGTGAAATAACCAAAACAACGAACTAGTATCGAAGAATAGCAACAAGGCTGATAAATAATATAGCAAATATGTCAAGTTATAAATAAAATAATGACCTGTGAAGAGAAGTATGTTAGATAAAATGCTAAAGCATGAACAGTGATAATAATGAAACCTCTAACACCTTGAATGTATTGAATATGATGTCTTATTGAAAAAATAAATGATATGTTATATTTTATGTGTTGTGATAGTGCAACAGATTGTTATGTGCAACTTTTTATTGTACCAGACAGAGATGAAGATTCCTCTGATTCTGAGGATGTATAGTTGAGGAACGGCGGAGAATGGATGCCAAATAGAGCCCCTCTGACTCCGAACCCACTATAAATGTTAGGGAATTGAATTGTAATATGTCAAGGATTAAGTAAAAAACTATGAGGTAAAATGAAAGAACAAAAGAGTTTGTCACTAGAATCAAAATGTGTATAATGTAAAGAAAAATGTGTTATTATAAAACAGGGAAATTGTTAATTTAAGAACTATGATACGATATAACTAAATGACTAAGAGTATAAAAAACTTGAACAATACTAGTAAGCTAAAAATAATACTAGCAAAGAACTCAGTCTAGAGCAACACACCAACAGACTATTGAACTTAATGCAGATACAAGCAGTAATATTATGATGAAACAAAATAAAGTGATAATTTCTTCAAACTATAAAACTTTTCTCAAATTATCAATTTTGAGAGGGGAGTATATGTAACACCACAAAATGTTACATAACCAAGACACACACCAGAAGGGTAAATTATGACCCAAAGTTATAGAAGTGAATCATTTGTAATGAATGTAGCAAAGAAGAGAAGGACCAGCAAAGAAGAAAGAATAGGAAGGATATCAAGAAGCAGTGATGAATACACTGCATGACACTACAACAAACACAATGACTGACTTTAACTAATGGACATGCAAAGTTCACAATAAGCTGTCAAGCGAACCAGGTCATGACATTAATGTGTAGAGTCATGTAAATAGAAACTAAATAACAAATGACTTTAATAAAAGTAATAACTATAACAGCATTTTGGCTGAAATTAGAAGAACTATGATAAATAAATAACGCCTATGACTATACTAGCTATAGCCACAAGGCTATATAAAGACTAGCTTTACAAACCCAGATGTAACATTATTGGATAAAGATAATTATAAAAGGAAGTCTTATGTGTATAAGCAACTTCCTGATTAAACGAAATGTAATTAGTAATAATAATTAAGGAATAAACATGGTGCTATGAATGTATCTAGACCATACATAAACTAATTTATGTCAGTAAGTTAATAGGGAAACAGGACTCCTAATGAATATTAAATTTACTGAACAATAAATATAATTAAATGAGATGTGAAATACCACCACTCAATTATTATTGTATACCTTTAAATGGAGTAGGCCAAGTAAAATGTATTTAGAGAATAAGGAATTTTCATAACAACGTATTATCATGATTATATTAAGATTTAATATTGTTCAGCTATAAACAGCTTTTAATTGTCATAATATATGTATTATTATTCAAATAATAACGTTCTAAAGAGAACACAGTGTAAATAACAAAATGTAAAAAGATAGGAAATGGTCGCATTGTGCATTATTAGCAGACGACAATAAGAAACCATGTTTCAAAACACTATTTTTATGTATTGACAGTGAAAGCTAGGTGTGAACCGCATTATGCCACATCAAAATAAAGAGCAGACAATAAGCTTTAATTTGATAATAATAACCTAGAGATCGGAATTATAATAAGTGAATAGTGAGTGTTAGCATCATTTTTTTATCAAAATTAAGAAATTGTCAGTGAATACGGACAACAGCGACAGTCAGGCGAAAGTTACGCTCCGGTGGCGGTTAACAAAAACAATACGTCATCGTAACGGTTTGTTGTACCAATCACAGAGGAGTTTATATAGCGAGATTTGTCCCTAACGGCGATGAAGACGAGGGGTATATAACCAGAGATGCTGAGAAATTCGCGTATTCGCTACCTTCATCCCGAGCCATCTAGTTGCCGCTCAACAGTATCTTAAATTTTAATGACTTAATACAATATAATACAGTAGTAGTAAATACTTCAAAATTTACCAAAATAATTAACAGTACAGCGATTCATCACACGAAAAGTGCATCGACAAGTAATAGTGAAACTTTTATAGACAGTGCGCGTATTCAGAACGTGAAAATTGAAATTAACCTATAAGGTAAACAACCCAGTTTCATTAAGAAGAGGGATAATTCGCACAACTTCCAAGTGCGAATAAAGTGCAGTTATGTAGTGATCATTATAATCCGATCACTAAAGTGTTTAATTTTTAATCTATAAGATTAAAAAGAAGCAAGGTAGTACAGTGACCAATTTTATTGTTTATCTGTTTTCACTGATCATAATTATCAACACTCTTGTACTGACGCAAAGACAACCAAACTTTTAATAGTAAACACTGTATCAATTTATTTAGAGGATTAAATAATCCAATGTAAGAATATTTGTGTTAGAGTTAAGTATTATAATATTTGTTAGGATATAAGCATACGAAACGATCGTTAACCTCAAAAATAATTGCGAGTTTTTTTTAAAAGAGGCCAAATATGAATTATCATCACAGTAATGTCTATCAAGGCAATTAATAACGTTCTATTTGTATTTTCAAGAACCTACCCATGAGGTAACTTATAAAACAAAATTAAAATTTGTTAATAATTATAAGAGTTTTATAATGTCTTTAAATTGAGCTAGGCCAGATAGTAGATGGGTAACTTACCATCCAAATTGTATAACTGTAACAATTGTATTTTTCATTTGAGTTGATTTTAAAGGGTATAATAAACCCGTAATGTTATACAGCATAAAATTTGGTTCCAATTATTTCATTTAGATAAGCAATACTCAGCATAGAGTACATTGAGATACTTGTGAGCAGAAATCTTACAGTACTATATCCGAATTATTTTAAATGCCCTAAGCATTTAAACAAGATATAAAGTGAACACATACAATTTTAAAATTTAACAAGTTGTTTTTTTCATGGGAACCTTTCATGAAGTAAACCCATGTGGCGCCCACATTATATACAAGGAGTTGTATAACCTTGTTTCTAAAGTATAAGCTGGTTATAAGAGAATCTTGACAGTTTATTCTGGGTAAGTGAACGTCAGAACTTCAAGTACTACTACCAGGTACGTGAAAGTGTTTTTTGTGTTGATTTATTTGTCCAGACAACACTTGACGGTACTTACACTGACGACATTTAACCAAGAGGAGGAATTCCACTTCAAGATCGACGCTACCGTTACATTCATTTACCGACCAGTAATTATTATTTTATCCATAAAAATTATCACACTATAATTACATAAATAATATTTACCAATTATCATAAAAGCAAATTACTGCATACCAAATAGAGACTTCATTAAACAACGTTTTTAACCTGTAACATGAAACATTTTTAACCCACGTAAACGTTAAGTTACAAATTGGCGACCAACAGAGTGCGGCTTTAAAAATATTAAATTAATAAATTTGTAATATTAAATTAGCCCGGCAAATACAATAGAACAATCATGCCTCACACACATAGATACGATACTAGGTACAAGGCCAGCCAAGGAGAAGGTGCACAAGCGAATACCGAAGCGAATATAGAGGTACAGGAGACGCATCCAACAACCGAAATGGAAGTTGAAACCAATAATTCCTTGGAAAACCAACAAGAAGGAACGCCTCCTGCAGAACCCGAGCAATCCAGACAGACTGAGAGAGTCACACAAACAGGGATCGCAGATTTCCAAGAGTGGATGAAGAAAATGATAGAGGAAACGGTGAAAAATAACGAGTCTTTGAATAAAAATATAGAATCAATTAATAAAAATATGGAAGCATTGAAGGAAGATAGTCAGAAGAATATGGAATCGTTAAATAAGAAAATAGACGACAACAGCAAAGCGTTGAAGGGAGATTTAAATACAAAATTAGACGATATCAGCAAAAAGATGGAGGAGAATAATGAAAAATAAACACCAAAATAGACAGAGAAATAACAGTAGTCAGAAGAGAGATCGCTGAAGTACACGAGAGGTGTGAACAAACAGCCAAGATTTACAACGTACTAGAGAAGAGCTCGATGGACGAGTCAACAATATAGAAGAAATTAATGAAGCCAGGATCGAGTCTCTGAAGAAGATGATCCAGGACGAAATAAAAAGAGTAAGACCGGACGTGGGAGAAAGATGTGAAGAAATAGACGCATCAGTGAACACCATAAGAACCCTGACTGTTACCAATAAAGAAAAAATCGAGGAAGTACGTCAACGGGAGATCCTACAAGTGCGCGAAGAAATCGAAATCATTCGTAACCGACCAGCACAGGGTCACTACCTACAACCCATGGATAACCGTGATGTTATCAACTTTAAAAATTACAAGAAGAACCCGATTGAATTTCTGGAACGAGTGGAGGAAAACCTGACCAGAATGCGGGAAAGCAGATGGACGGTAATACGCAGTTTGATTGATGAATACTTCAATGAAATCCACGATAATTGGTGGACTGCAACCCGCCACGAGGTCCAGAGTTATGAGGAGTTCAAGACACTGTTCAGGGCCAAATACTGGTCGGAGTCTACGCAGAACATAGTGCGGGATGATATCTGTCACGGCAAATATGACGCCAGTCGAGGAACCACTCCAACTTCTTACTTCCTTGGTAAGGTATGTTTGGCATGAAACCTCGAACCAAGGATACCAGAGGGGTGCCTGGTGACCAAGCTCGCTTATCATTATGAGGAGGGAGTAGCCAGATCACGTCAATGGGGGCAAATAAAAACGGTCCAAGCCATGGCAGCTCTGCTTGAGGATAGCGAACACGAGGGCTACTATAGAAGGAGCCGCAAGAGGAATGAGAACTTCCACGACAGAAGTGGTAACCCAAATAATAACAACACTAACTTCCAGAATTACCGAAGTAATTTTAATAATTATAATCATAATAATGTGAACCAAAATAACGAAAACAATTATCGGCCTAATAATCAGGGTAATAATAATAATTACGCTGGTAATAATAATAATAATAATAATACGAGACGGCCACAAAATCATAACAACAACCCCAACCGACTTCAGAACCAGGGTGGAAACAACCAACCGCAGCAATACCGCAGGGCCAACTATGTCCAGGCCAACAATGAGCAGGGAAGGAGGCGGTACTATCCAAGGCGCCGTAGCTTCAACGGTCATGATAATGAAGAGTACCAGGACGGAGACAGAAGAAATTCAAGAGGTGGACAGCGAAGGAGTTGAAGTATCGAAGGCGACAGCCGAAATAACGATTACCGACCCCAAGTAAACTTCATACAAGCCAGTAACCAACCGAACCCTAGGAGACCCGATACCAGATCACAAACAGACATCACGAATAATAATGACGATGAGAATTGGGCAACAGTCTGTGACAGGCCTGGCTTTTCAATACTGCATAACCAAGCAATTAGCGCCGGAGAATCCAGATCCGGGAGCGGAAACCAAGGACAGGACGATCCATCTATGAGGGTCCGAATGGCCTACAATCAACAGAACCTACCAGAAAGCTGGATTCCCCTAAGAGGAGATGGCAGCTGACCCAGCACATCCCAAGACGTGAGACGACAGGAACCAGAATGTTCCGAATACCTAGCGAGATGGTAGGGCCATGAAAATAATAAAGGCACAGTCACAAAAAACATGCAGAATTATGTGAACCTAATTAAAGGATATTAAACCAATTATGTATAATGAAATGTAAAATATCAATGTTTACAGTACCAAGATATGTAATACTATAAGCAGAAATCAAAAATGAATCCAAGAAAATGTAATTGACCCATAATGAGCCCAATAGAATGGCGAAAGCACTAAGACCCCCTAATGTACTATTGAATAAACCTAATATACTATTGAATAAACCTAATATACTATTGAATGAACGTAACATACTATAATAGCAAACATAATATACTACGATATTACTCTAATACTCCAACATTAATGTCAACAAATGAAATTATAAACATCCAGAATGAATGGTAAACATCTATCACTTGAAGGAGCAGAGAAGCAAAACAACAAAGCGAGTAATACAGAAGAAGGCTATAACAAGGAATGAGAAAAGTAATTAAATAATAAAGAAAAATGTTTATCAAATATTGTATACAACAAAATGTTTATCAAATGAATATTGTATATAACAAAATGTTTATTAAATGAGTATTGTAAACCCCTGATAATCAAAGAAGATAACGAACAAAGTGTTAAAAACCCAGTGTATAAACAGTGTTAAGAGTGAACTATGGTGAACTAAAGAAGAATTTAAAGACCAACTGCATAATTATATAGTGATAAATTTAAGCGTGTAAATTAAAAACAGTGAAATAACCAAAACAACGAACTAGTATCGAAGAATAGCAACAAGGCTGATAAATAATATAGCAAATATGTCAAGTTATAAATAAAATAATGACCTGTGAAGAGAAGTATGTTAGATAAAATGTTAAAGCATGAACAGTGATAATAATGAAACCTCTAACACCTTGAATGTATTGAATATGATGTCTTATTGAAAAAATAAATGATATGTTATATTTTATGTGTTGTGATAGTGCAACAGATTGTTATGTGCAACTTTTTATTGTACCAGACAGAGATGAAGATTCCTCTGATTCTGAGGATGTATAGTTGAGGAACGGCGGAGAATGGATGCCAAATAGAGCCCCTCTGACTCCGAACCCACTATAAATGTTAGGGAATTGAATTGTAATATGTCAAGGATTAAGTAAAAAACTATGAGGTAAAATGAAAGAACAAAAGAGTTTGTCACTAGAATCAAAATGTGTATAATGTAAAGAAAAATGTGTTATTATAAAACAGGGAAATTGTTAATTTAAGAACTATGATACGATATAACTAAATGACTAAGAGTATAAAAAACTTGAACAATACTAGTAAGCTAAAAATAATACTAGCAAAGAACTCAGTCTAGAGCAACACACCAACAGACTATTGAACTTAATGCAGATACAAGCAGTAATATTATGATGAAACAAAATAAAGTGATAATTTCTTCAAACTATAAAACTTTTCTCAAATTATCAATTTTGAGAGGGGAGTATATGTAACACCACAAAATGTTACATAACCAAGACACACACCAGAAGGGTAAATTATGACCCAAAGTTATAGAAGTGAATCATTTGTAATGAATGTAGCAAAGAAGAGAAGGACCAGCAAAGAAGAAAGAATAGGAAGGATATCAAGAAGCAGTGATGAATACACTGCATGACACTACAACAAACACAATGACTGACTTTAACTAATGGACATGCAAAGTTCACAATAAGCTGTCAAGCGAACCAGGTCATGACATTAATGTGTAGAGTCATGTAAATAGAAACTAAATAACAAATGACTTTAATAAAAGTAATAACTATAACAGCATTTTGGCTGAAATTAGAAGAACTATGATAAATAAATAACGCCTATGACTATACTAGCTATAGCCACAAGGCTATATAAAGACTAGCTTTACAAACCCAGATGTAACATTATTGGATAAAGATAATTATAAAAGGAAGTCTTATGTGTATAAGCAACTTCCTGATTAAACGAAATGTAATTAGTAATAATAATTAAGGAATAAACATGGTGCTATGAATGTATCTAGACCATACATAAACGAATTTATGTCAGTAAGTTAATAGGGAAACAGGACTCCTAATGAATATTAAATTTACTGAACAATAAATATAATTAAATGAGATGTGAAATACCACCACTCAATTATTATTGTATACCTTTAAATGGAGTAGGCCAAGTAAAATGTATTTAGAGAATAAGGAATTTTCATAACAACGTATTATCATGATTATATTAAGATTTAATATTGTTCAGCTATAAACAGCTTTTAATTGTCATAATATATGTATTATTATTCAAATAATAACGTTCTAAAGAGAACACAGTGTAAATAACAAAATGTAAAAAGATAGGAAATGGTCGCATTGTGCATTATTAGCAGACGACAATAAGAAACCATGTTTCAAAACACTATTTTTATGTATTGACAGTGAAAGCTAGGTGTGAACCGCATTATGCCACATCAAAATAAAGAGCAGACAATAAGCTTTAATTTGATAATAATAACCTAGAGATCGGAATTATAATAAGTGAATAGTGAGTGTTAGCATCATTTTTTTATCAAAATTAAGAAATTGTCAGTGAATACGGACAACAGCGACAGTCAGGCGAAAGTTACGCTCCGGTGGCGGTTAACAAAAACAATACGTCATCGTAACGGTTTGTTGTACCAATCACAGAGGAGTTTATATAGCGAGATTTGTCCCTAACGGCGATGAAGACGAGGGGTATATAACCAGAGATGCTGAGAAATTCGCGTATTCGCTACCTTCATCCCGAGCCATCTAGTTGCCGCTCAACAGTATCTTAAATTTTAATGACTTAATACAATATAATACAGTAGTAGTAAATACTTCAAAATTTACCAAAATAATTAACAGTACAGCGATTCATCACACGAAAAGTGCATCGACAAGTAATAGTGAAACTTTTATAGACAGTGCGCGTATTCAGAACGTGAAAATTGAAATTAACCTATAAGGTAAACAACCCAGTTTCATTAAGAAGAGGGATAATTCGCACAACTTCCAAGTGCGAATAAAGTGCAGTTATGTAGTGATCATTATAATCCGATCACTAAAGTGTTTAATTTTTAATCTATAAGATTAAAAAGAAGCAAGGTAGTACAGTGACCAATTTTATTGTTTATCTGTTTTCACTGATCATAATTATCAACACTCTTGTACTGACGCAAAGACAACCAAACTTTTAATAGTAAACACTGTATCAATTTATTTAGAGGATTAAATAATCCAATGTAAGAATATTTGTGTTAGAGTTAAGTATTATAATATTTGTTAGGATATAAGCATACGAAACGATCGTTAACCTCAAAAATAATTGCGAGTTTTTTTTAAAAGAGGCCAAATATGAATTATCATCACAGTAATGTCTATCAAGGCAATTAATAACGTTCTATTTGTATTTTCAAGAACCTACCCATGAGGTAACTTATAAAACAAAATTAAAATTTGTTAATAATTATAAGAGTTTTATAATGTCTTTAAATTGAGCTAGGCCAGATAGTAGATGGGTAACTTACCATCCAAATTGTATAACTGTAACAATTGTATTTTTCATTTGAGTTGATTTTAAAGGGTATAATAAACCCGTAATGTTATACAGCATAAAATTTGGTTCCAATTATTTCATTTAGATAAGCAATACTCAGCATAGAGTACATTGAGATACTTGTGAGCAGAAATCTTACAGTACTATATCCGAATTATTTTAAATGCCCTAAGCATTTAAACAAGATATAAAGTGAACACATACAATTTTAAAATTTAACAAGTTGTTTTTTTCATGGGAACCTTTCATGAAGTAAACCCATGTGGCGCCCACATTATATACAAGGAGTTGTATAACCTTGTTTCTAAAGTATAAGCTGGTTATAAGAGAATCTTGACAGTTTATTCTGGGTAAGTGAACGTCAGAACTTCAAGTACTACTACCAGGTACGTGAAAGTGTTTTTTGTGTTGATTTATTTGTCCAGACAACACTTGACGGTACTTACACTGACGACATTTAACCAAGAGGAGGAATTCCACTTCAAGATCGACGCTACCGTTACATTCATTTACCGACCAGTAATTATTATTTTATCCATAAAAATTATCACACTATAATTACATAAATAATATTTACCAATTATCATAAAAGCAAATTACTGCATACCAAATAGAGACTTCATTAAACAACGTTTTTAACCTGTAACATGAAACATTTTTAACCCACGTAAACGTTAAGTTACAAATTGGCGACCAACAGAGTGCGGCTTTAAAAATATTAAATTAATAAATTTGTAATATTAAATTAGCCCGGCAAATACAATAGAACAATCATGCCTCACACACATAGATACGATACTAGGTACAAGGCCAGCCAAGGAGAAGGTGCACAAGCGAATACCGAAGCGAATATAGAGGTACAGGAGACGCATCCAACAACCGAAATGGAAGTTGAAACCAATAATTCCTTGGAAAACCAACAAGAAGGAACGCCTCCTGCAGAACCCGAGCAATCCAGACAGACTGAGAGAGTCACACAAACAGGGATCGCAGATTTCCAAGAGTGGATGAAGAAAATGATAGAGGAAACGGTGAAAAATAACGAGTCTTTGAATAAAAATATAGAATCAATTAATAAAAATATGGAAGCATTGAAGGAAGATAGTCAGAAGAATATGGAATCGTTAAATAAGAAAATAGACGACAACAGCAAAGCGTTGAAGGGAGATTTAAATACAAAATTAGACGATATCAGCAAAAAGATGGAGGAGAATAATGAAAAATAAACACCAAAATAGACAGAGAAATAACAGTAGTCAGAAGAGAGATCGCTGAAGTACACGAGAGGTGTGAACAAACAGCCAAGATTTACAACGTACTAGAGAAGAGCTCGATGGACGAGTCAACAATATAGAAGAAATTAATGAAGCCAGGATCGAGTCTCTGAAGAAGATGATCCAGGACGAAATAAAAAGAGTAAGACCGGACGTGGGAGAAAGATGTGAAGAAATAGACGCATCAGTGAACACCATAAGAACCCTGACTGTTACCAATAAAGAAAAAATCGAGGAAGTACGTCAACGGGAGATCCTACAAGTGCGCGAAGAAATCGAAATCATTCGTAACCGACCAGCACAGGGTCACTACCTACAACCCATGGATAACCGTGATGTTATCAACTTTAAAAATTACAAGAAGAACCCGATTGAATTTCTGGAACGAGTGGAGGAAAACCTGACCAGAATGCGGGAAAGCAGATGGACGGTAATACGCAGTTTGATTGATGAATACTTCAATGAAATCCACGATAATTGGTGGACTGCAACCCGCCACGAGGTCCAGAGTTATGAGGAGTTCAAGACACTGTTCAGGGCCAAATACTGGTCGGAGTCTACGCAGAACATAGTGCGGGATGATATCTGTCACGGCAAATATGACGCCAGTCGAGGAACCACTCCAACTTCTTACTTCCTTGGTAAGGTATGTTTGGCATGAAACCTCGAACCAAGGATACCAGAGGGGTGCCTGGTGACCAAGCTCGCTTATCATTATGAGGAGGGAGTAGCCAGATCACGTCAATGGGGGCAAATAAAAACGGTCCAAGCCATGGCAGCTCTGCTTGAGGATAGCGAACACGAGGGCTACTATAGAAGGAGCCGCAAGAGGAATGAGAACTTCCACGACAGAAGTGGTAACCCAAATAATAACAACACTAACTTCCAGAATTACCGAAGTAATTTTAATAATTATAATCATAATAATGTGAACCAAAATAACGAAAACAATTATCGGCCTAATAATCAGGGTAATAATAATAATTACGCTGGTAATAATAATAATAATAATAATACGAGACGGCCACAAAATCATAACAACAACCCCAACCGACTTCAGAACCAGGGTGGAAACAACCAACCGCAGCAATACCGCAGGGCCAACTATGTCCAGGCCAACAATGAGCAGGGAAGGAGGCGGTACTATCCAAGGCGCCGTAGCTTCAACGGTCATGATAATGAAGAGTACCAGGACGGAGACAGAAGAAATTCAAGAGGTGGACAGCGAAGGAGTTGAAGTATCGAAGGCGACAGCCGAAATAACGATTACCGACCCCAAGTAAACTTCATACAAGCCAGTAACCAACCGAACCCTAGGAGACCCGATACCAGATCACAAACAGACATCACGAATAATAATGACGATGAGAATTGGGCAACAGTCTGTGACAGGCCTGGCTTTTCAATACTGCATAACCAAGCAATTAGCGCCGGAGAATCCAGATCCGGGAGCGGAAACCAAGGACAGGACGATCCATCTATGAGGGTCCGAATGGCCTACAATCAACAGAACCTACCAGAAAGCTGGATTCCCCTAAGAGGAGATGGCAGCTGACCCAGCACATCCCAAGACGTGAGACGACAGGAACCAGAATGTTCCGAATACCTAGCGAGATGGTAGGGCCATGAAAATAATAAAGGCACAGTCACAAAAAACATGCAGAATTATGTGAACCTAATTAAAGGATATTAAACCAATTATGTATAATGAAATGTAAAATATCAATGTTTACAGTACCAAGATATGTAATACTATAAGCAGAAATCAAAAATGAATCCAAGAAAATGTAATTGACCCATAATGAGCCCAATAGAATGGCGAAAGCACTAAGACCCCCTAATGTACTATTGAATAAACCTAATATACTATTGAATAAACCTAATATACTATTGAATGAACGTAACATACTATAATAGCAAACATAATATACTACGATATTACTCTAATACTCCAACATTAATGTCAACAAATGAAATTATAAACATCCAGAATGAATGGTAAACATCTATCACTTGAAGGAGCAGAGAAGCAAAACAACAAAGCGAGTAATACAGAAGAAGGCTATAACAAGGAATGAGAAAAGTAATTAAATAATAAAGAAAAATGTTTATCAAATATTGTATACAACAAAATGTTTATCAAATGAATATTGTATATAACAAAATGTTTATTAAATGAGTATTGTAAACCCCTGATAATCAAAGAAGATAACGAACAAAGTGTTAAAAACCCAGTGTATAAACAGTGTTAAGAGTGAACTATGGTGAACTAAAGAAGAATTTAAAGACCAACTGCATAATTATATAGTGATAAATTTAAGCGTGTAAATTAAAAACAGTGAAATAACCAAAACAACGAACTAGTATCGAAGAATAGCAACAAGGCTGATAAATAATATAGCAAATATGTCAAGTTATAAATAAAATAATGACCTGTGAAGAGAAGTATGTTAGATAAAATGTTAAAGCATGAACAGTGATAATAATGAAACCTCTAACACCTTGAATGTATTGAATATGATGTCTTATTGAAAAAATAAATGATATGTTATATTTTATGTGTTGTGATAGTGCAACTGTTGTTATGTGCAACTTTTTATTGTACCAGACAGAGATGAAGATTCCTCTGATTCTGAGGATGTATAGTTGAGGAACGGCGGAGAATGGAAGCCAAATAGAGCCCCTCTGACTCCGAACCCACTATAAATGTTAGGGAATTGAATTGTAATATGTCAAGGATTAAGTAAAAAACTGTGAGGTAAAATGAAAGAACAAAAGAGTTTGTCACTAGAATCAAAATGTGTATAATGTAAAGAAAAATGTGTTATTATAAAACAGGGAAATTGTTAATTTAAGAACTATGATACGATATAACTAAATGACTAAGAGTATAAAAAACTTGAACAATACTAGTAAGCTAAAAATAATACTAGCAAAGAACTCAGTCTAGAGCAACACACCAACAGACTATTGAACTTAATGCAGATACAAGCAGTAATATTATGATGAAACAAAATAAAGTGATAATTTCTTCAAACTATAAAACTTTTCTCAAATTATCAATTTTGAGAGGGGAGTATATGTAACACCACAAAATGTTACATAACCAAGACACACACCAGAAGGGTAAATTATGACACTAAAGTTATAGAAGTGAATCATTTGTAATGAATGTAGCAAAGAAGAGAAGGACCAGCAAAGAAGAAAGAAGAGGAAGGATATCAAGAAGCAGTGATGAATACACTGCATGACACTACAACAAACACAATGACTGACTTTAACTAATGGACATGCAAAGTTCACAATAAGCTGTCAAGCGAACCAGGTCATGACATTAATGTGTAGAGTCATGTAAATAGAAACTAAATAACAAATGACTTTAATAAAAGTAATAACTATAACAGCATTTTAGCTGAAATTAGAAGAACTATGATAAATAAATAACGCCTATGACTATACTAGCTATAGCCACAAGGCTATATAAAGATTAGCTTTACAAACCCAGATGTAACATTATTGGATAAAGATAATTATAAAAGGAAGTCTTATGTGTATAAGCAACTTCCTGATTAAACGAAATGTAATTAGTAATAATAATTAAGGAATAAACATGGTGCTATGAATGTATCTAGACCATACATAAACGAATTTATGTCAGTAAGTTAATAGGGAAACAGGACTCCTAATGAATATTAAATTTACTGAACAATAAATATAATTAAATGAGATGTGAAATACCACCACTCAATTATTATTGTATACCTTTAAATGGAGTAGGCCAAGTAAAATGTATTTAGAGAATAAGGAATTTTCATAATAACGTATTATCATGATTATATTAAGATTTAATATTGTTCAGCTATAAACAGCTTTTAATTGTCATAATATATGTATTATTATTCAAATAATAACGTTCTAAAGAGAACAGAGTGTAAATAACAAAATGTAAAAAGATAGGAAATGGTCGCATTGTGCATTATTAGCAGACGACAATAAGAAACCATGTTTCAAAACACTATTTTTATGTATTGTCAGTGAAAGCTAGGTGTGAACCGCATTATGCCACATCAAAATAAAGAGCAGACAATAAGCTTTAATTTGATAATAATAACCTAGAGATCGGAATTATAATAAGTGAATAGTGAGTGTTAGCATCATTTTTTTATCAAAATAAAGAAATTATCAGTGACTACGGACAACAACGACAGTCAGGCGAAAGTTACGCTCCGGTGGCGGTTAACAAAAACAATACGTCATCGTAACGGTTTGTTGTACCAATCACAGAGGAGTTTATATAGCGAGATTTGTCCCTAACGGCGATGAAACGAGGGGTATATAACCAGAGACGCTGAGAAATTCGCGTATTCGCTACCTTCATCTCGAGCCATCTAGTTGCCGCTCAACAGTATCTTAAATTTTAATGACTTAATACAATATAATACAGTAGTAGTAAATACTTCAAAATTTACCAAAATAATTAACAGTACAGCGATTCATCACACGAAAAGTGCATCGACAAGTAATAGTGAAACTTTTAGACAGTGCGCGTATTCAGAACGTGAAAATTCAAATTAACCTGTAAGGTAAACAACCCAGTTTCATTAAGAAGAGGGTATATTTCTCGTTCCAAGTGCGAATAAAGTGCGGTTATGTAGTGATCATTATAATCCGATCACTAAAGTGTTTAATTTTTAATCTATAAGATTAAAAAGAAGCAAGGTAGTACAGTGACCAATTTTATTGTTTATCTGTTTTCACTGATCATAATTATCAACACTCTTGTACTGACGCAAAGACAACCAAACTTTTAATAGTAAACACTGTATCAATTTATTTAGAGGATTAAATAATCCAATGTAAGAATATTTGTGTTAGAGTTAAGTATTATAATATTTGTTAGGATATAAGCATACGAAACGATCGTTAACCTCAAAAATAATTGCGAGTTTTTTTTAAAAGAGGCCAAATATGAATTATCATCACAGTAATGTCTATCAAGGCAATTAATAACGTTCTATTTGTATTTTCAAGAACCTACCCATGAGGTAACTTATAAAACAAAATTAAAATTTGTTAATAATTATAAGAGTTTTATAATGTCTTTAAATTGAGCTAGGCCAGATAGTAGATGGGTAACTTACCATCCAAATTGTATAACTGTAACAATTGTATTTTTCATTTGAGTTGATTTTAAAGGGTATAATAAACCTGTAATGTTATACAGCATAAAATTTGGTTCCAATTATTTCATTTAGATAAGCAATACTCAGCATAGAGTACATTGAGATACTTGTGAGCAGAAATCTTACAGTACTATATCCGAATTATTTTAAATGCCCTAAGCATTTAAACAAGATATAAAGTGAACACATACAATTTTAAAATTTAACAAGTTGTTTTTTTCATGGGAACCTTTCATGAAGTAAACCCATGTGGCGCCCACATTATATACAAGGAGTTGTATAACCTTGTTTCTAAAGTATAAGCTGGTTATAAGAGAATCTTGACAGTTTATTCTGGGTAAGTGAACGTCAGAACTTCAAGTACTACTACCAGGTACGTGAAAGTGTTTTTTGTGTTGATTTATTTGTCCAGACAACACTTGACGGTACTTACACTGACGACATTTAACCAAGAGGAGGAATTCCACTTCAAGATCGACGCTACCGTTACATTCATTTACCGACCAGTAATTATTATTTTATCCATAAAAATTATCACACTATAATTACATAAATAATATTTACCAATTATCATAAAAGCAAATTACTGCATACCAAATAGAGACTTCATTAAACAACGTTTTTAACCTGTAACATGAAACATTTTTAACCCACGTAAACGTTAAGTTACAAATTGGCGACCAACAGAGTGCGGCTTTAAAAATATTAAATTAATAAATTTGTAATATTAAATTAGCCCGGCAAATACAATAGAACAATCATGCCTCACACACATAGATACGATACTAGGTACAAGGCCAGCCAAGGAGAAGGTGCACAAGCGAATACCGAAGCGAATATAGAGGTACAGGAGACGCATCCAACAACCGAAATGGAAGTTGAAACCAATAATTCCTTGGAAAACCAACAAGAAGGAACGCCTCCTGCAGAACCCGAGCAATCCAGACAGACTGAGAGAGTCACACAAACAGGGATCGCAGATTTCCAAGAGTGGATGAAGAAAATGATAGAGGAAACGGTGAAAAATAACGAGTCTTTGAATAAAAATATAGAATCAATTAATAAAAATATGGAAGCATTGAAGGAAGATAGTCAGAAGAATATGGAATCGTTAACTAAGAAAATAGACGACAACAGCAAAGCGTTGAAGGGAGATTTAAATACAAAATTAGACGATATCAGCAAAAAGATGGAGGAGAATAATGAAAAATAAACACCAAAATAGACAGAGAAATAACAGTAGTCAGAAGAGAGATCGCGGAAGTACACGAGAGGTGTGAACAACACAGCCAAGATTTACAACGTACTAGAGAAGAGCTCGATGGACGAATCAACAATATAGAAGAAATTAATGAAGCCAGGATCGAGTCTCTGAAGAAGATGATCCAGGACGAAATAAAAAGAGTAAGACCGGACGTGGGAGAAAGATGTGAAGAAATAGACGCATCAGTGAACACCATAAGAACCCTGACTGTTACCAATAAAGAAAAAATCGAGGAAGTACGTCAACGGGAGATCCTACAAGTGCGCGAAGAAATCGAAATCATTCGTAACCGACCAGCACAGGGTCACTACCTACAACCCATGGATAACCGTGATGTTATCAACTTTAAAAATTACAAGAAGAACCCGATTGAATTTCTGGAACGAGTGGAGGAAAACCTGACCAGAATGCGGGAAAGCAGATGGACGGTAATACGCAGTTTGATTGATGAATACTTCAAAGAAATCCACGATAATTGGTGGACTGCAACCCGCCACGAGGTCCAGAGTTATGAGGAGTTCAAGACACTGTTCAGGGCCAAATACTGGTCGGAGTCTACGCAGAACATAGTGCGGGATGATATCTGTCACGGCAAATATGACGCCAGTCGAGGAACCACTCCAACTTCTTACTTCCTTGGTAAGGTATGTTTGGCATGAAACCTCGAACCAAGGATACCAGAGGAGTGCGTGGTGACCAAGCTCGCTTATCATTATGAGGAGGGAGTAGCCAGATCACGTCAATGGGGGCAAATAAAAACGGTCCAAGCCATGGCAGCTCTGCTTGAGGATAGCAAACACGAGGGCTACTATAGAAGGAGCCGCAAGAGGAATGAGAACTTCCACGACAGAAGTGGTAACCCAAATAATAACAACACTAACTTCCAGAATTACTGAAGTAATTTTAATAATTATAATCATAATAATGTGAACCAAAATAACGAAAACAATTATCGGCCTAATAATCAGAGTAATAATAATAATTACGCTAGTAATAATAATAATAATACGAGACGGCCACAAAATCATAACAACAACCCCAACCGACTTCAGAACCAGGGTGGAAACAACCAACCGCAGCAATACCGCAGGGCCAACTATGTCCAGGCCAACAATGAGCAGGGAAGGAGGCGGTACTATCCAAGGCGCCGTAGCTTCAACGGTCATGATAATGAAGAGTACCAGGACGGAGACAGAAGAAATTCAGGAGGTGGACAGCGAAGGAGTTGAAGTATCGAAGGCGACAGCCGAAATAACGATTACCGACCCCAAGTAAACTTCATACAAGCCAGTAACCAACCGAACCCTAGGAGACCCGATACCAGATCACAAACAGACATCACGAATAATAATGACGATGAGAATTGGGCAACAGTCTGTGACAGGCCTGGCTTTTCAATACTGCATAACCAAGCAAGTAGCGCCGGAGAATCCAGATCCGGGAGCGGAAACCAAGGACAGGACGATCCATCTATGAGGGTCCGAATGGCCTACAATCAACAGAACCTACCAGAAAGCTGGATTCCCCTAAGAGGAGATGGCAGCTGACCCAGCACATCCCAAGACGTGAGACGACAGGAACCAGAATGTTCCGAATACCTAGCGAGATGGTAGGGCCATGAAAATAATAAAGGCACAGTCACAAAAAACATGCAGAATTATGTGAACCTAATTAAAGGATATTAAACCAATTATGTATAATGGAATGTAAAATATCATAATGTTTACAGTACCAAGATATGTAATACTATAAGCAGAAATCAAAAATGAATCCAAGAAAATGTAATTGACCCATAATGAGCCCAATAGAATGGCGAAAGCACTAAGACCCCCTAATGTACTATTGAATAAACCTAATATACTATTGAATAAACCTAATATACTATTGAATGAACGTAACATACTATAATAGCAAACATAATATACTACGATATTACTCTAATACTCCAACATTAATGTCAACAAATGAAATTATAAACATCCAGAATGAGTGGTAAACATCTATCACTTGAAGGAGCAGAGAAGCAAAACAACAAAGCGAGTAATACAGAAGAAGGCTATAACAAGGAATGAGAAAAGTAATTAAATAATAAAGAAAAATGTTTATCAAATATTGTATACAACAAAATGTTTATCAAATGAATATTGTATATAACAAAATGTTTATTAAATGAGTATTGTAAACCCCTGATAATCAAAGAAGATAACGAACAAAGTGTTAAAAACCCAGTGTATAAACAGTGTTAAGAGTGAACTATGGTGAACTAAAGAAGAATTTAAAGACCAACTGCATAATTATATAGTGATAAATTTAAGTGTGTAAATTAAAAACAGTGAAATAACCAACACAACGAACTAGTATCGAAGAATAACAACAAGGCTGATAAATAATATAGCAAATATGTCAAGTTATAAATAAAATAATGACCTGTGAAGAGAAGTATGTCAGATAAAATGTTAAAGCATGAACAGTGATAATAATGAAACCTCTAACACCTTGAATGTATTGAATATGATGTCTTATTGAAAAAATAAATGATATGTTATATTTTATGTGTTGTGATAGTGCAACTGTTGTTATGTGCAACTTTTTATTGTACCAGACAGAGATGAAGATTCCTCTGATTCTGAGGATGTATAGTTGAGGAACGGCGGAGAATGGATGCCAAATAGAGCCCCTCTGACTCCGAACCCACTATAAATGTTAGGGAATTGAATTGTAATATGTCAAGGATTAAGTAAAAAACTGTGAGGTAAAATGAAAGAACAAAAGAGTTTGTCACTAGAATCAAAATGTGTATAATGTAAAGAAAAATGTGTTATTATAAAACAGGGAAATTGTTAATTTAAGAACTATGATACGATATAACTAAATGACTAAGAGTATAAAAAACTTGAACAATACTAGTAAGCTAAAAATAATACTAGCAAAGAACTCAGTCTAGAGCAACACACCAACAGACTATTGAACTTAATGCAGATACAAGCAGTAATATTATGATGAAACAAAATAAAGTGATAATTTCTTCAAACTATAAAACTTTTCTCAAATTATCAATTTTGAGAGGGGAGTATATGTAACACCACAAAATGTTACATAACCAAGACACACACCAGAAGGGTAAATTATGACACTAAAGTTATAGAAGTGAATCATTTGTAATGAATGTAGCAAAGAAGAGAAGGACCAGCAAAGAAGAAAGAAGAGGAAGGATATCAAGAAGCAGTGATGAATACACTGCATGACACTACAACAAACACAATGACTGACTTTAACTAATGGACATGCAAAGTTCACAATAAGCTGTCAAGCGAACCAGGTCATGACATTAATGTGTAGAGTCATGTAAATAGAAACTAAATAACAAATGACTTTAATAAAAGTAATAACTATAACAGCATTTTGGCTGAAATTAGAAGAACTATGATAAATAAATAACGCCTATGACTATACTAGCTATAGCCACAAGGCTATATAAAGACTAGCTTTACAAACCCAGATGTAACATTATTGGATAAAGATAATTATAAAAGGAAGTCTTATGTGTATAAGCAACTTCCTGATTAAACGAAATGTAATTAGTAATAATAATTAAGGAATAAACATGGTGCTATGAATGTATCTAGACCATACATAAACGAATTTATGTCAGTAAGTTAATAGGGAAACAGGACTCCTAATGAATATTAAATTTACTGAACAATAAATATAATTAAATGAGATGTGAAATACCACCACTCAATTATTATTGTATACCTTTAAATGGAGTAGGCCAAGTAAAATGTATTTAGAGAATAAGGAATTTTCATAATAACGTATTATCATGATTATATTAAGATTTAATATTGTTCAGCTATAAACAGCTTTTAATTGTCATAATATATGTATTATTATTCAAATAATAACGTTCTAAAGAGAACACAGTGTAAATAACAAAATGTAAAAAGATAGGAAATGGTCGCATTGTGCATTATTAGCAGACGACAATAAGAAACCATGTTTCAAAACACTATTTTTATGTATTGTCAGTGAAAGCTAGGTGCGAACCGCATTATGCCACATCAAAATAAAGAGCAGACAATAAGCTTTAATTTGATAATAATAACCTAGAGATCGGAATTATAATAAGTGAATAGTGAGTGTTAGCATCATTTTTTTATCAAAATTAAGAAATTGTCAGTGAATACGGACAACAACGACAGTCAGGCGAAAGTTACGCTCCGGTGGCGGTTAACAAAAACAATACGTCATCGTAACGGTTTGTTGTACCAATCACAGAGGAGTTTATATAGCGAGATTTGTCCCTAACGGCGATGAAACGAGGGGTATATAACCAGAGACGCTGAGAAATTCGCGTATTCGCTACCTTCATCTCGAGCCATCTAGTTGCCGCTCAACAGTATCTTAAATTTTAATGACTTAATACAATATAATACAGTAGTAGTAAATACTTCAAAATTTACCAAAATAATTAACAGTACAGCGATTCATCACACGAAAAGTGCATCGACAAGTAATAGTGAAACTTTTAGACAGTGCGCGTATTCAGAACGTGAAAATTCAAATTAACCTGTAAGGTAAACAACCCAGTTTCATTAAGAAGAGGGTATATTTCTCGTTCCAAGTGGGAATAAAGTGCGGTTATGTAGTGATCATTATAATCCGATCACTAAAGTGTTTAATTTTTAATCTATAAGATTAAAAAGAAGCAAGGTAGTACAGTGACCAATTTTATTGTTTATCTGTTTTCACTGATCATAATTATCAACACTCTTGTACTGACGCAAAGACAACCAAACTTTTAATAGTAAACACTGTATCAATTTATTTAGAGGATTAAATAATCCAATGTAAGAATATTTGTGTTAGAGTTAAGTATTATAATATTTGTTAGGATATAAGCATACGAAACGATCGTTAACCTCAAAAATAATTGCGAGTTTTTTTTAAAAGAGGCCAAATATGAATTATCATCACAGTAATGTCTATCAAGGCAATTAATAACGTTCTATTTGTATTTTCAAGAACCTACCCATGAGGTAACTTATAAAACAAAATTAAAATTTGTTAATAATTATAAGAGTTTTATAATGTCTTTAAATTGAGCTAGGCCAGATAGTAGATGGGTAACTTACCATCCAAATTGTATAACTGTAACAATTGTATTATTCATTTGAGTTGATTTTAAAGGGTATAATAAACCCGTAATGTTATACAGCATAAAATTTGGTTCCAATTATTTCATTTAGATAAGCAATACTCAGCATAGAGTACATTGAGATACTTGTGAGCAGAAATCTTACAGTACTATATCCGAATTATTTTAAATGCCCTAAGCATTTAAACAAGATATAAAGTGAACACATACAATTTTAAAATTTAACAAGTTGTTTTTTTCATGGGAACCTTTCATGAAGTAAACCCATGTGGCGCCCACATTATATACAAGGAGTTGTATTACCTTGTTTCTAAAGTATAAGCTGGTTATAAGAGAATCTTGACAGTTTATTCTGGGTAAGTGAACGTCAGAACTTCAAGTACTACTACCAGGTACGTGAAAGTGTTTTTTGTGTTGATTTATTTGTCCAGACAACACTTGACGGTACTTACACTGACGACATTTAACCAAGAGGAGGAATTCCACTTCAAGATCGACGCTACCGTTACATTCATTTACCGACCAGTAATTATTATTTTATCCATAAAAATTATCACACTATAATTACATAAATAATATTTACCAATTATCATAAAAGCAAATTACTGCATACCAAATAGAGACTTCATTAAACAACGTTTTTAACCTGTAACATGAAACATTTTTAACCCACGTAAACGTTAAGTTACAAATTGGCGACCAACAGAGTGCGGCTTTAAAAATATTAAATTAATAAATTTTTAATATTAAATTAGCCCGGCAAATACAATAGAACAATCATGCCTCACACACATAGATACGATACTAGGTACAAGGCCAGCCAAGGAGAAGGTGCACAAGCGAATACCGAAGCGAATATAGAGGTACAGGAGACGCATCCAACAACCGAAATGGAAGTTGAAACCAATAATTCCTTGGAAAACCAACAAGAAGGAACGCCTCCTGCAGATCCCGAGCAATCCAGACAGACTGAGAGAGTCACACAAACAGGGATCGCAGATTTCCAAGAGTGGATGAAGAAAATGATAGAGGAAACGGTGAAAAATAACGAGTCTTTGAATAAAAATATAGAATCAATTAATAAAAATATGGAAGCATTGAAGGAAGATAGTCAGAAGAATATGGAATCGTTAAATAAGAAAATAGACGACAACAGCAAAGCGTTGAAGGGAGATTTAAATACAAAATTAGACGATATCAGCAAAAAGATGGAGGAGAATAATGAAAAATAAACACCAAAATAGACAGAGAAATAACAGTAGTCAGAAGAGAGATCGCTGAAGTACACGAGAGGTGTGAACAACACAGCCAAGATTTACAACGTACTAGAGAAGAGCTCGATGGACGAATCAACAATATAGAAGAAATTAATGAAGCCAGGATCGAGTCTCTGAAGAAGATGATCCAGGACGAAATAAAAAGAGTAAGACCGGACGTGGGAGAAAGATGTGAAGAAATAGACGCATCAGTGAACACCATAAGAACCCTGACTGTTACCAATAAAGAAAAAATCGAGGAAGTACGTCAACGGGAGATCCTACAAGTGCGCGAAGAAATCGAAATCATTCGTAACCGACCAGCACAGGGTCACTACCTACAACCCATGGATAACCGTGATGTTATCAACTTTAAAAATTACAAGAAGAACCCGATTGAATTTCTGGAACGAGTGGAGGAAAACCTGACCAGAATGCGGGAAAGCAGATGGACGGTAATACGCAGTTTGATTGATGAATACTTCAAAGAAATCCACGATAATTGGTGGACTGCAACCCGCCACGAGGTCCAGAGTTATGAGGAGTTCAAGGCACTGTTCAGGGCCAAATACTGGTCGGAGTCTACGCAGAACATAGTGCGGGATGATATCTGTCACGGCAAATATGACGCCAGTCGAGGAACCACTCCAACTTCTTACTTCCTTGGTAAGGTATGTTTGGCATGAAACCTCGAACCAAGGATACCAGAGGAGTGCCTGGTGACCAAGCTCGCTTATCATTATGAGGAGGGAGTAGCCAGATCACGTCAATGGGGGCAAATAAAAACGGTCCAAGCCATGGCAGCTCTGCTTGAGGATAGCGAACACGAGGGCTACTATAGAAGGAGCCGCAAGAGGAATGAGAACTTCCACGACAGAAGTGGTAACCCAAATAATAACAACACTAACTTCCAGAATTACCGAAGTAATTTTAATAATTATAATCATAATAATGTGAACCAAAATAACGAAAACAATTATCGGCCTAATAATCAGGGTAATAATAATAATTACGCTGGTAATAATAATAAGAGACGGCCACAAAATCATAACAACAACCCCAACCGACTTCAGAACCAGGGTGGAAACAACCAACCGCAGCAATACCGCAGGGCCAACTATGTCCAGGCCAACAATGAGCAGGGAAGGAGGCGGTACTATCCAAGGCGCCGTAACTTCAACGGTCATGATAATGAAGAGTACCAGGACGGAGACAGAAGAAATTCAAGAGGTGGACAGCGAAGGAGTTGAAGTATCGAAGGCGACAGCCGAAATAACGATTACCGACCCCAAGTAAACTTCATACAAGCCAGTAACCAACCGAGCCCTAGGAGACCCGATACCAGATCACAAACAGACATCACGAATAATAATGACGATGAGAATTGGGCAACAGTCTGTGACAGGCCTGGCTTTTCAATACTGCATAACCAAGCAAGTAGCGCCGGAGAATCCAGATCCGGGAGCGGAAACCAAGGACAGGACGATCCATCTATGAGGGTCCGAATGGCCTACAATCAACAGAACCTACCAGAAAGCTGGATTCCCCTAAGAGGAGATGGCAGCTGACCCAGCACATCCCAAGACGTGAGACGACAGGAACCAGAATGTTCCGAATACCTAGCGAGATGGTAGGGCCATGAAAATAATAAAGGCACAGTCACAAAAAACATGCAGAATTATGTGAACCTAATTAAAGGATATTAAACCAATTATGTATAATGAAATGTAAAATATCATAATGTTTACAGTACCAAGATATGTAATACTATAAGCAGAAATCAAAAATGAATCCAAGAAAATGTAATTGACCCATAATGAGCCCAATAGAATGGCGAAAGCACTAAGACCCCCTAATGTACTATTGAATAAACCTAATATACTATTGAATAAACCTAATATACTATTGAATGAACGTAACATACTATAATAGCAAACATAATATACTACGATATTACTCTAATACTCCAACATTAATGTCAACAAATGAAATTATAAACATCCAGAATGAGTGGTAAACATCTATCACTTGAAGGAGCAGAGAAGCAAAACAACAAAGCGAGTAATACAGAAGAAGGCTATAACAAGGAATGAGAAAAGTAATTAAATAATAAAGAAAAATGTTTATCAAATATTGTATACAACAAAATGTTTATCAAATGAATATTGTATATAACAAAATGTTTATTAAATGAGTATTGTAAACCCCTGATAATCAAAGAAGATAACGAACAAAGTGTTAAAAACCCAGTGTATAAACAGTGTTAAGAGTGAACTATGGTGAACTAAAGAAGAATTTAAAGACCAACTGCATAATTATATAGTGATAAATTTAAGTGTGTAAATTAAAAACAGTGAAATAACCAAAACAACGAACTAGTATCGAAGAATAGCAACAAGGCTGATAAATAATATAGCAAATATGTCAAGTTATAAATAAAATAATGACCTGTGAAGAGAAGTATGTTAGATAAAATGTTAAAGCATGAACAGTGATAATAATGAAACCTCTAACACCTTGAATGTATTGAATATGATGTCTTATTGAAAAAATAAATGATATGTTATATTTTATGTGTTGTGATAGTGCAACTGTTGTTATGTGCAACTTTTTATTGTACCAGACAGAGATGAAGATTCCTCTGATTCTGAGGATGTATAGTTGAGGAACGGCGGAGAATGGATGCCAAATAGAGCCCCTCTGACTCCGAACCCACTATAAATGTTAGGGAATTGAATTGTAATATGTCAAGGATTAAGTAAAAAACTGTGAGGTAAAATGAAAGAACAAAAGAGTTTGTCACTAGAATCAAAATGTGTATAATGTAAAGAAAAATGTGTTATTATAAAACAGGGAAATTGTTAATTTAAGAACTATGATACGATATAACTAAATGACTAAGAGTATAAAAAACTTGAACAATACTAGTAAGCTAAAAATAATACTAGCAAAGAACTCAGTCTAGAGCAACACACCAACAGACTATTGAACTTAATGCAGATACAAGCAGTAATATTATGATGAAACAAAATAAAGTGATAATTTCTTCAAACTATAAAACTTTTCTCAAATTATCAATTTTGAGAGGGGAGTATATGTAACACCACAAAATGTTACATAACCAAGACACACACCAGAAGGGTAAATTATGACACTAAAGTTATAGAAGTGAATCATTTGTAATGAATGTAGCAAAGAAGAGAAGGACCAGCAAAGAAGAAAGAAGAGGAAGGATATCAAGAAGCAGTGATGAATACACTGCATGACACTACAACAAACACAATGACTGACTTTAACTAATGGACATGCAAAGTTCACAATAAGCTGTCAAGCGAACCAGGTCATGACATTAATGTGTAGAGTCATGTAAATAGAAACTAAATAACAAATGACTTTAATAAAAGTAATAACTATAACAGCATTTTGGCTGAAATTAGAAGAACTATGATAAATAAATAACGCCTATGACTATACTAGCTATAGCCACAAGGCTATATAAAGACTAGCTTTACAAACCCAGATGTAACATTATTGGATAAAGATAATTATAAAAGGAAGTCTTATGTGTATAAGCAACTTCCTGATTAAACGAAATGTAATTAGTAATAATAATTAAGGAATAAACATGGTGCTATGAATGTATCTAGACCATACATAAACGAATTTATGTCAGTAAGTTAATAGGGAAACAGGACTCCTAATGAATATTAAATTTACTGAACAATAAATATAATTAAATGAGATGTGAAATACCACCACTCAATTATTATTGTATACCTTTAAATGGAGTAGGCCAAGTAAAATGTATTTAGAGAATAAGGAATTTTCATAATAACGTATTATCATGATTATATTAAGATTTAATATTGTTCAGCTATAAACAGCTTTTAATTGTCATAATATATGTATTATTATTCAAATAATAACGTTCTAAAGAGAACAGAGTGTCAATAACAAAATGTAAAAAGATAGGAAATGGTCGCATTGTGCATTATTAGCAGACGACAATAAGAAACCATGTTTCAAAACACTATTTTTATGTATTGTCAGTGAAAGCTAGGTGTGAACCGCATTATGCCACATCAAAATAAAGAGCAGACAATAAGCTTTAATTTGATAATAATAACCTAGAGATCGGAATTATAATAAGTGAATAGTGAGTGTTAGCATCATTTTTTTATCAAAATTAAGAAATTGTCAGTGAATACGGACAACAACGACAGTCAGGCGAAAGTTACGCTCCGGTGGCGGTTAACAAAAACAATACGTCATCGTAACGGTTTGTTGTACCAATCACAGAGGAGTTTATATAGCGAGATTTGTCCCTAACGGCGATGAAGACGAGGGGTATATAACCAGAGACGCTGAGAAATTCGCGTATTCGCTACCTTCATCTCGAGCCATCTAGTTGCCGCTCAACAGTATCTTAAATTTTAATGACTTAATACAATATAATACAGTAGTAGTAAATACTTCAAAATTTACCAAAATAATTAACAGTACAGCGATTCATCACACGAAAAGTGCATCGACAAGTAATAGTGAAACTTTTAGACAGTGCGCGTATTCAGAACGTGAAAATTCAAATTAACCTGTAAGGTAAACAACCCAGTTTCATTAAGAAGAGGGTATATTTCTCGTTCCAAGTGCGAATAAAGTGCGGTTATGTAGTGATCATTATAATCCGATCACTAAAGTGTTTAATTTTTAATCTATAAGATTAAAAAGAAGCAAGGTAGTACAGTGACCAATTTTATTGTTTATCTGTTTTCACTGATCATAATTATCAACACTCTTGTACTGACGCAAAGACAACCAAACTTTTAATAGTAAACACTGTATCAATTTATTTAGAGGATTAAATAATCCAATGTAAGAATATTTGTGTTAGAGTTAAGTATTATAATATTTGTTAGGATATAAGCATACGAAACGATCGTTAACCTCAAAAATAATTGCGAGTTTTTTTTAAAAGAGGCCGAATATGAATTATCATCACAGTAATGTCTATCAAGGCAATTAATAACGTTCTATTTGTATTTTCAAGAACCTACCCATGAGGTAACTTATAAAACAAAATTAAAATTTGTTAATAATTATAAGAGTTTTATAATGTCTTTAAATTGAGCTAGGCCAGATAGTAGATGGGTAACTTACCATCCAAATTGTATAACTGTAACAATTGTATTATTCATTTGAGTTGATTTTAAAGGGTATAATAAACCCGTAATGTTATACAGCATAAAATTTGGTTCCAATTATTTCATTTAGATAAGCAATACTCAGCATAGAGTACATTGAGATACTTGTGAGCAGAAATCTTACAGTACTATATCCGAATTATTTTAAATGCCCTAAGCATTTAAACAAGATATAAAGTGAACACATACAATTTTAAAATTTAACAAGTTGTTTTTTTCATGGGAACCTTTCATGAAGTAAACCCATGTGGCGCCCACATTATATACAAGGAGTTGTATAACCTTGTTTCTAAAGTATAAGCTGGTTATAAGAGAATCTTGACAGTTTATTCTGGGTAAGTGAACGTCAGAACTTCAAGTACTACTACCAGGTACGTGAAAGTGTTTTTTGTGTTGATTTATTTGTCCAGACAACACTTGACGGTACTTACACTGACGACATTTAACCAAGAGGAGGAATTCCACTTCAAGATCGACGCTACCGTTACATTCATTTACCGACCAGTAATTATTATTTTATCCATAAAAATTATCACACTATAATTACATAAATAATATTTACCAATTATCATAAAAGCAAATTACTGCATACCAAATAGAGACTTCATTAAACAACGTTTTTAACCTGTAACATGAAACATTTTTAACCCACGTAAACGTTAAGTTACAAATTGGCGACCAACAGAGTGCGGCTTTAAAAATATTAAATTAATAAATTTTTAATATTAAATTAGCCCGGCAAATACAATAGAACAATCATGCCTCACACACATAGATACGATACTAGGTACAAGGCCAGCCAAGGAGAAGGTGCACAAGCGAATACCAAAGCGAATATAGAGGTACAGGAGACGCATCCAACAACCGAAATGGAAGTTGAAACCAATAATTCCTTGGAAAACCAACAAGAAGGAACGCCTCCTGCAGAACCCGAGCAATCCAGACAGACTGAGAGAGTCACACAAACAGGGATCGCAGATTTCCAAGAGTGGATGAAGAAAATGATAGAGGAAACGGTGAAAAATAACGAGTCTTTGAATAAAAATATAGAATCAATTAATAAAAATATGGAAGCATTGAAGGAAGATAGTCAGAAGAATATGGAATCGTTAACTAAGAAAATAGACGACAACAGCAAAGCGTTGAAGGGAGATTTAAATACAAAATTAGACGATATCAGCAAAAAGATGGAGGAGAATAATGAAAAATAAACACCAAAATAGACAGAGAAATAACAGTAGTCAGAAGAGAGATCGCGGAAGTACACGAGAGGTGTGAACAACACAGCCAAGATTTACAACGTACTAGAGAAGAGCTCGATGGACGAATCAACAATATAGAAGAAATTAATGAAGCCAGGATCGAGTCTCTGAAGAAGATGATCCAGGACGAAATAAAAAGAGTAAGACCGGACGTGGGAGAAAGATGTGAAGAAATAGACGCATCAGTGAACACCATAAGAACCCTGACTGTTACCAATAAAGAAAAAATCGAGGAAGTACGTCAACGGGAGATCCTACAAGTGCGCGAAGAAATCGAAATCATTCGTAACCGACCAGCACAGGGTCACTACCTACAACCCATGGATAACCGTGATGTTATCAACTTTAAAAATTACAAGAAGAACCCGATTGAATTTCTGGAACGAGTGGAGGAAAACCTGACCAGAATGCGGGAAAGCAGATGGACGGTAATACGCAGTTTGATTGATGAATACTTCAAAGAAATCCACGATAATTGGTGGACTGCAACCCGCCACGAGGTCCAGAGTTATGAGGAGTTCAAGGCACTGTTCAGGGCCAAATACTGGTCGGAGTCTACGCAGAACATAGTGCGGGATGATATCTGTCACGGCAAATATGACGCCAGTCGAGGAACCACTCCAACTTCTTACTTCCTTGGTAAGGTATGTTTGGCATGAAACCTCGAACCAAGGATACCAGAGGAGTGCCTGGTGACCAAGCTCGCTTATCATTATGAGGAGGGAGTAGCCAGATCACGTCAATGGGGGCAAATAAAAACGGTCCAAGCCATGGCAGCTCTGCTTGAGGATAGCGAACACGAGGGCTACTATAGAAGGAGCCGCAAGAGGAATGAGAACTTCCACGACAGAAGTGGTAACCCAAATAATAACAACACTAACTTCCAGAATTACCGAAGTAATTTTAATAATTATAATCATAATAATGTGAACCAAAATAACGAAAACAATTATCGGCCTAATAATCAGGGTAATAATAATAATTACGCTGGTAATAATAATAATAATAATAATACGAGACGGCCACAAAATCATAACAACAACCCCAACTGACTTCAGAACCAGGGTGGAAACAACCAACCGCAGCAATACCGCAGGGCCAACTATGTCCAGGCCAACAATGAGCAGGGAAGGAGGCGGTACTATCCAAGGCGCCGTAGCTTCAACGGTCATGATAATGAAGAGTACCAGGACGGAGACAGAAGAAATTCAAGAGGTGGACAGCGAAGGAGTTGAAGTATCGAAGGCGACAGCCGAAATAACGATTACCGACCCCAAGTAAACTTCATACAAGCCAGTAACCAACCGAACCCTAGGAGGCCCGATACCAGATCACAAACAGACATCACGAATAATAATGACGATGAGAATTGGGCAACAGTCTGTGACAGGCCTGGCTTTTCAATACTGCATAACCAAGCAAGTAGCGCCGGAGAATCCAGATCCGGGAGCGGAAACCAAGGACAGGACGATCCATCTATGAGGGTCCGAATGGCCTACAATCAACAGAACCTACCAGAAAGCTGGATTCCCCTAAGAGGAGATGGCAGCTGACCCAGCACATCCCAAGACGTGAGACGACAGGAACCAGAATGTTCCGAATACCTAGCGAGATGGTAGGGCCATGAAAATAATAAAGGCACAGTCACAAAAAACATGCAGAATTATGTGAACCTAATTAAAGGATATTAAACCAATTATGTATAATGAAATGTAAAATATCATAATGTTTACAGTACCAAGATATGTAATACTATAAGCAGAAATCAAAAATGAATCCAAGAAAATGTAATTGACCCATAATGAGCCCAATAGAATGGCGAAAGCACTAAGACCCCCTAATGTACTATTGAATAAACCTAATATACTATTGAATAAACCTAATATACTATTGAATGAACGTAACATACTATAATAGCAAACATAATATACTACGATATTACTCTAATACTCCAACATTAATGTCAACAAATGAAATTATAAACATCCAGAATGAGTGGTAAACATCTATCACTTGAAGGAGCAGAGAAGCAAAACAACAAAGCGAGTAATACAGAAGAAGGCTATAACAAGGAATGAGAAAAGTAATTAAATAATAAAGAAAAATGTTTATCAAATATTGTATACAACAAAATGTTTATCAAATGAATATTGTATATAACAAAATGTTTATTAAATGAGTATTGTAAACCCCTGATAATCAAAGAAGATAACGAACAAAGTGTTAAAAACCCAGTGTATAAACAGTGTTAAGAGTGAACTATGGTGAACTAAAGAAGAATTTAAAGACCAACTGCATAATTATATAGTGATAAATTTAAGTGTGTAAATTAAAAACAGTGAAATAACCAAAACAACGAACTAGTATCGAAGAATAGCAACAAGGCTGATAAATAATATAGCAAATATGTCAAGTTATAAATAAAATAATGACCTGTGAAGAGAAGTATGTTAGATAAAATGTTAAAGCATGAACAGTGATAATAATGAAACCTCTAACACCTTGAATGTATTGAATATGATGTCTTATTGAAAAAATAAATGATATGTTATATTTTATGTGTTGTGATAGTGCAACTGTTGTTATGTGCAACTTTTTATTGTACCAGACAGAGATGAAGATTCCTCTGATTCTGAGGATGTATAGTTGAGGAACGGCGGAGAATGGATGCCAAATAGAGCCCCTCTGACTCCGAACCCACTATAAATGTTAGGGAATTGAATTGTAATATGTCAAGGATTAAGTAAAAAACTGTGAGGTAAAATGAAAGAACAAAAGAGTTTGTCACTAGAATCAAAATGTGTATAATGTAAAGAAAAATGTGTTATTATAAAACAGGGAAATTGTTAATTTAAGAACTATGATACGATATAACTAAATGACTAAGAGTATAAAAAACTTGAACAATACTAGTAAGCTAAAAATAATACTAGCAAAGAACTCAGTCTAGAGCAACACACCAACAGACTATTGAACTTAATGCAGATACAAGCAGTAATATTATGATGAAACAAAATAAAGTGATAATTTCTTCAAACTATAAAACTTTTCTCAAATTATCAATTTTGAGAGGGGAGTATATGTAACACCACAAAATGTTACATAACCAAGACACACACCAGAAGGGTAAATTATGACACTAAAGTTATAGAAGTGAATCATTTGTAATGAATGTAGCAAAGAAGAGAAGGACCAGCAAAGAAGAAAGAAGAGGAAGGATATCAAGAAGCAGTGATGAATACACTGCATGACACTACAACAAACACAATGACTGACTTTAACTAATGGACATGCAAAGTTCACAATAAGCTGTCAAGCGAACCAGGTCATGACATTAATGTGTAGAGTCATGTAAATAGAAACTAAATAACAAATGACTTTAATAAAAGTAATAACTATAACAGCATTTTGGCTGAAATTAGAAGAACTATGATAAATAAATAACGCCTATGACTATACTAGCTATAGCCACAAGGCTATATAAAGACTAGCTTTACAAACCCAGATGTAACATTATTGGATAAAGATAATTATAAAAGGAAGTCTTATGTGTATAAGCAACTTCCTGATTAAACGAAATGTAATTAGTAATAATAATTAAGGAATAAACATGGTGCTATGAATGTATCTAGACCATACATAAACGAATTTATGTCAGTAAGTTAATAGGGAAACAGGACTCCTAATGAATATTAAATTTACTGAACAATAAATATAATTAAATGAGATGTGAAATACCACCACTCAATTATTATTGTATACCTTTAAATGGAGTAGGCCAAGTAAAATGTATTTAGAGAATAAGGAATTTTCATAATAACGTATTATCATGATTATATTAAGATTTAATATTGTTCAGCTATAAACAGCTTTTAATTGTCATAATATATGTATTATTATTCAAATAATAACGTTCTAAAGAGAACACAGTGTAAATAACAAAATGTAAAAAGATAGGAAATGGTCGCATTGTGCATTATTAGCAGACGACAATAAGAAACCATGTTTCAAAACACTATTTTTATGTATTGTCAGTGAAAGCTAGGTGTGAACCGCATTATGCCACATCAAAATAAAGAGCAGACAATAAGCTTTAATTTGATAATAATAACCTAGAGATCGGAATTATAATAAGTGAATAGTGAGTGTTAGCATAATTTTTTTATCAAAATTAAGAAATTGTCAGTGAATACGGACAACAGCGACAGTCAGGCGAAAGTTACGCTCCGGTGGCGGTTAACAAAAACAATACGTCATCGTAACGGTTTGTTGTACCAATCACAGAGGAGTTTATATAGCGAGATTTGTCCCTAACGGCGATGAAGACGAGGGGTATATAACCAGAGACGCTGAGAAATTCGCGTATTCGCTACCTTCATCTCGAGCCATCTAGTTGCCGCTCAACAGTATCTTAAATTTTAATGACTTAATACAATATAATACAGTAGTAGTAAATACTTCAAAATTTACCAAAATAATTAACAGTACAGCGATTCATCACACGAAAAGTGCATCGACAAGTAATAGTGAAACTTTTAGACAGTGCACGTATTCAGAACGTGAAAATTGAAATTAACCTGTAAGGTAAACAACCCAGTTTCATTAAGAAGAGGGTATATTTCTTGTTCCAAGTGCGAATAAAGTGCAGTCATGTAGTGATCATTATAATCCGATCACTAAAGTGTTTAATTTTTAATCTATAAGATTAAAAAGAAGCAAGGTAGTACAGTGACCAATTTTATTGTTTATCTGTTTTCACTGATCATAATTATCAACACTCTTGTACTGACGCAAAGACAACCAAACTTTTAATAGTAAACACTGTATCAATTTATTTAGAGGATTAAATAATCCAATGTAAGAATATTTGTGTTAGAGTTAAGTATTATAATATTTGTTAGGATATAAGCATACGAAACGATCGTTAACCTCAAAAATAATTGCGAGTTTTTTTTAAAAGAGGCCAAATATGAATTATCATCACAGTAATGTCTATCAAGGCAATTAATAACGTTCTATTTGTATTTTCAAGAACCTACCCATGAGGTAACTTATAAAACAAAATTAAAATTTGTTAATAATTATAAGAGTTTTATAATGTCTTTAAATTGAGCTAGGCCAGATAGTAGATGGGTAACTTACCATCCAAATTGTATAACTGTAACAATTGTATTTTTCATTTGAGTTGATTTTAAAGGGTATAATAAACCCGTAATGTTATACAGCATAAAATTTGGTTCCAATTATTTCATTTAGATAAGCAATACTCAGCATAGAGTACATTGAGATACTTGTGAGCAGAAATCTTACAGTACTATATCCAAATTATTTTAAATGCCCTAAGCATTTAAACAAGATATAAAGTGAACACATACAATTTTAAAATTTAACAAGTTGTTTTTTTCATGGGAACCTTTCATGAAGTAAACCCATGTGGCGCCCACATTATATACAAGGAGTTGTATAACCTTGTTTCTAAAGTATAAGCTGGTTATAAGAGAATCTTGACAGTTTATTCTGGGTAAGTGAACGTCAGAACTTCAAGTACTACTACCAGGTACGTGAAAGTGTTTTTTGTGTTGATTTATTTGTCCAGACAACACTTGACGGTACTTACACTGACGACATTTAACCAAGAGGAGGAATTCCACTTCAAGATCGACGCTACCGTTACATTCATTTACCGACCAGTAATTATTATTTTATCCATAAAAATTATCACACTATAATTACATAAATAATATTTACCAATTATCATAAAATCAAATTACTGCATACCAAATAGAAACTTCATTAAACAACGTTTTTAACCTGTAACATGAAACATTTTTAACCCACGTAAACGTTAAGTTACAAATTGGCGACCAACAGAGTGCGGCTTTAAAAATATTAAATTAATAAATTTTTAATATTAAATTAGCCCGGCAAATACAATAGAACAATCATGCCTCACACACATAGATACGATACTAGGTACAAGGCCAGCCAAGGAGAAGGTGCACAAGCGAATACCGAAGCGAATATAGAGGTACAGGAGACGCATCCAACAACCGAAATGGAAGTTGAAACCAATAATTCCTTGGAAAACCAACAAGAAGGAATGCCTCCTGCAGAACCCGAGCAATCCAGACAGACTGAGAGAGTCACACAAACAGGGATCACAGATTTCCAAGAGTGGATGAAGAAAATGATAGAGGAAACGGTGAAAAATAACGAGTCTTTGAATAAAAATATAGAATCAATTAATAAAAATATGGAAGCATTGAAGGAAGATAGTCAGAAGAATATGGAATCGTTAAATAAGAAAATAGACGACAACAGCAAAGCGTTGAAGGGAGATTTAAATACAAAATTAGACGATATCAGCAAAAAGATGGAGGAGAATAATGAAAAAATAAACACCAAAATAGACAGAGAAATAACAGTAGTCAGAAGAGAGATCGCGGAAGTACACGAGAGGTGTGAACAACACAGCCAAGATTTACAACGTACTAGAGAAGAGCTCGATGGACGAATCAACAATATAGAAGAAATTAATGAAGCCAGGATCGAGTCTCTGAAGAAGATGAGCCAGGACGAAATAAAAAGAGTAAGACCGGACGTGGGAGAAAGATGTGAAGAAATAGACGCATCAGTGAACACCATAAGAACCCTGACTGTTACCAATAAAGAAAAAATCGAGGAAGTACGTCAACGGGAGATCCTACAAGTGCGCGAAGAAATCGAAATCATTCGTAACCGACCAGCACAGGGTCACTACCTACAACCCATGGATAACCGTGATGTTATCAACTTTAAAAATTACAAGAAGAACCCGATTGAATTTCTGGAACGAGTGGAGGAAAACCTGACCAGAATGCGGGAAAGCAGATGGACGGTAATACGCAGTTTGATTGATGAATACTTCAAAGAAATCCACGATAATTGGTGGACTGCAACCCGCCACGAGGTCCAGAGTTATGAGGAGTTCAAGACACTGTTCAGGGCCAAATACTGGTCGGAGTCTACGCAGAACATAGTGCGGGATGATATCTGTCACGGCAAATATGACGCCAGTCGAGGAACCACTCCAACTTCTTACTTCCTTGGTAAGGTATGTTTGGCATGAAACCTCGAACCAAGGATACCAGAGGAGTGCCTGGTGACCAAGCTCGCTTATCATTATGAGGAGGGAGTAGCCAGATCACGTCAATGGGGGCAAATAAAAACGGTCCAAGCCATGGCAGCTCTGCTTGAGGATAGCGAACACGAGGGCTACTATAGAAGGAGCCGCAAGAGGAATGAGAACTTCCACGACAGAAGTGGTAACCCAAATAATAACAACACTAACTTCCGGAATTACCGAAGTAAATTTAATAATTATAATCATAATAATGTGAACCAAAATAACGAAAACAATTATCGGCCTAATAATCAGGGTAATAATAATAATTACGCTGGTAATAATAATAATAATAATAATAATACGAGACGGCCACAAAATCATAACAACAACCCCAACCGACTTCAGAACCAGGGTGGAAACAACCAACCGCAGCAATACCGCAGGGCCAACTATGTCCAGGCCAACAATGAGCAGGGAAGGAGGCGGTACTATCCAAGGCGCCGTAGCTTCAACGGTCATGATAATGAAGAGCACCAGGATGGAGACAGAAGAAATTCAAGAGGCGGACAGCGAAGGAGTAGAAGTATCGAAGGCGACAGCCGAAATAACGATTACCGACCCCAAGTAAACTTCATACAAGCCAGTAACCAACCGAACCCTAGGAGACCCGATACCAGATCACAAACAGACATCACGAATAATAATGACGATGAGAATTGGGCAACAGTCTGTGACAGGCCTGGCTTTTCAATACTGCATAACCAAGCAAGTAGCGCCGGAGAATCCAGATCCGGGAGCGGAAACCAAGGACAGGACGATCCATCTATGAGGGTCCGAATGGCCTACAATCAACAGAACCTACCAGAAAGCTGGATTCCCCTAAGAGGAAATGGCAGCTGACCCAGCACATCCCAAGACGTGAGATGACAGGAACCAGAAAGTTCTGAATACCTAGCGAGATGGTAAGGCCATGAATATAATAAAGGCACAGTCACAAAAAACATGCAGAATTATGTGAACCTAATTAAAGGATATTAAACCAATTATGTATAATGAAATGTAAAATATCATAATGTTTACAGTACCAAGATATGTAATACTATAAGCAGAAATCAAAAATGAATCCAAGAAAATGTAATTGACCCATAATGAGCCCAATAGAATGGCGAATCCCGGACAGTCATTGCATTGGATAGTGTATACGACATTAGATCGTTTATCTTTGGATGTCGGGTCTTTGAGGCTTGAGAAGAGAGATCTAACAGTATGTTGGTTTTTGAATGCTAAAGTTTTTTGAATTTTTGATAGGCATTTTTTAAGTTTTTCAGAAAGCCCTTTAACATAAGTTGTAGAAAAGTACGAGCCAGCGTTGGGCTCAGGTGTATTAGATTGGGCAGATGTAAGATTGGGGCTCAGCTGATTTGCGCGATGTTTATGAATTACCTGTTTGATTATGTGGTCTGGGTAACCATTGTTTTTGAAAATCTTAAATACTAATTCCGTGTTTTTTTGATGAAATGATTGATCACTTAGACCGGTGGCTCTCTTATATACCGAGTGGATTAAGTTAGTTTTTAGATGTATGGGATGGTTGGAATTAAAATGCAGATATCTACCGGAGTTGGTGGGTTTTATGAACCAATCAGTGACTATAGTACCATCAGTCTGTCTAATAACCTTGGTATCAAGAAATGAAATGGAACTATTCTGTTCGTGCTCTATTGTGAATGAGATTTTCATTCTTTTAAGAAGGTTTTAATGTGTAAATGTTATGAATAAGAATAAAGGGTTAAAAAATTGTTTTTCTGTTGAAGAAAGTAATCAAAGAAAAAGAAATAAAAATTTGTGTTGAAATAGTAAGAAATAATGTTATACCGAAATAATAAATAATTCATTAGAAAAAAAAATAAATTATTGAGTTATTTCAGACAACCATCTTGCTTTTCAGCTTGTCCAACCTCGAATCCTGGACCTGGTAAGTAAATTTTCAAGGTTGGTACTAAACAAGATGGCAGCTACAATAGCCGAAAGTTAATATTTGTAAAAAAAGTTCACTTATAAAATTATAAAGAAAATAAAATTGTTACAATGGCGACCGAAGCTGGGACATTTGCATAAATGAAATTTATGCAAATGTGGACCTGTTTTGAGGAACAGGATGGTTGTATGAGATGAAATAAAAAAAATTGTATGTACATAAAAATAGACGCAAATATAGGGTTATGTTTTGGTACTGCGATGTATTTGATGAATTATTTGCTTACTGTAAAATATTGGTGTTGATGTTTTGTTGATGTTAATATGGGTAACTAGTGTGTATGAGGAGGGTTGTAGTTTGTTAAGGGGTATAATATAAATAAATTTTAAACATGGCTAATATACAGGAAGCCAATGTAGGTATATCAAAGGAAGGTATGATAAATTGTTGCAAATGATTAAGAAAAAATTAGATGAAATGGAGGAATTGATAAATAAACGGTTTGACAAGATTGACAAAAAGTGGGATAAATTATTGCAGAAACCAGAGACAGATAAATTAAAAGAGAATACAGAAGTTGCATTAAAACAGGCGAGTGTTTGTAATGGTGATAAAATGACAAATAATAACGAAGAAATAATCAACGAGGTAAGTGTTAGTTATAAAAATAAGTTAACAAGTAATAGTGGTAAGATAGTTGAAAACGAGGTATTTAAAGGTGATACAGTGAGAATTATTAGTGATGATGAGAATGTAGAGATAGTAAGTGGGAGTGAGAGAGTAATGGGAATAGGGGGTTGTGAAGGGGTAGAAATCAGTGTTTGTAAGTTAAAGAGAGAATATGAAGAGAGTTATTTTGTGGAAATCGGGCAGAGGGTAAATTTTCCCCGGGTTTATTGTGAACCAAGAGGTTTACAAGTGTTTTTGAAGGGCGAGAGTCCCTTAGTGGAAAACAATGTGTTTTCAAATTGTTCCCTGAGTTTTTGTGGTGTTCCTGGAAAAGCCATGAGGTGTTTTTACATAGTAGTACCCTCTGCATGGAATGATAGAGAAAGTGTGAAATGGTGTTATGAGGAGAGGTATTTTGAGAGAGAGTTGTATTTAGAGAGAGAGAGGAAGATAGAGTTGTTTGAGGTTGGTAGAAGTTATAAAGAATTAAGAGAGAGAGTGAATAGTGAGAGAGTTGATGATGATATAGAATTCTTACCTTACGATGTGGTTAGCGCAGCAAGAGGTGATAACAATGCTGATGACTTACCTGTATATAAGTTGGGGTTACTAGTAGTAGATGATTACTATACTAAAGAAATGATAAAAGATTTAATCGTAACAGATGATACTAAGGGAGAATTGAACATACCAAATGTCGACAGGATTTTTGAATTAATAGTATGCAATAATGTTTTTGAATACTATATTGATACAATGGATAAAATTAATGATGATGGTTATTATAATCATAATAACAATACGTTTTTAATTATAAATGAATTGTGTAGACGTAAGACAAGATTATTATTCGATGATGGTAGTTAAAAATGTAGTGTTCATGAACATTTAATTATGTGAGTAGGGGGTTCTGAAATGGACTGTCTTATGAAATGATTTGTGGTAAACTATAACAGATAATAATATGGATTGTATATACTTTTGTGTTGGTGTTAAATGCAATGATGTAGCAAGGTGAAGTATACTCAACTTTGTGAATTTTGTTAAAGTAATTAAAATGAGTTTGATGAAATAATGGAATTAATTTGAAAGGAGATAATAAATGAAATATTATATAAGATGAATGTTGATAAATTAAAAAATTTGGAGAATTTAATTGTATAATAAATGATGAATAATTAAAGGTTGATTGTTAAAAAGATTCAATACAAAGTTCAAGTTGTAATGTTTATAATTTTATATGCAATTTTAAAGGTGAATTGTTTATTTTAATGTAATGATGTTTGATGTTCAATTTGAGCATTATATTATGTTGATTAAGTGTAATTGAGTAGGATGTAAGTGTAGGGATCTTAAACATGTATAATATGTTTTAAATAGATTCCCCACTTTCGGGCGGTCCCGCCCTTACCAGCCCAGACCGTGGTTTTGGATGACAACCAGTTGTGGCCAGAAGTATTGCAAACTGACCATGGTTGGTTGCCTATGAAATTGGTACAATTTAGAAATTAACAGGGGGTTTTCATCAGGGAAATCCACATAACTATGGAACAGCGGCTACCACCTAATGGGGTGATAGAACCGTATTAAGGGTGTATGAATCATTGTAGTAGGATTACTGGTGTCCTCGGACATCAGTAATGCCGAATTTTTATATAACGCCGAAGCAAGAACGGCGTAAGCAGCGTTTACACCCTAATAAAATTCAGTTCTTGTGGAGGCAAATGGGCGCTACAGTCCAACATCATTAAGCAATAGAGTGTGTGGAAAGGAGCTGGCCATTACAAGCCAGGGGCATAAATAATAGAGTATTTATGCAACAAGGTAAATACCAAAACCGGTGTACCCATGAACTTATTTACCTAATTGTAACTGGGTAAAGGGGGGTTATTAGATAACGATGGAGAAGCAGGTTACTAAACTATTAGTAACGAGTTATTGAATATTAAAATGAGTTATGTCAATGATATAGAAGGTGTAGTTGATTTATGATGTAATTAAATGATTTGATGTTGATTTAAGGAGTATTATGAAGATGCTTAACGACTGTTAAGTAAATAATTTGTTCTGATGTAGTAGATTTAAATGTGTTTTATTCTATATAAGAATTTTATTAATGAATTTAATTATTTTGTAATGTTGTATTTGTAAGGGAAGGGAATTGTAATGTTGTAACGGGGAATGTTTATTTAAATTCTGATGGGAATCAGAGAAATATTTTGAATTTTGGAACAAGAATTAACAAGAGAAGGGCGTTGAGAATGTTGGTATTGAAGATTAAATGTTTTACATCATGTTAAGTATGTATCCATGTATATGTTAGAGGTTAAGAGGAAAAAACCAGTGCTTCTTAACGCAAACCAGCACAGCTAAGGGGAACCAGATCAGTAAGGGATATGTTATTATACAAGGCCACTATTTGATATTTTGATTTGATGTTTCAGTGTTTGGTGATGCTGTGGCGGCGGTCCTGTGCTGGCCTGCGCGTCAGAACAGGGGCGTCAAGTGCCTGTCTGGCCTTGCGGTGTTGGGATCTCGAGAGAGAAGTCCAGTAAGGTCATTCAGCTGCGTCACAGTCACTGGACCAGGGGGTAAGTTATCCACGATTTTTAATAAAACATAAAGGGGGTTGTGGCGACATATCCAGGCTGATCCCTTTAGGAAATATGTGATTGTCAATGAGAGTTATAGAATTCTTACCTTACGATGTGGTTAGCGCAGCAAGAGGTGATAACAATGCTGATGACTGACCTGTATATAAGATGGGGTTACTAGTAGTATATGATTACTATAATAAAGGAATGATAAAAGATTTAATCGTAACAGATGATACTAAGGGAGAATTGACCATACCAAATGTCGACAGGATTTTTGAATTAATAGTATGCAATAATGTTTTTGAATACTATATTGATACAATGGATAAAATTAATGATGATGGTTATTATAATCATAATAACAATATGTATTTAATTATAAATGAATTGTGTAGACGTAAGACAAGATTATTATTCGATGATGGTAGTTAAACATGTAGTGTTCATGAACATTTAACCTTACTGGGGTGTTCAAATTTTAGCAACACTTAAGACGTTCGGGTCCAAAATGACCCATACTTGAAAAATTATTTTTTTCAACAAAAAAGTTTCTTGGTAGCCTATGCATATTTATGTTTTATACATTAGGCCCAAGTTCTGATAATGAATGACCAAAATAATCACCTAACAATGCCGTATATCAGCATTTTTATTATATATGTTGCCTTGCACATTTCATCATATTTTATTTTTATATATGTAAGTATATATTTATTTGTGTACTAAAACTAACATAATTCTGTATTTTTATTTGTTATGAATACAGTAAAGATTTCTAAGCACTAAACGAACACATTATTATATTCTGAAACAAAAAACTTTATTGATAATCTACCTATTAAAATTCTGTTTATTGGAAATTTAAAAATCTGTATTATTAAAAAAATGTACATTATTTCATGAACATAATTTTTATGAAATACTATTCTATACGACAAAGATTAAAGTCATTTCTAAATTATTATACAACACAGGCAAAAAACAAAATGGAAAATCCAATATTTGTATGTTACGAGACTATCTGTCAGGTAAACTGTTTCTGTTACGTAAACTTACACAATTTCAATGAAACATTTATTACATATATGGGTGAGGTGATTCTTGCAAGTAAACTTGTCACATTTTGAGCACTTCACAGAAGACTTATTGTCAGTTTTTGGGCACAACTGGCACCTCCCTCTTTTTCTCTGCATTGTATCTGGATTCTTCATAATAGACTGAGTTGGTACTGCACATTCAGCTTGTACGCGTTCAACTACATCTCTTGCAGCTTTTCCTCTTGGCATATACTGTCGTCTGTCAATGTGTTTTTTGATCAAAGATTCTCCAAGGTTTTCTAAAAATATTCTTCTCCGGTCATTGCATTTTGGCTTCCATTGAAGGTTGATGGAAGTAAATAAAACAAAAGAATTGACACCCGAAATATCAAGTATATTTGAAAAGACAACTATGGGCCAACGATTTGTTTTCCTTTTTGAAGTATAGTTTGCACACATCTTATCTAGAGTATCAACAGCCCCTTTAGTTTTGTTGTAATCTAAAATAAGCAGTGGTTTTTTATCATCATTACAACTTATTTTGTCATCGTGGTGTAAAGTACTCTGTAGTACAACACACTTATTCTTTTTTGGAAAGTAAGAGACCAGTGTAGTATCCTTCGTAAATGCAAACTTTGAGGTCAGTGCAGGTACATTTTTTGTTTCTAGAAGTTGGGGAGGAAGTGTAGGCTTATTTTTCTTGATAGTTCCTACCATTGTAATACCTCTTCTGAGAAGCGTTTGGCCTAATCCATACGATATAAAAAAGTTGTCACAAGTAACATTGTGGCCTTTTAGACCAACTGTCAAATCCAGAACTACCCTAAGACCCTGGTTTTTGCTCTGGTAGTTTACCTTGTGGCTTTCCTAAATATGGCTGGATATTCCAAACGTAACTAGTGGCATTATCACATACAACCCAAAACTTTATGCCATATTTAGCTGGTTTTTTAGGCATGTATTGACGGAAAGGGCATTTTCCTCTAAAACCAACTAACCTTTCATCCACTGTGACATATTCGGTAGGATTGAAATGTTTTGGCAAAATTTCAACCCATTTCTCCCACAGCTCTCTAATAGGTGCGAATTTATCACTAGCGCGCCTACTTGGTCGAGTTCGACGATCATCAAAACGGAAAATACGAGAAATAATTTTAAATCTTTCCAGTGACATTGTTCCCCGAAATATTGGCCTTCCTTTTGTTTCATCCCACAAACTCTCAGTTGACTCATTATGTGATTTATAAACACCTGCCAGTAACAAAAGTCCAATATAAGCGTCTAGTTCTGTTGAGTCAATTTTTTTTCCAATTATCCCCATAAATACGGTTGCCTTCTTCATTTGTTTGGGTCAGGATTATATTTTCAATTGGAAGGGGAAAAAATACTTTGAATGCCGAATATTCATCAGTAATACGTGCAGTTGCGTACCTGGTTGGTCCTGGCGTAAGTGTCATTACATCATGAGAAGGACGTCTTCCTATCTGGAGCTCAGGCTTCGTCTTCCACTGAATATCACCGTTTGTAGATAATAAAGTGTTATTTCCTGGTTCATGATGTACTTCTTCATATTCTGAATCCGATGACACACATTCAGAAATATTATCTTCAATTTCTGAAGCAACTTCTCCTTCATCGGAGATTTCTGATAACACTTCTTCAACGTCCATCATTGTTCATACAAAAGCCACTTCAGGTCAAACACAATTATGGTAATAAAACCAAAGAAAGAGCACTAAAAATTACTGCAATTGAAAAAAGAATGTTTCACTGCATAACATAACAACAACCTCACTCACACTCTGCTCAAGGAGCACTGACTGACAGATGGAGAGGGAAAACATTCTTGTAGGTGGGCAGGCACTGTTGCTAAGTGGAGTAGGTGGGAGAGCTTGTAGCAACCAGTGTGACCTTGTACTATGAGACTATGCATTGAACATCAAATGAGACAAACTAATGAAGCTTTTGAATCCAAAGTACAGCTTATAATATTAATAAAATAATTACTTCACCTATGGGTCCAAAAGGACCCGAACAACTTTTTTGTATAAAAACGTGTCATAAAATTTTATAAGCGGTTTAAAAAATTTATATTAGAGAATGATACTTATTTATAGGTATTTGACAAAGTCACAAAACGGAAAGTTGATCTAATAATTTTTTAACAAACAGCAGCGTAAAACAAAATCTTTTGGGTCAATAAGGACCCGAACACCTCAGCAGGGTTAATTATGTGAATAGGGGGTTCTGAAATGGACTGTCTTATGAAATGATTTGTGGTAAACTATAACAGATAATAATGTGGATTGTATATACTTTTGTGTTGGTGTTAAATGCAATGATGTAGCAAGGTGAAGTATACTCAACTTTGTGAATTTTGTTAAAGTAATTAAAATGAGTTTGATGAAATAATGGAATTAATTTGAAAGGAGATAATAAATGAAATATTATATAAGATGAATGTTGATAAATTAAAAAATTTGGAGAATTTAATTGTATAATAAATGATGAATAATTAAAGGTTGATTGTTAAAAAGATTCAATAGAAAGTTCAAGTTGTAATGTTTATAATTTTATATGCAATTTTAAAGGTGAATTGTTTATTTTAATGTAATTATGTTTGATGTTCAATTTGAGCATTGTATTATGTTGATTAAGTGTAATTGAGTAGGATGTAAGTGTAGGGATCTTAAACATGTATAATATGTTTTAAATAGATTCCCCACTTTTGGGCGGTCCCGGCCTTACCAGCCCAGACCGTGGTTTTGGATGACAACCAGTTGTGGCCAGAAGTATTGCAAACTGACCATGGTTGGTTGCCTATGAAATTGGTACAATTTAGAAATTAACATGGGGTTTTCATCAGGGAAATCCACATAACTATGGAACAGCGGCTACTACCGAATGGGGTGATAGAACCGTACTAAGGGTGTATGAATCATTGTAGTAGGATTACTGGTGTCCTGGGACATCAGTAATGCCGAACTTTTATATAATGCCGAAGCAAGAACGGCGTAAGCAGCGTTTACACCCTAATAAAATTCAGTTCTTGTGGAGGCAAATGGGCGCTACAGTCCAACATCATTAAGCAATAGAGTGTGTGGAAAGGAGCTGGCCATTACAAGCCAGGGGCATAAATAATAGAGTATTTATGCAACAAGGTAAATACCAAAACCGGTGTACCCGTGAGCTTGTTTACCTAATTGTACCTGGGTAAAGGGGGGTTATTAGATAACGATGGAGAAGGAGGTTACTAAACTATTAGTAACGAGTTATTGAATATTAAAATGAGTTATGTCAATGATGTAGAAGGTGTAGTTGATTTTATGATGTAATTAAATGATTTGATGTTGATTTAAGGAATATTATGAAGATGCTTAACGACTGTAAAGAACATAATTTGTTCTGATGTAGTAGATTTAAATGCGTTTTATTCTATATAAGAATTTTATTAATGAATTTAATTATTTTGTAATGTTGTATTTGTAAGGGAAGGGAATTGTAATGTTGTAATGGGGAATGTTTATTTAAATTCTGATGGGAATCAGGGAAATATTTTGAATTTTGGAACAAGAATTAACAAGAGAAGGGCGTTCAGAATGTTGGTATTGAAGTTTAAATGTTTTATGTCATGTTAAGTATGTATCCATGTATATGTTAGAGGTTAAGAGGAAAAAACCAGTGCTTCTTAACGCAAAACCAGCACAGCTAAGGGGAACCAGATCAGTTAGGGATATGTTATTATACAAGGCCACTATTTGATATTTTGATTTGATGTTTCAGTGTCTGGTGATGCTGTGGCGGCAGTCCTGTGCTGGCCTGCGCGTCAGAACAGGGGCGTCAAGTGCCTGTCTGGCCTTGCAGTGTTGGGATCTTGAGAGAGAAGTCCAGTAAGGTCATTCAGGTGCGTCACAGTCACTGGACCAGGGGGTAAGTTAACCATGATTTTTAATAAAACATAAAGGGGGTTGTGGCGACATATCCAGGCTGATCCCTTTAGGAAATATGTGAGTGTCAATGAGAGTTTTTATGCTTCGGCATAAAACCTCTCATTGAGGGGGTATTGTAACGGGACAGTTTAGGTCTATTCGGGGTAATTTGGGGAAAAGAGGTCACAACATAATAAATGTAAATTTTATTCCTAAATTATAACGACGCAGGCAAGTGAGCGAAATAGTGTCAAGGTCACCAGTGAAATGCAAGCGAGGCTGCTATTTTTAGCAGTATAAACTTTGACCTACGTAATCAGGAGTCACGCCAGATTACGTCAGAGCCGATCCCAGCTTCACGTCACCACTGGAATGTAGATTCAAATTAATAATCCCGTCAAAACTGGCCTCAAAACTCAAAACATTTAAATCACGTAACTCCCCTTCTACTTCAGAAATTGAGACAGTAAATTTCGCCCCAGTCTACAATATTCCGTCGTGCTGTACAGCCGCAAAAAAGTTCCGGAATAAATTACGGGCGCGCACCCAACACCGCACATATAAAATGTGAATTAACAAAATTTTAACATAAATGTGGATTAACAGTATTTTGTTTTGAAATAGATGGTCAAAAGTAAAGAGAAAAAAAAAGGGGAAATGTGAGGAGAAATCGGGAGTGCGTGGAACAGTTGGAGCCATTGGAATAATGCGCAGATAAGTAACCAACAACCAGAAGTCTATTCTAAATTATATAATCATTCAATTGGTCATCAGAATCACAACAATGTATATAGGTTTTAAAGAAAATCATGAGCTCAAAAGGGGGTTATAAAAAACAAAAATCAAATATGTGAAGTACGAAAGTGTGCATGTCTGTGTGAATGTACAGAATATATAATAAGAAGTGTTGGGTTGCGATATATATATAAAATTAAAATTGATGATTTTTTTTTCTATGAATTCTATTTTGGTAAAGCATAAAATAATGGCAGTAATTAATTAATGCTAACTTGATTTTCATGAGTTGTGCCTCATGGCCAAATAAATAATGAGATTTTCATTCTTTTAAGAAGGTTTTAATGTGTAAATGTTATGAATAAGAATAAAGGGTTAAAAAATTGTTTTTCTGTTGAAGAAAGTAATCAAAGAAAAAGAAATAAAAATTAGTGTTGAAATAGTAAGAAATAATGTTATACCAAAATAATAAATAATTCATTAGAAAAAAAAATAAATTATTGAGTTATTTCAGACAACCATCTTGCTTTTCAGCTTGTCCAACCTCGAATCCTGGACCTGGTAAGTAAATTTTCAAGGTTGGTACTAAACAAGATGGCAGCTACAATAGCCGAAAGTTAATATTTGTAAACAAAGTTCACTTATAAACTTATAAAGAAAATAAAATTCTTACACTGGCGACCGAAGCTGGGACATTTGCATAAATGAAATTTATGCAAATGTGGACCTGTTTTGAGGAACAGGATGGTTGTATGAGATGAAATAAAAAAAAATTGTATGTACATAAAAATAGACGCAAATATAGGGTTATGTTTTCGTACTGCGATGTATTTGGTGAATTATTTGCTTACTGTAAAATATTGGTGTTGATGTTTTGTTGATGTTAATATGGGTAACTAGTGTGTATGAGGAGGGTTGTAGTTTGTTAAGGGATATAATATAAATAAATTTTAATTATATATAATTTACCTTAATTTCCGTCCAGTGACGTCAAGCGTAATTTGTATTTGGTTACGCGTTTCAGGCCATGTGGCCCATCCTCAGACCATCACTCCAAGAGGAGTTCATTAAAAAATAAAAAATCCACAATAAAACAAACACATAATAAATAAATACAAAAATATATTAAAACATATAAAGGCGTTCTATTACACGAACACGGTGCACCGCATGTAGCATGCCTGAACTGCGTCAATGGAACCTGTTATCTATTATTATCTGTAATCGATCACAGCGCGGTATCATACAGTGGGTTGGACCTGAAGTTAAGTTTGTCATTAAGTATGTCGTCACACACATCTGGGTTATTATGACCTCTATATATCTCGAATTCTTCAAGCGCATCCATATAACGGCCTTTGGCACAATAATGTAGGGGTATGAAGTTATTGTTGAAATTTGTATAAGAATGATTACATGAAATCAGATGCCTTGTAAAGTTAGATTTAATATTATCTATGGAAAAATTACCCCTGTTAAAATGGCTTTGTGGTTTGTGTTCGCGGAATCTTTTGATGAACGGTCTACCCGTTTGGCCGATATAAAATCGGTCACAATCGTCACATATAAGCTTGTAAATACCAGTTTTGTATTCAATTGTTGTCTGAATGACTGGGCGAACTAAGTTCCGTAGACGGTTATTTGTTTTAAAAATGACAGTATAACCTAATTTATTTAAAGTGGATGTAAGGATCTTGGGCATCAACTCAGTATATGTTGTTGTGATGTATTTGTTGTTAGGTGTAATATCATGTGTCTGTTTGGAACGACGGGATTTGTGTTTTCTAAGAATATTGTCGATCATTTGGGATTCATATCCGTTGGCCAGAGCTATGTGTTTAATTATGTTGAGTTCACACTCGAAATCATCATTATTTAGGGGGATCATCAAAAGTCTGTGAATAAAACTGTTGTAGGCCGCTAATTTTTGAGAGAAGGGGTGGTGTGAGTCTGCATGTATGGTCACGTTTGTGGTGGTAGGTTTTCTGTAAATTTTAAAGTTTAAGCTGTTAAGTTGCCTGGTGACAGTAAGATCAAGAAAGTTGAGTTCATTATTGATTTCAGTTTCCATAGTAAATTGAATATTGTGGGTAACGGTATTCATATGATTTTTAAGATTACTGATTTGGCGTAAAGTACCGTTAAAAATTAGAAAAGTATCATCAACATATCGGCCATAAAAGATAATATTATTGGCGAAGATATTATTGTTAAGGATATAATTGTTCTCATAAAAGTCAAGATATATATCAGCCAACAGGCCGGATAACGGTGAACCCATGGCCAGGCCGTCTGTTTGAATATAATAATTACCGTTGAAAGTAAAATAGTTTTGCTGAAGGATGAGTCTTAGTATGATAATTAGTTCTTTAATGAGTTGTGTGTCCAATTTGTTAGTATCATGAAGATTGTCATTCAAAATATCTAAAGTTTGGTTCACAGGTATATTTGTGTATAAATTGATGATGTCAAAGGAGGCTAGTTTGTAACTGGCTTGTAATTTTATGTCGTTGACTTTATTTATGAAATCACTATTGTTGACGATAATATGGTTGTTTTTGAGAAAGATGTTATCTTTAATTAGTGTGACGAGTTTTTTGGCCGTTTTGAAACCCGGGGCCGTAGTAAAATTGACTAATGGCCTGATAGGAATGTCATCCTTGTGGATCTTGGGTAAGCCGGTAAGTTTTGGGGCGCGCGCGTTGATAGGTTTTAAGGAACGTCGAGTGCGATCGTTAAATAAATTGGTACAATTGTTGATAGTACTATTTAATGATTTTACATATGAGTCAGTGGGATCGTAATTTGGACACACAAATTGGACACACAACTCATTAAAGAACTAATTATCATACTAAGACTCATCCTTCAGCAAAACTATTTTACTTTCAACGGTAATTATTATATTCAAACAGACGGCCTGGCCATGGGTTCACCGTTATCCGGCCTGTTGGCTGATATATATCTTCACTTTAATGAGAACAATTATATCCTTAACAATAATATTGTTGCGGTTTGGAAGCTCTTGAATAATCGTGAGTTATTCCAAAGACGCTAATGAGGAAGGCTGGATTGTTTGTTAGAAAGATGTGGACTGTATTAAAGATGTTGAACATTCGTTTATTGAAAAAATCTGATTGTTAATTACGATCGGCACGTGCGGATGCATTTGAGGCAATAACGCCCGAAATTAATTTTGAATAAAATCGTGGTCCATTGTAGATGGACGCAGGTAGTTGAATGAAATGAAATATTATAAATGCATGCTAAAAAATAGCCAGAAGCCGCGGCTGTAAGAGAAGTGTTTTACGAGAGTTGCGCTCGGAGTCGTGTTATAAACTGAACTAAACTTGCTTGCAGCCGGCGGTGATTGCCAGCTGCCGCGTTTGATAAACGCGTGACGTCATCCGTGCGTGCCGTGTAATGGTAGTAGACTGCTTACAGCTGATAAACCAGTACAAAGTTTAAACATACTGCCCGCCAAAATCGGGCCGATTTTGTACATTAAAGGTTAAATTGAACAATATAATAATTAGACTTACATGTCGTAAGCGATACAATAATTGGCGCACTGGCCAGAGAGCAATGACATAATAAACATAATATACTTAAAGACTTATACCTAAAATTTGTAGAAAACAAAATTCATTAATCTAGCACAAAGCTTAAGTCAAAACAAAACCATTTCTGTGCTAGAAAAGGTACAACAAATAAAAAATCATGATAAAAACGAACCTTTACATAACTGAACATGATCTCTCTTGAAGCATAACATGTGGATAAAAAATACATATATTTAAACCTTGACAAACGTAAATAATAATCTTAAATTATATAAGAGAAACCATCTTGATCACTGCTTCATATATAGTAATAGAAATAATAGAAACATAATGTTATCATAATCGTATCAAAGTTCAATGGTACATGACATTGAAAAATACAATACACATATAGAATAATTGACACTATAAATGACACCTGTGGTTCTCAGAATTTGAATCACACAAACATATTGACAATACACAACATCCATAATGATTGATAGTACATATGAAACACAGTCACTATTGCTGTAATAGCTAGCGGCACGTAAACAATATTACAATGCTTATGATACAATTGACTTGTATGCTCGCCCCGGGGAATGTCCCGGGCGTGGTCCATGTAATATGACACGCACACACTCACACACACACACACACACACACACCTCGTATGGCACGCATACGATTAGTGTGTAGCCACCGGAAGGGGGCATAATTTGTGGATGGGTCGGCGTAAGATACCTAGCGCGGTGCGAACTTCTGCGACGCGTACTAAGGAATCTTGACCCGGAAAAACATTGGTAATTACCCCACGCTTCCATTCTAGAGGGGGGGAATTGTCATCCAAAATGAGGACAAGTTGTCCGACGTTCAAATTCTTTAATGGGGTGCGCCATTTATTGCGCTGCTGCAGCTGGTGCAGATAATCCCTAGACCACCGTTTCCAGATGGTCTGCGTAAATTTTTGGAGCAGAAGCCATCTGCCCAAATGAGTATTATTGCCTTGTGTATAATCGGGTTCCGGAAGTGCCGTCAGTGGAGCACCGACCAAAAAATGAGCAGGTGTTAAGGGTTCAGGGTCTCTAGCATCGTCGGACACCGCGCATAACGGGCGTGAATTAAGGCAAGCCTCAATTTGAGAAAGAAGAGTAGAATATTCCTCAAAATTCAAGATCGTACTGCCAATTACGCGACGTAAATGGAATTTAACACTCCTTACACCACTTTCCCACAGACCACCGAAATGAGGGGCTGAAGGGGGGATAAAGGACCATTTGATGCCGTGGAGACCGCAAAACTCCAGAGAAGATTGCTCAACTTCCTTGGAGGTTAAAAATTTGTACCAATCGTGCAACGTGTGGTTGGCACGACGAAAATTCGTGCCATTATCCGAAAATATTTGCGCGGGAATACCTCTGCGCGATATGAACCTTTTTAAAGCCGCTATAAAGGCGTTGGAAGTGAGATCCGACACCAATTCTAAATGGATGGCCCTAGTACACATGCATATAAATAGAGCGATATATGCCTTGGTCGTGGACTTAGAGCGCTGCCCGCCATGGCGCAAAAGTACAGGACCGGCGTAATCCACGGCCGACTGTGAGAATGGCCTTGACGGCGTGACCCTAGAAGAGGGTAATTGACCGAGTAATTGATTCGCGCCTTTAGCCCGGAAACGAAAACAAGTGACACACTTATGTATCACTGAGCGGATATAGGACTTATCGTGTATGATCCAATACTTACGCCTAAGCGAAGCTTGAGTTGATTGCACTCCAGCGTGCAACAAACGGATGTGTTCGTATTCAATTATTAATCTCGTGAGATGGGAGTGCGGGTGCAAAATTATTTGGTGTTTAGTCTCGTAGCTAAGTGGGGAGAATTGCAAGCGTCCACCCACTCTTAAAATGCCTGATTCATCCAGGAATGGGTTGAGAGCAAGAATTTTACTACTGCGTGGAAGGCACCGGTGTGCCTCAAGTTCCCTAACCTCCACGTCGAAACGCAATTTCTGTGATTGCCGGACAAAAATCAAGAGAGTGTCAGACAATTCTTGAGCCGACAAAAAGGACGTGTCTCTATCGACCACCGCGAGCCTAGAACTGCGAAAAAATCGACGGCAATATGCGAAGACGCGAATAAGCCTCGTAAGAGATGAATAAATTTCAATGTAACTATGTGTTGAGGACGCGACAATTAGTGAGGTTTGAGCCTGCTTGCGACGTTCCTCTTCAATGTCGGGAAAAGTACAGGGAGTATTAATGTCGAACGCGCTGACCGGCCATGAAGCCGCATCACGAGCCAACCAGGAGGGACCATGCCACCATTGAGTATGACAGTGCAAAATACGAGGGAGGCAACCGCGCGATAAAACGTCGGCAGGGTTGTCATTTGATACTACATGACGCCAAATTCCCCTGCTGCTAACAAGACGCTGTATTTCCGCGACACGGTTGGCCACAAATACCTTCCAGCGGGAAGATTGCTGATGTATCCAGTACAACGCTATCATCGAATCCGAATAAAGATATAGTCCGTCAAAATTGTAATCGACGGCATTTAAAACCTTGGACGTTAATTGAGCCAACAATAAACAAGCACAAAGTTCAAGTCTTGGAAGCGTTATCTGTTTCAGCGGAGCGACCCTAGATTTAGCACACAACAAGTTTGATGATATGGCGCCGTTCGAATAGACCGCCCGCACATAAATGCAACACGCGTAACCTTTAGCCGAAGCGTCGGCGAATCCGTGCAGCTGTAATGAACTAACTGGGTAACTGTTCGAACTCTTAACCGACCTCGTAATCTCAAAATGAGTGTCGGAGACTAATTGAGCGTATAATTCCAACCATTGATTGGCTAATGATCCAGACAAGGGTTCGTCCCAATCAGTGCCCGCCAACCACAACTGCTGCACGAAATGCTTGCAGCAAAATGTGATGGGAGCGATTAAACCTAGTGGATCATAGATCCCGGCGATGATTGACAACACGCTTCTCTTGTTGAAAACGGTTAAATTGTCATCACCCCTAACGGTGTATAAAAAGTTATCCCCCTCAACATTCCATTGTATTCCCAAGGTACGCACGTTTTGACCCTTGCTGAAGTCACGGGTTACTTGGGCGCGAAGAGTCATAATCTTATGGTGGTTAGAGAACCATTTATGTAACGAAAAACCATACCTCCTCAACAACTTCTCGATCTCGCATTTCATTTCAGCTAAGCCGTTCGGATCATCCGAACCCGTTATGAGATCGTCTACGTAAAAGTCATTTGCTATGGCCTTAGCAGCTGTAGGGTAGTCGGATTTATTTTCATATGCTATTTGAGCCAGACAACGCATAGCAAGGAAGGAGGCACTAGCAGTGCCATATGTAACCGTCCTTAACGCGTAATGTCGCAATTCCTTATGCGGTGCATCACGCCAAACAATGCGTTGCAAGTTTGAATCCTTAGGATTAACAATGATCTGGCGATACATCTTTTCAATGTCCGCAATAAGTACGTATCGGTGGGTGCGGAACCGAACCATTATCGAAAACAGATCCTGCTGGATCGTAGGACCGACCATTAAAGTATCGTTAAGGGACAAATTATTGGTGGTTTTAGCGGATGCGTCAAATACCACGCGCAATTTAGTGGTTAAGCTAGAGTCTTTGAAGACTGCGTGATGGGGCAGATAAAAGATCTCTGACCTGTCAAGCGACAGATCGTATTCATTAAGCGGCGACATATGGCCAAGTCTTAAGTAGTCACTCATGAACTCACTATAATCCTTATAAAGGGTAGGGTTCTGCTTGAATTTGAATTCTAACGATTGGAATCTGCGTATGGCTCCGCGGAGAGAATCTCCCAAATAAGATTTATCAGATCTGCGGGGCAGGGCTACCACGAATCTCCCGTCGCGATTGCGGCTAGTGTTTTCCACGAAATGCCTTTCACACGGCGAGTCCTCAGATCGGGCTTCGCGACTAGAGATCTCCTCCAACTTCCAAAATTCCTTTAGTTGCGAGGAAATCTGATTATCGTCCCTACAGACCATAAAGGAAGAAACCGTTTTAGTTATATCGACGTTGAATGGTAAGTCACCGGCCAAAATAAATCCTAACTTGGTTTCCTGAATTATAGGAAAGTGTGGTCCGCGCGTATATTTCACAGGTTCAATTAATTGGAGAAAATATTGAGCGCCGATTAATATATCGACTTGCGACGAGCAATGTAGGTGAGGATCCGCCAAGAATATGCGCTTGGGTAAATTTAAAGAGGCAAGATTGAACGACTCCGCCGGTAAATTATTAGTTATACTGGGTAATACGGCACAATGTACGTTTAACGTAAAGGGTTTATAGCGTGAATGTAGCCTTACATTAGTACTGAAGTCAGCCTGGGAAAGCGAGTTGTTTATACCCGTGATGGGCAGTTGCGATTTAACCAATTGGAGGCCCATCCTGCGGGCGAAATCCATTGTGCAAAAGTTCGCTTGAGAACCGGAATCCAGTAATATCCTAACGGGAAATTTTTTGCCGACTTTATTGTATGTCATACAGACGGCGGTAGATAACAATACCGATTTATTGGTCTGTGATTTCAGTGAACACTGGTTGTTAACAGAAGCTACGTCCCTGTTGGGGACATGAATCGTGGTGTGGTGACGCCTAGAACATTTTTTACATGAGAATTTTGAGGGACATTTTGAACCCTCGTGACCCGAACGGAGGCAGTTTAAGCAAAGTTTGTTTTTTATTAACGCGTTTTTTCTATCAGGGATAGACAGCGATGTAAATTGTGGGCAATCGCTAAGTCTATGTCCACCGTTACACAGCCTGCATAAATTGTTTCTAATATGTGAGTGGAATGCGCCCTTTGGAGTGCTTATCTGTTTAACTGCCTTGCGATAAGTAGACTTATCGCTTTTGTTCAACCTGCTCGTTGGGCTAGTCGCGTTATCGAGATTTTGCAGTAAATTCCTACGTGAATTTAGAAAATTTATAAAATTATTAAAATCAGGGAATTTATGCTCCGATAAACTCTCTTTCCACAAACGTAAAGTGTAATTGTCAAGTTTTTTGGCTAAATAATTTACGACAATAATTTCAAACGTGTTGACTGGCAGTTTGAGATTATTTAAAGCGTTTATATTTGCAGAGATTTGATCAATAAATTGCGATATGCTAACTTGGGATTCCTGCTGAACTAGTGGTACGTCTAGGACATTCCACACGTGGTGAGCGGAAACAATTAGCTTACTATCATATCTATTCCTCAACAGATCGATAGCCACCGCGTAATTCTCATGTGTTATGGGCAACGATTTTATTACGTTAAGCGTCTCGCCATGTAATGACGAGTGCAAATAATGAAGTTTCTGTATATCTGTCAGATCTGCTCTGACATGAATTAGTTCCATAAAAATATGGTAATAATGTTGCCATTCCACAATACTACCCTCAAACCGTGGTAATTTTATTGGTTCCAATTGAATGGGGGGTGTTTTAGGCTGTTTACCTTCAGCATTAATTACTGGTTTTTGGTTCATATGCTCAGCTTGCTCTAGCAGGTGTTGCAATTTACATTCTATAGTACAGAGATCGTCCTCCGTTTGTACTCTGTCACTCGTTAAAGCAACGTCTGCTTCCTCAGCTTCGATTTGTGACTGTAGCTTCGATTTGTGACTGTATCTCATCATATTTGGTGGATAATTCCATCAAATGACGCAGTTTTATTTTCAGCGCATGAGGATCGCTGTTTAACAAATCGAAGTTATCCGCGAAGGTATTTACTCGGGATATTGAGGCCTTAATTGTGCCTCGTTTTTTTATTAGAGCCCTTACATCGGCCATTATTATAGTTTAAGATAAAAAGGGAAAAATATTTAGAAAGCAATTGAGCATAGAGCATGTGAACCACAAACTTGATTTTGAATGAGTTTTAATACGTTTCGGTAGCTAGCGATCGTTGTTTTGAACATAAACTTACTCTCTCTAACTAATCAAACTTGTTGGCAGTTAAATTATTGAAATTATGAATCTAAATGGTTACAAAGTATATCTTCATCTTTAAAGTTCTAACTGATAATGAGCTGCCAACCATTTATTAATTTGTATTGTGTAATAAGGTGTTTGTTTATATAAATGTGTCAAAAAATACCCACTGAGTGAAATATTATTAAAAATCAAATATAAGTAAAGTTTATAGTCACGTGGCCGTCGATCCATTCGTGATGAAGCTGGCTTCGATCCCGTTTGGAGCTGCTACACCTCCTGTCTCTGCCGGTCAGCCGATGCCTCATGTTGTACCCTCCATCAATTAAAGCTGTGTAATCTCGAAAATGTTGTCCTGTTTCGTCCCGTCGTCTCTGGTCTACTGCTTGGCTGAATCTTGTCGAGATGACTGCGACGTGATTCACAATAATGGTGTCGCTCAGGACGAAAATGATGCCCGTAGGGCGTGATTAACTTCAGATTGTTTTTTCCAGAAATGATGTGTATAAATAAATGCTGTCGCTTGTGTACTCAGATATGAGAAATCTGTGCCTTGGGGACCAAAAATGATGTCGTTTTTTGGGCCCGAAAATATGAAATCCGGTCCGGTGGGACCAAAAATGTTGCGTTTTTGGCCCGCAAATATGAAATCCTGCCCGGATGGACCAAAAATGTTGCGGTTTGGAAGCTCTTGAATAATCGTGAGTTATTCCAAAGACGCTAATGAGGAAGGCTGGATTGTTTGTTAGAAAGAAGTGGACTGTATTAAAGATGTTGAACATTCGTTTATTGAAAAAATCTGATTGTTAATTACGATCGGCACGTGCGGATGCATTTGAGGCAATAACGCCCGAAATTAATTTTGAATAAAATCGTGGTCCATTGTAGATGGACGCAGGTAGTTGAATGAAATGAAATATTATAAATGCATGCTAAAAAATAGCCAGAAGCCGCGGCTGTAAGAGAAGTGTTTTACGAGAGTTGCGCTCGGAGTCGTGTTATAAACTGAACTAAACTTGCTTGCAGCCGGCGGTGATTGCCAGCTGCCGCGTTTGATAAACGCGTGACGTCATCCGTGCGTGCCGTGTAATGGTAGTAGACTGCTTACAGCTGATAAACCAGTACAAAGTTTAAACAAATATCTTCGCCAATAATATTATTTTTATGGCCGATATGTTGATGATACTTTTCTAATTTTTAACGGTACTTTACGCCAAATCAGTAATCTTAAAAATCATATGAATACCGTTACCCACAATATTCAATTTACTATGGAAACTGAAATCAATAATGAACTCAACTTTCTTGATCTTCCTGTCACCAGGCAACTTAACAGCTTAAACTTTAAAATTTACAGAAAACCTACCACCACAAACGTGACCATACATGCAGACTCACACCACCCCTTCTCTCAAAAATTAGCGGCCTACAACAGTTTTATTCACAGAGTTTTGATGATCCCCCTAAATAATGACGATTTCGAGTGTGAACTCAACATAATTAAACACATAGCTCTGGCCAACGGATATGAATCCCAAATGATCGACAATATTCTTAGAAAACACAAATCCCGTCGTTCCAAACAGACACATGATATTACACCTAACAACAAATACATCACAACAATATATACTGAGTTGATGCCCAAGATCCTTACATCCACTTTAAATAAATTAGGTTATACTGTCATTTTTAAAACAAATAACCGTCTACGGAACTTAGTTCGCCCAGTCATTCAGACAACAATTGAATACAAAACTGGTATTTACAAGCTTATATGTGACGATTGTGACCGATTTTATATCGGCCAAACGGGTAGACCGTTCATCAAAAGATTCCGCGAACACAAACCACAAAGCCATTTTAACAGGGGTAATTTTTCCATAGATAATATTAAATCTAACTTTACAAGGCATCTGATTTCATGTAATCATTCTTATACAAATTTCAACAATAAATTCATACCCCTACATTATTGTGCCAAAGGCCGTTATATGGATGCGCTTGAAGAATTCGAGATATATAGAGGTCATAATAACCCAGATGTGTGTGACGACATACTTAATGACAAACTTAACTTCAGGTCCAACCCACTGTATGATACCGCTCCGCGATCGATTACAGATAATAATAGATAACAGGTTCCATTGACGCAGTTCAGGCATGCTACACGCGGTGCACCGTGTTCGTGTAATAGAACGCCTTTATATGTTTTAATATATTTTTGTATTTATTTATTGTGTTTGTTTTATTGTGGATTTTTTATTTTTTAACGAACTCCTCTTGGAGTGATGGTCTGAGGATGGGCCACATGGCCTGAAACGCGTAACCAAATACAAATTACGCTTAATGTCACTGGACGGAAATTAAGTTAAAGTATATATAATTATCATACAGTGACCTGGACCGCTTTAAATATGTTTAAAATAAATTTTAAACATGGCTAATATACAGGAGGCCAATGTAGGTATATCAAAGGAAGGTATGATAAATTGTTGCAAATGATTAAGAAAAAATTAGATGAAATGGAGGAATTGATAAATAAACGGTTTGACAAGATTGACAAAAAGTGGGATAAATTATTGCAGAAACCAGAGACAGATAAATTAAAAGAGAATACAGAAGTTGCATTAAAACAGGTGAGTGTTTGTAATGGTGATAAAATGACAAATAATAACGAAGAAATAATTAACGAGGTGTTAGTTATAAAAATGAGTTAACAAGTAATAGTGGTAAGATAGTTGAAAACGAGGTATTTAAAGGTGATACAGTGAGAATTAATAGTGATGATGAGAATGTAGAGATAGTAAGTGGGAGTGAGAGAGTAATGGGAATAGGGGGTTGTGAAGGGGTAGAAATCAGTGTTTGTAAGTTAAAGAGAGAATATAAAGAGAGTTATTTTGTGGAAATCGGGCAGAGGGTAAATTTTCCCCGGGTTTATCGTGAACCAAGAGGTTTACAAGTGTTTTTGAAGGGCGAGAGTCCCTTAGTAGAAAACAATGTGTTTTCAAATTGTTCCCTGAGTTTTTGTGGTGTTCCTGGAAAAGCCATGAGGTGTTTTTACATAGTAGTACCCTCTGCATGGAATGATAGAGAAAGTGTGAAATGGTGTTATGAGGAGAGGTATTTTGAGAGAGAGTTGTATTTAGAGAGAGAGAGGAAGATAGAGTTGTTTGAGGTTGGTAGAAGTTATAAAGAATTAAGAGAGAGAGTGAATAGTGAGAGAGTTGATGATGATATAGAATTCTTACCTTACGATGTGGTTAGCGCAGCAAGAGGTGATAACAATGCTGATGACTTACCTGTATATAAGTTGGGGTTACTAGTAGTAGATGATTACTATACTAAAGAAATGATAAAAGATTTAATCGTAACAGATGATACTAAGGGAGAATTGAACATACCAAATGTCGACAGGATTTTTGAATTAATAGTATGCAATAATGTTTTTGAAAACTATATTGATACAATGGATAAAATTAATGATGATGGTTATTATAATCATACTAACAATATGTATTTAATTATAAATGAATTGTGTAGACGTAAGACAAGATTATTATTCGATGATGGTAGTTAAACATGTAGTGTTCATGAACATTTAATTATGTGAGTAGGGGGTTCTGAAATGGACTGTCTTATGAAATGATTTGTGGTAAACTATAACAGATAATAACGTGGATTGTATATACTTTTGTGTTGGTGTTAAATGCAATGATGTAGCAAGGTGAAGTATACTCAACTTTGTGAATTTTGTTAAAGTAATTAAAATGAGTTTGATGAAATAATGGAATTAATTTGAAAGGAGATAATAAATGAAATATTATATAAGATGAATGTTGATAAATTAAAAAATTTGGAGAATTTAATTGTATAATAAATGATGAATAATTAAAGGTTGATTGTTAAAAAGATTCAATAGAAAGTTCAAGTTGTAATGTTTATAATTTTATATGCAATTTTAAAGGTGAATTGTTTATTTTAATGTAATGATGTTTGATGTTCAATTTGAGCATTGTATTATGTTGATTAAGTGTAATTGAGTTGGATGTAAGTGTAGGGATCTTAAACATGTATAATATGTTTTAAATAGATTCCCCACTTTCGGGCGGTCCCGCCCTTACCAGCCCAGACCGTGGTTTTGGATGACAACCAGTTGTGGCCAGAAGTATTGCAAACTGACCATGGTTGGTTGCCTATGAAATTGGTACAATTTAGAAATTAACAGGGGGTTTTCATCAGGGAAATCCACATAACTATGGAACAGCAGCTACCACCTAATGGGGTGATAGAACCGTATTAAGGGTGTATGAATCATTGTAGTAGGATTACTGGTGTCCTCGGACATCAGTAATGCCGAATTTTTATATAACGCTGAAGCAAGAACGGCGTAAGCAGCGTTTACACCCTAATAAAATTCAGTTCTTGTGGAGGCAAATGGGCGCTACAGTCCAACATCATTAAGCAATAGAGTGTGTGGAAAGGAGCTGGCCATTACAAGCCAGGGGCATAAATAATAGAGTATTTATGCAACAAGGTAAATACCAAAACCGGTGTACCCGTGAACTTATTTACCTAATTGTAACTGGGTAAAGGGGGGTTATTAGATAACGATGGAGAAGGAGGTTACTAAACTATTAGTAACGAGTTATTGAATATTAAAATGAGTTATGTCAATGATATAGAAGGTGTAGTTGATTTATGATGTAATTAAATGATTTGATGTTGATTTAAGGAGTATTATGAAGATGCTTAACGACTGTTAAGTAAATAATTTGTTCTGATGTAGTAGATTTAAATGTGTTTTATTCTATATAAGAATTTTATTAATGAATTTAATTATTTTGTAATGTTGTATTTGTAAGGGAAGGGAATTGTAATGTTGTAACGGGGAATGTTTATTTAAATTCTGATGGGAATCAGGGAAATATTTTGAATTTTGGAACAAGAATTAACAAGAGAAGGGCATTGAGAATGTTGGTATTGAAGATTAAATGTTTTATACCATGTTAAGTATGTATCCATGTATATGTTAGAGGTTAAGAGGAAAAAACCAGTGCTTCTTAACGCAAACCAGCACAGCTAAGGGGAACCAGATCAGTTAGGGATATGTTATTATACAAGGCCACTATTTGATATTTTGATTTGATGTTTCAGTGTTTGGTGATGCTGTGGCGGCGGTCCTGTGCTGGCCTGCACGTCAGAACAGGGGCGTCAAGTGCCTGTCTGGCCTTGCGGTGTTGGGATCTCGAGAGAGAAGTCCAGTAAGGTCATTCAGCTGCGTCACAGTCACTGGACCAGGGGGTAAGTTATCCATGATTTTTAATAAAACATAAAGGGGGTTGTGGCGACATATCCAGGCTGATCCCTTTAGGAAATATGTGAGTGTCAATGAGAGTTATAGAATTCTTACCTTACGATGTGGTTAGCGCAGCAAGAGGTGATAACAATGCTGATGACTGACCTGTATATAAGATGGGGTTACTAGTAGTAGATGATTACTATACTAAAGGAATGATAAAAGATTTAATCGTAACAGATGATACTAAGGGAGAACTGACCATACCAAATGTCGACAGGATTTTTGAATTAATAGTATGCAATAATGTTTTTGAATACTATATTGATATAATGGATAAAATTAATGATGATGGTTATTATAATCATAATAACAATATGTATTTAATTATAAATGAATTGTGTAGACGTAAGACAAGATTATTATTCGATGATGGTAGTTAAACATGTAGTGTTCATGAACATTTAATTATGTGAGTAGGGGGTTCTGAAATGGACTGTCTTATGAAATGATTTGTGGTAAATTATAACAGATAATAACGTGGATTGTATATACTTTTGTGTTGGTGTTAAATGCAATGATGTAGCAAGGTGAAGTATACTCAACTTTGTGAATTTTGTTAAAGTAATTAAAATGACTTTGATGAAATAATGCAATTAATTTGAAAGGAGATAATAAATGAAATATTATATAATATGAATGTTGATAAATTAAAAAATTTGGAGAATTTAATTGTATAATAAATGATGAATAATTAAAGGTTGATTCTTAAAAAGATTCAATAGAAAGTTCAAGTTGTAATGTTTATAATTTTAAATGCAATTTTAAAGGTGAATTGTTTATTTTAATGTAATGATGTTTGATGTTCAATTTGAGCATTGTATTATGTTGATTAAGTGTAATTGAGTAGGATGTAAGTGTAGGGATGTTAAACATGTATAATATGTTTTAAATAGATTCCCCACTTTCGGGCGGTCCCGGCCTTACCAGCCCAGACCGTGGTTTTGGATGACAACCAGCTGTGGCCAGAAGTATTGCAAACTGACTATGGTTGGTTGCCTATGAAATTGGTACAATTTAGAAATTAACATGGGGTTTTCATCAGGGAAATCCACATAACTATGGAACAGCGGCTACTACCGAATGGGGTGATAGAACCGTACTAAGGGTGTATGAATCATTGTAGTAGGATTACTGGTGTCCTGGGACATCAGTAATGCCGAACTTTTATATAACGCCAAAGCAAGAATGGCGTAAGCAGCGTTTACACCCTAATAAAATTCAGTTCTTGTGGAGGCAAATGGGCGCTACAGTCCAACATCATTAAGCAATAGAGTGTGTGGAAAGGAGCTGGCCATTACAAGCCAGGGGCATAAATAATAGAGTATTTATGCAACAAGGTAAATACCAAAACCGGTGTACCCGTGAGCTTGTTTACCTAATTGTACCTGGGTAAAGGGGGGTTATTAGATAACGATGGAGAAGGAGGTTACTAAACTATTAGTAACGAGTTATTGAATATTAAAATGAGTTATGTCAATGATGTAGAAGGTGTAGTTGATTTTATGATGTAATTAAATGATTTGATGTTGATTTAAGGAATATTATGAAGATGCTTAACGACTGTAAAGTAAATAATTTGTTCTGATATAGTAGATTTAAATGCGTTTTATTCTATATAAGAATTTTATTAATGAATTTAATTATTTTGTAATGTTGTATTTGTAAGGGAAGGGAATTGTAATGTTGTAATGGGGAATGTTCATTTAAATTCTAATGGGAATCAGGGAAATATTTTGAATTTTGGAACAAGAATTAACAAGAGAAGGGCGTTCAGAATGTTGGTATTGAAGTTTAAATGTTTTATGTCATGTTAAGTATGTATCCATGTATATATTAGAGGTTAAGAGGAAAAAACCAGTGCTTCCTAACGCAAACCAGCACAGCTAAGGGGAACCAGATCAGTTAGGGATATGTTATTATACAAGGCCACTATTTGATATTTTGATTTGATGTTTCAGTGTCTGGTGATGCTGTGGCGGCGGTCCTGTGCTGGCCTGCGCGTAAGAACAGGGGCGTCAAGTGCCTGTCTGGCCTTGCGGTGTTGGGATCTTGAGAGAGAAGTCCAGTAAGGTCATTCAGGTGCGTCACAGTCACTGGACCAGGGGGTAAGTTAACCATGATTTTTAATAAAACATAAAGGGGGTTGTGGCGACATATCCAGGCTGATCCCTTTAGGAAATATATGAGTGTCAATGAGAGTTTTTATGCTTCGGCATAAAACCTCTCATTGAGGGGGTATTGTAACGGGACAGTTTAGGTCTATTCGGGGTAATTTGGGGAAAAGAGGTCACAACATAATAAATGTATATTTTATTCCTAAATTATAACGATGCAGGCAAGTGAGCGAAATAGTGTCAAGGTCACCAGCGAAATGCAATTGAGGCTGCTATTTTTAGCAGTATAAACTTTGACCTACGTAATCAAGAGTCACGCCAGATTACGTCAGAGCCGATCCCAGCTTCACGTCACCACTGGAATGTAGATTCAAATTAATAATCCCGTCAAAACTGGCCTCAAAACTCAAAACATTTAAATCACGTGACTCCCCTTCTACTTCGGAAATTGAGACAGTAAATTTCGCCCCAGTCTACAATATTCCGTCGTGCTGTACAGCCGCAAAAAAGTTCCGGAATAAATTACGGGCGCGCGCCCAACACCGCACATATAAAATGTGAATTAACAAAATTTTAACATAAATGTGGATGAACAGTATTTTGTTTTGAAATAGAAGGTCAAAAGTAAAGAGAAAAAAAAGTGAAATGTGAGGAGAAATCGGGAGTGCGTGGAACAGTTGGAGCCGTTGGAATAATGCGCAGATAAGTAACCAACAACCAGAAGTCTATTCTAAATTATATAATCATTCAATTGGTCATCAGAATCACAACAATGTATATAGGTTTTAAAGAAAATCATGAGCTCAAAAGGGGGTTATAAAAAACAAAAATCAAATATGTGAAGTACGAAAGTGTGCGTGTCTGTGTGAATGTACAGAATATATAATAAGAAGTGTTGGGTTGCGATATATATATAAAATTAAAATTGATGATTTTTTTTCTATGAATTTTATTTTGGTAAAGAATAAAATAATGGCAGTAATTAATTAATGCTAACTTGATTTTCATGAGTTGTGCCTCATGGCCAAATAAATAATGAGATTTTCATTCTTTTAAGAAGGTTTTAATGTGTAAATGTTATGAATAAGAATATGTTGTTAAAAAATTGTTTTTCTGTTGAAGAAAGTAATCAAAGAAAAAGAAATAAAAATTAGTGTTGAAATAGTAAGAAATAATGTTATACCGAAATAATAAATAATTCATTAGAAAAAAAAATAAATTATTGAGTTATTTCAGACAACCATCTTGCTTTTCAGCTTGTCCAACCTCGAATCCTGGACCTGGTAAGTAAATTTTCAAGGTTGGTACTAAACAAGATGGCAGCTACAATAGCCGAAAGTTAATATTTGTAAACAAAGTTCACTTATAAACTTATAAAGAAAATAAAATTGTTACAATGGCGACCGAAGCTGGGACATTTGCATAAATGAAATTTATGCAAATGTGGACCTGTTTTGAGGAACAGGATGGTTGTATGAGATGAAATAAAAAAAATTGTATGTACATAAAAATAGACGCAAATATAGGGTTATGTTTTGGTACTGCGATGTATTTGGTGAATTATTTGCTTACTGTAAAATATTGGTGTTGATGTTTTGTTGATGTTAATATGGGTAACTAGTGTGTATGAGAAGGATTGTAGTTTGTTAAGGGATATAATATAAATAAATTTTAAACATGGCTAATATACAGGAGGCCAATGTAGGTATATCAAAGGAAGGTATGATAAATTGTTGCAAATGATTATATAATATGAATGTTGATAAATTAAAAAATTTGGAGAATTTAATTGTATAATAAATGATGAATAATTAAAGGTTGATTCTTAAAAAGATTCAATAGAAAGTTCAAGTTGTAATGTTTATAATTTTAAATGCAATTTTAAAGGTGAATTGTTTATTTTAATGTAATGATGTTTGATGTTCAATTTGAGCATTGTATTATGTTGATTAAGTGTAATTGAGTAGGATGTAAGTGTAGGGATCTTAAACATGTATAATATGTTTTAAATAGATTCCCCACTTTCGGGCGGTCCCGGCCTTACCAGCCCAGACCGTGGTTTTGGATGACAACCAGCTGTGGCCAGAAGTATTGCAAACTGACCATGGTTGGTTGCCTATGAAATTGGTACAATTTAGAAATTAACATGGGGTTTTCATCAGGGAAATCCACATAACTATGGAACAGCGGCTACTACCGAATGGGGTGATAGAACCGTATCAAGGGTGTATGAATCATTGTAGTAGGATTACTGGTGTCCTGGGACATCAGTAATGCCGAACTTTTATATAATGCCGAAGCAAGAACGGCGTAAGCAGCGTTTACACCCTAATAAAATTCAGTTCTTGTGGAGGCAAATGGGCGCTACAGTCCAACATCATTAAGCAATAGAGTGTGTGGAAAGGAGCTGGCCATTACAAGCCAGGGGCATAAATAATAGAGTATTTATGCAACAAGGTAAATACCAAAACCGGTGTACCCGTGAGCTTGTTTACCTAATTGTACCTGGGTAAAGGGGGGTTATTAGATAACGATGGAGAAGGAGGTTACTAAACTATTAGTAACGAGTTATTGAATATTAAAATGAGTTATGTCAATGATGTAGAAGGTGTAGTTGATTTTATGATGTAATTAAATGATTTGATGTTGATTTAAGGAACATCAGGCTGATCCCTTTAGGAAGTATGTGAGTGTCAATGAGAGTTTTTATGCTTCGGCATAAAACCTCTCATTGAGGGGGTATTGTAACGGGACAGTTTAGGTCTACCCGGGGTAATTTGGGGAAAAGAGGTCACAACATAATAAATGTAAATTTTATTCCTAAATTATAATGACGCAGGCAAGTGAGCGAAATACTGTCAAGGTCACCAGCAAAATGCAAGCAAGGCAGCTATTTTTAGCAGTATAAACTTTGACCTATGTAATCAGGAGTCACGCCAGATGACGTCAGAGCTGATCCCAGCTTCATGTTACCGCTGGAATGTAGATTCAAATTAATAATCCCGTAAAAACTCAAAAGATTGAAATCACATGACTCCCCTTCTACTTCGGAAATTGAGACAGTAAATTTCGCCCCAGTCTACAATATTCCGTCGTGCTGTACAGCCGCAAACTGGCCTCAAAACTCAAAACATTTAAATCACGTGACTCCCCTTCTACTTCGGAAATTGAGACAGTAAATTTCGCCCCAGTCTACAATATTCCGTCGTGCTGTACAGCCGCAAAAAAGTTCCGGAATAAATTATGGGCGCGCGCCCAACACCGCACGTATAAAATGTGAATTAACAAAATTTTAACATAAATGTGGATTAACAGTATTTTGTTTTGAAATAGAACGTCAAAAGTAAAAGAGAAAAAAAAGTGAAATGTGAGGAGAAATCGGGAGTGCGTGGAGCCGTTGGAATAATGTGCAGATAAGTAACCAACAACCAGAAGTCTACTCTAAATTATATAATCATTCAAGTGGTCATCAGAATCACAACAATGTGTATAGGTTTTAAAGAAAATCATGAGCTCAAAAGGGGGTTATAAAAAACAAAAATCAAATATGTAAAGTACGAAAGTGTGTGTGTCTGTGTGAATGTACAGAATATATAATTAAGAAGTGCTGGGTTGCGAGATATATATATATATAAAATTAAAATTGATGATTTTTTTACTATGAATTCTATTTTGGTAAAGCGTAAAATAATGGCAGTAATTAATTAATGCTAACTTGATTTTCATGAGTTGCGCCTCATGGCCGAATAAATAATGTGATTTTCATTCTTTTAAGAAGGTTTTAATGTGTAAATGTTATGAATAAGAACAAAGGGTTAAAAAATTGTTTTTCTGTTGAAGAAATTAATCAAAGAAAAAGAAATAAAAATTAGTGTTGAAATAGTAAGAAATAATGTTATACCAAAATAATAAATAATTCATTGGAAACAAATAAATTATTGAGTTATTTCAGACAACCATCTTGCTTTTTAGCTCGTCCAACCTCGAATCCTGGACGTGGTAAGTAAATTTTCAAGGTTGGTACTAAACAAGATGGCGGCTACAATAGCCGAAAGTTAATATTTGTAAACAAAGTTCACTTATAAACTTATAAAGAAAAGAAAATTGTTACATGGTAATTGATTTATAATAAAAATAACATTATCTAGTATGTAAACAAATTAAATACCCAACTTAAAATTGTGTTTTTATAGTGCAAATAACCAAAATTCAGTTAATCATAATGTACAAAATGTTGTGAAGTAATTTGTTAGAAACAAATTAAAATAATACACAGGCCTAATCATCGGATCACAAGCATAACTGTGAAGCTATTGCGTACTACAACAAATTTTATAAATTATAAATGAAAAAAATTAAAAAGATATTAAAATTATAAATTAAAATGTTAACAGAGTGTAAATCACATAAAAAGAAGCGAATTTAAATTATATTGTGAACTTAAAATGCTGTGTGATAGACGAATTAAAAATTAAACTACGCCAAAGTGAGAAAAAAATTACCTTATTTTATCCACTAAGTGATCTTTTTCTTTTTTAATTACTACATGTTTCAGGTCTTATAACCCCATCTTCAGGTAAAAGCAAAATCTACCCTATTATTAGGGTTTCGTTAAAAATTCACAATGACACAAACACATAACACACTTAAATAAATTAACATTGAACACTAAATCTGTATCGGAACACGCTACAAACGAACCAGTGCACTGGCCGAAGTCCGACTTTCAACTGATCCGTACACGCTATTCACGGTTTGTTTTCATAGCTGTGTCATATAGTTTATTTGATTTGAATGATAACTGTTCATTAAGTACCTGATTTTTATTTCTTCTTAAGGCCTTGTATATTTCAAATTCCTCTAAGGCATCCAGTAGTTGACCCTTTTTACCTATATGTAAAGGTTCCAAATTCTCTTTAAATCCAGTGTATGTATGATTTTCGTTTATTAGATGTTGTGCGTAATGCGATACATTAGTATTAGGGAACTTCTTAGGTAAATGTTCTTTAAATCTCTCAGAAAATTTTCTCCCCGTCTGGCCTATATAGATTTTATCGCATTCATTACACCGGATCCTATAAACGCCGGAACAATCCTCTAGTAATGCTGTGGTATTAGGCTTAAGTATATTTGTTAATTTGTTCATGGTCCTGAATGAGACAATAATCCCTAGCTTTTTTAATTCATTATGTAGTGTATTAGGTAGTATGTTTGTATATCTATCAGAAACATATTGGGTTTTATCTTTAACTTTGTCCGATCGTTTTAATTTATTAACGTGTTTATATATTATTTTATCAATGATTTTACTATTGTAACCATTCACTATTGCTACATGTTTTATTATATTAATTTCATCGTTATAGTCTTCTATGTCCATCGGTATATTTGTCAATCTATGTGCCAGTGCGTTAAAAGTTGCCATTTTATGTGTATAAGGATGATTGGAACTAACATGTATGGCTATATCAGTTGTTGTTGGCTTTCTATATATTTTAAAGCTAAGGAGGTTATTACGTTTATATGTGGTTACGTCCAGGAAATTCAACATATTGTTATGTTCTACTTCCATAGTGAATTTAATATTACTGTTTATGCCGTTCAAAAAAGTAAGCAATCCGTCTATCTGTCTAAGAGTACCACCAAAAATTAAAAATGTGTCGTCTACGTACCGTGTGTATGAGATGATTTTATTGTATAACTTGTTTTTGTCAGATAGTATGTACTTGTTCTCATAATGATTCATGTAAATCTCCGCTAAAATTCCACTCACCGGTGAACCCATGGCCAGCCCATTTTCCTGGATAAAAAACTTATTGTCGTGTGTAAAGTAATTCTGTTGCACAACAATTTTCAATAAAAATATAAGTTCATCAATTTGTATCTGTTTTAAGACATTTGTCTTGATTAAAAGTCTCTCAAGAATATTTATCGTCTCTAGCACGGGTATGTTCGTATACAAATTCACTATCATACATACACTGGATTTAAAGAGAATTTGGAACCTTTACATATAGGTAAAAAGGGTCAACTACTGGATGCCTTAGAGGAATTTGAAATATACAAGGCCTTAAGAAGAAATAAAAATCAGGTACTTAATGAACAGTTATCATTCAAATCAAATAAACTATATGACACAGCTATGAAAACAAACCGTGAATAGCGTGTACGGATCAGTTGAAAGTCGGACTTCGGCCAGTGCACTGGTTCGTTTGTAGCGTGTTCCGATACAGATTTAGTGTTCAATGTTAATTTATTTAAGTGTGTTATGTGTTTGTGTCATTGTGAATTTTTAACGAAACCCTAATAATAGGGTAGATTTTGCTTTTACCTGAAGATGGGGTTATAAGACCTGAAACATGTAGTAATTAAAAAAGAAAAAGATCACTTAGTGGATAAAATAAGGTAATTTTTTTCTCACTTTGGCGTAGTTTAATTTTTAATTCGTCTATCACACAGCATTTTAAGTTCACAATATAATTTAAATTCGCTTCTTTTTATGTGATTTACACTCTGTTAACATTTTAATTTATAATTTTAATATCTTTTTAATTTTTTTCATTTATAATTTATAAAATTTGTTGTAGTACGCAATAGCTTCACAGTTATGCTTGTGATCCGATGATTAGGCCTGTGTATTATTTTAATTTGTTTCTAACAAATTACTTCACAACATTTTGTACATTATGATTAACTGAATTTTGGTTATTTGCACTATAAAAACACAATTTTAAGTTGGGTATTTAATTTGTTTACATACTAGATAATGTTATTTTTATTATAAATCAATTACCATGTAACAATTTTCTTTTCTTTATAAGTTTATAAGTGAACTTTGTTTACAAATATTAACTTTCGGCTATTGTAGCCGCCATCTTGTTTAGTACCAACCTTGAAAATTTACTTACCACGTCCAGGATTCGAGGTTGGACGAGCTAAAAAGCAAGATGGTTGTCTGAAATAACTCAATAATTTATTTGTTTCCAATGAATTATTTATTATTTTGGTATAACATTATTTCTTACTATTTCAACACTAATTTTTATTTCTTTTTCTTTGATTAATTTCTTCAACAGAAAAACAATTTTTTAACCCTTTGTTCTTATTCATAACATTTACACATTAAAACCTTCTTAAAAGAATGAAAATCACATTATTTATTCGGCCATGAGGCGCAACTCATGAAAATCAAGTTAGCATTAATTAATTACTGCCATTATTTTACGCTTTACCAAAATAGAATTCATAGTAAAAAAATCATCAATTTTAATTTTATATATATATATATCTCGCAACCCAGCACTTCTTAATTATATATTCTGTACATTCACACAGACACACACACTTTCGTACTTTACATATTTGATTTTTGTTTTTTATAACCCCCTTTTGAGCTCATGATTTTCTTTAAAACCTATACACATTGTTGTGATTCTGATGACCACTTGAATGATTATATAATTTAGAGTAGACTTCTGGTTGTTGGTTACTTATCTGCACATTATTCCAACGGCTCCACGCACTCCCGATTTCTCCTCACATTTCACTTTTTTTTCTCTTTTACTTTTGACGTTCTATTTCAAAACAAAATACTGTTAATCCACATTTATGTTAAAATTTTGTTAATTCACATTTTATACGTGCGGTGTTGGGCGCGCGCCCATAATTTATTCCGGAACTTTTTTGCGGCTGTACAGCACGACGGAATATTGTAGACTGGGGCGAAATTTACTGTCTCAATTTCCGAAGTAGAAGGGGAGTCACGTGATTTAAATGTTTTGAGTTTTGAGGCCAGTTTGCGGCTGTACAGCACGACGGAATATTGTAGACTGGGGCGAAATTTACTGTCTCAATTTCCGAAGTAGAAGGGGAGTCATGTGATTTCAATCTTTTGAGTTTTTACGGGATTATTAATTTGAATCTATATTCCAGCGGTAACATGAAGCTGGGATCAGCTCTGACGTCATCTGGCGTGACTCCTGATTACATAGGTCAAAGTTTATACTGCTAAAAATAGCTGCCTTGCTTGCATTTTGCTGGTGACCTTGACAGTATTTCGCTCACTTGCCTGCGTCATTATAATTTAGGAATAAAATTTACATTTATTATGTTGTGACCTCTTTTCCCCAAATTACCCCGGGTAGACCTAAACTGTCCCGTTACAATACCCCCTCAATGAGAGGTTTTATGCCGAAGCATAAAAACTCTCATTGACACTCACATACTTCCTAAAGGGATCAGCCTGATGTTCCTTAAATCAACATCAAATCATTTAATTACATCATAAAATCAACTACACCTTCTACATCATTGACATAACTCATTTTAATATTCAATAACTCGTTACTAATAGTTTAGTAACCTCCTTCTCCATCGTTATCTAATAACCCCCCTTTACCCAGGTACAATTAGGTAAACAAGCTCACGGGTACACCGGTTTTGGTATTTACCTTGTTGCATAAATACTCTATTATTTATGCCCCTGGCTTGTAATGGCCAGCTCCTTTCCACACACTCTATTGCTTAATGATGTTGGACTGTAGCGCCCATTTGCCTCCACAAGAACTGAATTTTATTAGGGTGTAAACGCTGCTTACGCCGTTCTTGCTTCGGCATTATATAAAAGTTCGGCATTACTGATGTCCCAGGACACCAGTAATCCTACTACAATGATTCATACACCCTTGATACGGTTCTATCACCCCATTCGGTAGTAGCCGCTGTTCCATAGTTATGTGGATTTCCCTGATGAAAACCCCATGTTAATTTCTAAATTGTACCAATTTCATAGGCAACCAACCATGGTCAGTTTGCAATACTTCTGGCCACAGCTGGTTGTCATCCAAAACCACGGTCTGGGCTGGTAAGGCCGGGACCGCCCGAAAGTGGGGAATCTATTTAAAACATATTATACATGTTTAAGATCCCTACACTTACATCCTACTCAATTACACTTAATCAACATAATACAATGCTCAAATTGAACATCAAACATCATTACATTAAAATAAACAATTCACCTTTAAAATTGCATTTAAAATTATAAACATTACAACTTGAACTTTCTATTGAATCTTTTTAAGAATCAACCTTTAATTATTCATCATTTATTATACAATTAAATTCTCCAAATTTTTTAATTTATCAACATTCATATTATATAATCATTTGCAACAATTTATCATACCTTCCTTTGATATACCTACATTGGCCTCCTGTATATTAGCCATGTTTAAAATTTATTTATATTATATCCCTTAACAAACTACAACCCTTCTCATACACACTAGTTACCCATATTAACATCAACAAAACATCAACACCAATATTTTACAGTAAGCAAATAATTCACCAAATACATCGCAGTACCAAAACATAACCCTATATTTGCGTCTATTTTTATGTACATACAATTTTTTTTATTTCATCTCATACAACCATCCTGTTCCTCAAAACAGGTCCACATTTGCATAAATTTCATTTATGCAAATGTCCCAGCTTCGGTCGTCATTGTAACAATTTTATTTTCTTTATAAGTTTATAAGTGAACTTTGTTTACAAATATTAACTTTCGGCTATTGTAGCTGCCATCTTGTTTAGTACCAACCTTGAAAATTTACTTACCAGGTCCAGGATTCGAGGTTGGACAAGCTGAAAAGCAAGATGGTTGTCTGAAATAACTCAATAATTTATTTTTTTTTCTAATGAATTATTTATTATTTCGGTATAACATTATTTCTTACTATTTCAACACTAATTTTTATTTCTTTTTCTTTGATTACTTTCTTCAACAGAAAAACAATTTTTTAACAACATATTCTTATTCATAACATTTACACATTAAAACCTTCTTAAAAGAATGAAAATCTCATTATTTATTTGGCCATGAGGCACAACTCATGAAAATCAAGTTAGCATTAATTAATTACTGCCATTATTTTATGCTTTACCAAAATAAAATTCATAGAAAAAAAATCATCAATTTTAATTCTGCAAAGCTCAACCCAGATGTTATAACGTTTTTCGGGAATATAGAAAACTTCTACTCTTTGTTCGCTCACAGTCCTGCACACTGGGAAGTATTGAAAAAACACGTAACATTATCTCTTCAAAGTCTTTCAGAAACAAGGTGGAGTGAAGGAATTCAAGCTGTGCGCCCAATTGTTAAACATTATCCCGGCATACCGGAACTTGCTGTGTTAGATGTCATTTTTGGAGAGATGGCTACAGGATTAACTCCTTCAGCACTGAACACAACTAAAGGCCTAAAAAAATATTTCAGATCTTATAAAGGTCTGCTAATGACAGTGTTTTGGCACAAAATATTAGCAAGTATTGACAACAAGAACGTTGTCATACAAAGTAAAGGAATATCTCTTGATGTCGAGACCGCACTTATAAGAGACTTAGTGCAAGAGATGCAGCACTTACGTGACTTGTGGGAAAGTGTTGTTCAAGAAACAAAAGTAGTTGCTGAAGCAGTAGGAGTGCAACCTCAATTTCCCGAAAACCGAAAAATTTCTATAGAACCTGAACAAGATTTCAGAATTTCCGTAGTTTACCCAGTATTGGATTTTATTATCAATGATTTAATGACACGATCTGAAGCAGCAGATACCATATGTGAATTATTCTCACCCATTTTGAGCTTCCAGAACTTAGACGGTCAACTTACCACAAAAGCAGCAAACCTTGTAAATACATATGAGAAAGATTTGTCAGAAGACTTTCTGCACGAAATCTTTCACCTTAAAAGTATTCACAAGACAGTTTTCGGTACTGAAAGAACCCCAATTAGACTTCTGAATGCAATTTACGACAAAAAACTGCAAGGTATATTTGCCAATGTCTGTCTCGCCATTAAACTGTTTTGTACAGTACCAGTTACTGTTTCTTCAGCTGAAAGATTGTTCAGCAGACTGGCAAATTCATTGAAAACATGGCAAAGAAGCACAACTAGTCAATAGCGACTTAATCATCTAGCAATATTGTGCATCGAAAATGATTTAGCTAGTTGATTTTACTTAAGTTATTGAAAAATTTGCATCGACAAAAGCTAGAAAATATACTTTGAGATAATTTTTTATATTATTGTAAGTTTTTATTATGTAAATCCATAGAGTTTTTTTAAATAAATATAAATATTACTTTTGTGTCATCATTTAAACTGACTTATTTTATCCTAAATCTTGTAGAATATTACGCTGCCCTTAAACTTAGCGGTAGGTAGGGGGGCCCGCCAAAGATCCTGGCCTGGGGGCCCCCTTCAGGATGTGGGGGCCATGCACTGGGTTGAGCATAAAAAATGCTGTCTATCGGCACATCCTTCTTTAATTCGTTGTCCATTCTAACATGGGGGAACACAAAAAGTGGAGGTATGAACTGATCTCCAGTAGCATTTATTGAAAGTAAAATAGTCACGTTTTTTCCTCTCTCCCCAGATGTCCATTTGCCCACCTGCTTTTTCCCTTTGACTGACATAACCTTTACCTGGTTGTTGTGAATACATGATACACCTTTTTCATCAGCATTAAATATTTTTGATGGACTAAATGAATACTTTTCCATCAGTTCAGTTAACTTGTTAGAAAACAAGTCGACCTGTTCCCTGTTAAAGCCTGCTGAACGCTGCAAACTCGTTGATTCTGCAGTTCTTAAACTCAGATCTGGGTGCCGTTTCATAAACTAATAATAAAAGTCTTTTCTGCCATCAGTGTTGTTTTGTTAAGTCACTGATTAATTTTTAGTTGTTCAGCAAAATTATAAGCCAGTTTCAAAAATTCGTTTTTGTTTAGGGGCATGAGTTGACTATCCAGTGCTTTTATGTGGTTATATAATTCAGTATCTTGGTCATCAGTACACGTTTTCTGAAATGTGCCACTGTTGTCTACACAAGGTCTTAACTTTACTTCTTTACCGGCTGCAAGAGCTTTTAGTCCGTCACTTAACGAACTTTTAGGAACCAAAAAATTATCACTGCCCTGTCTTATGGACATTTCCTTGTCCCTGACTTTATTTTTTGCTAAATATATTACTTTCTTTCCAATTGCCTCTTTTGGATCCCACCATTTCCTGAAAAAGAACAGCGCCATTAGTACGCACGATTGGATAAGAAATTTTTATGTCCAATACCGCCCGCCAGATTAGTGTCCGAAACCACCCGAATGACACACAAAGGCAAAACAACGTCTACAGTTGGCAGCGTAGACATGTGACATTTTAACCACGCAGTATACAGAATAAAATATGATGTTTCTATTAGTGTAATTAAAACTGAATTCAACATACTCTCGTTGGTGTAGTTATTGTAAAAAGTTAACTCCGTGCAGGCAAACACAACACAACACACAAATAACAAAAATTACAAACACTCGCTAATGGCTCAACTCAGAATGGCGAACGTATACTTCTCAGTTACAAACACGTTTCCTACTTGCTAAGCAGCTGCTGCTCCATGCGACAAAACTAAGAAACCGTACTTGTCAGATATCAGCCGCTGTCTGATACCATACAAACTCCCCCTACATGATGTTGGCGTGAGAAATAACCATACTGAACCAAACAATTTAAATATTCATAGTTAAATTGAACATCCATACATTGTTATAGTAACTTTAAAAAAAAAACAATTGAATTATTTCATTGTGTGTATGGTCACCAAGTTGCAATGGTTAATCTTTAAACTAGGTTAGATACCTGTTATTCTTTCTTGCAACTTACTTTGGTTGCTAGGCACGACGCATTTCAGGATCAAGGTCCCATCTACAGGTGATGATCACTCAGGTCGAGCTCGTCAGTTCATAAAACACATACATAAAAAACACTGAATTCAACAAACACTCATACTGTGCGAGGGGACAATGCGCACTGTCGAGAAAGTAAACGTGCACTGGCCGTATAAAGTCCAATGCAGAGGTAAGTTGGTAGTATTCTTCATGTCTGTGCCAGTTTTTGTATCACAGTATCAAAGAGCGCGTTGGATTTGAACGACACCATATTGTTCAAAAGGCACTCTTTCTGTGACCTGGCCACTTTATATATCTCATACTCTTCTAAAGCATTCATATATATCGGCCCTTCTTACAATAGTGTATGGGTTTAAGATTAACAGAGAAGTCAGTGTAACTGTGATCACAATCAATCAGGTGTTGCGCGTAAGTCGATTTACTGTTTATTACATTCTTCATGGGCAGGTGTTCCTTGAACCTCTCTTCAAAACGTCTCCTGGTCTGGCCGATGTAAAACATGTCGCAATCAACACACACAATTTTGGAAACGCCAGAGCGTGTCTCTACGCTTCTGTGTATCTTAGGGCGCAGTGCATTTTCAATGTTATTTTTTGTCCTAAAGATAACTGCAATATTGTATTTTTTAAATTGGTTTTTTATAATGTTAGGCAACAAAGGTGTGTACTCTACCAATATATATCTGTCAGTATTATGCACCGCGCTGTTCGGAATTTGAGTTTTGTTCTTGCGCCTGAAGATAAGTTTATCTATTATATTAGCGTTATAACCGTTGGATATGGCGATGTGTTTTAAAGTGTTTACTTTATCAATGAAGCAATCTTGCTCTAAGGGTACAGTAAGAAGTCTATGGACAAATGCTGTAATGGGTCTAAATTTACATAAATACTATTTTTTAATTTTTATAAATAATTTAACAAGTGAAGATAAGGCCCCCATAAGGTGAAGCGATTGCCAGTGAGAGTTTCATGACCATATATGGTTATGAAGCATAACGAAAGTTTATTTATAGCCAGTGACTAACGCCGCTAGTATGCTGTTGACGAAAATCAGTTCGTGGCAAGTTAAAAAGGTGATATTAAGTCCAACGGAATTTTCCAATACTGAGGACGAGACGTATGGTGGGGAGTGGGATGAACTGGTTTCCGAGACGACACGAACGGAAATTTTAATATTGAAAGTCAGTCGACGATCATCCTTTGCGCTGTGCAGCAGCAATCGCGGGCGCCCGCATAAACCGCAAATCATAAAATGTGAAAGTTTAACTAATATTGGAATGTAAATATAAATCATGTAAATAATCAGTGATCAGTAAAAAGATTGGGAATAAATTGACAGTTCGGCCATAAGATGTAAAAAGTGAAAACAACGAAACAGTGCACGCCCGAGGAGACGTCCCAGGTGGCGGACTTCTACGCATCATAATCAAGGGAAGTAATAATTAAATACTGGCATTTTTTAAATTGAGCTCAATAAAAAGAAATGTAGAAGTGTGCGTGATTGGGTGAATGAAAAATATGAAAATAAGAAGTGTTGAGTTTGCATAATTTTTAATATACATAATTTATATTGAGGTAATAGTTATTGTTGATCAGTTTTACGCCTTAAGGCAAAATAAATGTTTTCATGATCTGTTTCATGTTATCAAAAGAAAATAATTAATTTTATAATTTTCTTGATACATACATTTTGTTATTTGTATTTGCCCACTGTTCTCTGCCGAAGTACACTAAACGAAGTCCTGGATCAAACCTTACAGATAAAATCAATATTCAATTTAAAATTAATTTCTGGATAATACTTCAGTTGACGCCCGAATTAACAGGGACATTGTAAATTAAAGTTGATTTACAATTTAGTCGAAAAATGGCAGAGAAAGACGCAAATACAAATTTAGATGAAAGTGCAGATGTGGGGTCAGTGTTGGATGTTACACAAGATAATACAGTAACCACGAATGAAAGTGTCGAGAATGTAGGCGAAATAGCAAATGTAAATGAAACGGTTGAAGCTGAGTGTAGTAGAAATAACGAGGTAAATATATTTAAGCAATTATCAATGATTATGGAAAGTTTGAATGAATTTAAAACTGAAATCAAGTCAGAGATGAATAATAAGTTTGACCAACAAAATAAGAATAATGATAATTTGAACACGAGTTTAACTGAATTTAAAACTGAAATGAAGTCAGATAATGATAATTTGAACACGAGTTTAACTGACTTTAAAACTGAAATGAAGTCAGATAATGATAATTTGAACACGAATTTGAATGAATTCAAAACTGAAATCAAGTCAGAGATAAATGAAATAAATAATAAACTTGACAAACAAGACGAGAAATTAGGAGACATGAATAATGAATTCGTGAATATAAGAAGCGAAATAGAAATGAGTAAATTAAGTATGAATAACCAATTTAAAAGTATAAGTGAGAATTTTAATGGAGTGAGTGAGAAGTTTGTTGAAATAAATTATAAACTAGAGAAACAGAGTGAGACTATTGCGAGAGTAAAAGGTGAAATGACTATAAAGATAAATAAAATACAAACCGAGGTAAAAAATGATATAAAAATAATTAGTGAAAAGCAGGATGAGAAACTGCTAGAGACGGACAAAAAATTTGATGCGTTAACTAATAAATTTAACGATAAATTTAAAAAACAGAATGACAAAATTGAAAGTAATGTTCAAGGTGTGATTGATGAATGTGAACGGATTACAAAAGCAAATAAGCTACAAGAGAGTGTGAATAATGAATTCAAAAGTAATATTGAACAACTTGATACAATTAAAACTAGTGTAACTAATTTGTAAAGCAAAAACACAGAACATGAACAAGAAATAATTAAAGTTAGAGAAGATCTAAGCCTAGCAATTAATCAAAGACTAACCAATATGTGTGAGAGAGTGAACGTTGAATTAGGTTATTTCAGTAATGAGGGTAAGGGAGTGAACCCTATACAATTTTTAAATTCCATAAAAAGTTTCAATAAATATAACAAAGAAAGTTGGGAAATAAAATTAGTATGGATTTTGAAATATTTTAAAGGGGATGCTAAAATTTGGGCGGACGCTCATAATGATAATTGGGCAGACTTTGATGAATTTGAACGAGCGTTTAAAAATAAATATTGGTCAGAGGAAAAACAAGAGGGTTTACGTAGCACAATAATGGGATGGGGTAGTTTTAATATTAAACATATGAGCATTACGGCGTATGTGACGTGACTATATAGCCAGGTTAAATATTTAGAACCACCAATGCCTCTTTCATCTTTTATAAGGTATGTCAGTAAACATTTACCTAAAGACATATGATCCACAATTAGAACCTGGGAGTTTACTGATATAGCTGAGTTAGAGAAAATATTAGAACCTTACCAGAGTATGAAAGAAGAAGAAGACAATAAGTATCAATTTAGAGATAGAGAGTCGAGGCCAATAAATACCGAATTAAGACAACCAGACCATTTTATTAGACACGATAATAATATGAGTAGATCAGAGGGGTGTGCGTGGTTATGTCCACACCCTAATTGTAGAGCTAGCAACTATAATAGTTCTCGAAATCAGTGTTACAGGTGTCGGGGTTCTAGGGGTGGTGCCCAAGGGAGAGAAGATAATTATAATAGAGGGTTTGTAATAGCGAGTACAATAGAAGGGAAAATTATAGTAATGAGTTTAGAGGTAGTAATAGAGGGAGAGGTTTTACCAGTAATAGGGGAATGCCGGGAGGTTTGAACCACAGAGGGAGAGGGGGATATGTTGGCAATATAAATGAGACTAGGGGTATTGAAGCACCTTCTAATAATCACAATAGTAGAGGGGATCATAGGGGGGCTTACAGCGAACCACCACCTCCAGCACAGTTAAACTAATAAGGACGGTTGAAAAGGAAAGTCCCCAGCCGTCTAGAAATAACATAACAATAGGGTCACTTATTACCAATATACATAATGAATTACCCGATGAAGAAGTAGGTGAGAGCAGTAGTAATTTTAGCATGGCTGAATTCGAAGCCAAGGTGTTCAATTCCAAATACATCTTTCTAGTAGATTCAGGGAGTGAACTTACCACTATAGATAAGATTTTTGAAAAAATAAAAAATCAAACCACTGAGACAATTCCACAACTACCAGTATTGGGAATTAGTGTTATAGGTGTAACAGGTGTTCCGAGTAAAAGAGTAACTAAGCAAATAATGTTACAGCTAAAAATAAATAAACACACAATAAATATACCGTTTTTAGTAATTTCAGGTTTGAATATGGGGGCAACAATGGGGAATGATGTTTTAAAAAATTTTAAAGTTGAGTTAAACTATTATACACAAACTATGAAATTAAACAATGAAAACAATATAATGAAGTACCATTTATACGAAAAAGAGATGTAGAAATGAAAGCATTAAAAATAATTAGTAAAGGAATATTAGTATCCGATAATGAAATAAATGAATGCAGACCCTTGATGATTAATTATTGTAATTTAAGGGTAAATAGGCATGAAGTATTTGAAACTGAAGATAGTTGGGTTGAAAAAATGAATAAAATTCTATATCAAACTGGGGAGTTTAGTTGTCAAGATAGGGAAAGAATAGTACAGGTAATAGATAAAAATAAATTAGTTTTTTCAGACGAACCAGGTCTAGTAAAAGGTTTTAAGGGTAGATTAATTGTTAAAGAAAAAACACCTTTTGCGCCTAAAGCATATCCGGTACCATACTCTAAAAGGGGGTTAGTACAAGAGGAAATAAACAAGATGTTAGCAGAAGAGATAATAGAAAAATCCACATCACCCTATTCCAACCCTTTAGTAGTGGTTACTAAGAAAGACTTATCGATAAGATTATGTTTAGACGCTAGACAAGTAAATAAAATAATTATTCCAGACAGAGAATCACCAGGACCGGTGGGCGAGATTCTACAAGGTTTCAATGGGACAAAATACATTACGACATTGGACTTAACGGCTGGATATTGGCAAATAGAATTAGAGGAGGGGTCTCGCAAGTATGTAGCATTCCTATATAATGGAAGAAACTATCAATTTTGTAGATTGCCTTTTGGATTGAATGTGTCTCAATTTTTATTAAATGTTTGGACTACGTTTAGGGAGAGAGATTTTAGAGTTTACAACTGTTTATGTAGACGACATAGTAATAGTTTCCCCAGATATTAATACACTTTGTGAAAGGCTAGATAGAGTATTAAATAAATTGCATGAGTATGGCATAACTGTCAAGTTTAAGAAATCAGAGTTTTTAAAAGAACAGGTCAATTTTTTAGGCCACATAATTTCAGCCAAGGGTATCAGTACAGATCCTAAAAAAGGTAGAGGTAATACAAAATTTTCCAGTACCTAAGAATGTGAAACAACTGCAAGGTTTTTTAGGCCTGTGTAATTATTATAGGCAATTCGTAGAAAAATATTCCTATTTAACTGTACAACTGGGGCATTTATTGAATAAAGGTAATCGATGGCAATGGGGTTTACAAGAGCAAACTGCATTTGAGCAAATAAAAAATAAGTTTTTAAACACCGTCATATTAGCTCATCCTAATTTTATAGAACCATTTTACACACACACACTGACGCATCGAACACAGCGTTGGGAGTAGAATTATTTCAGTTAGATGGGGATGGTAACCATAATGTGATAGCTTTTGCAAGTAGATCATTGGTAACTAGTGAAAAGAACTACACAATAACGGAAAAGGAAGCACTATTGATAGTTTTCGCCTGTAAAAAATTCAGGACATATTTGTTAGGGAACAAAATAATAATAAGATCAGACCATCAAGCCTTAACATTTTTAAAAAACTATAAAATAACACATGGTAGGTTAGTGCGTTGGATGTTAATACTACAAGAGTATGACTTAACCATAGAGTATTGTAGGGGTAAAGAGAACGTAGTAGCTGATGTCCTATCTAGAACTGATTTTGATAATAATACTGAGGTAGATATGGCAAATACATATAAAATATTTATAATCAAAGAATTGGAGGGAGTAGATATGAAAAAAATAATACATAACCTAGCAACAGAACAAGGAAAAGATACAGAACTTGGTAAAATAATAGTAGCATTAAATCAGATACCCAATATATCTAATAAATGGGAAACACATTTTAGTTTATATGATAAACATTTATTTCATCGGACAAATGAACACGGTGATGACTGGAAATTATGTATTCCTAAAGTTTTGATATCCGAAGTAGTGAAAGATTGTCATTTGAGGTATGGTCATATAGGTCCCAAGAAATGCAGTGACATATTAAAAGAGTCTTGTAAATTTAATAATATGGAAAAAACCGTACGTAAAATGTTAAAAACATGTGAAATTTGTCAGAAAGCCAAGGTAAATAATCGTAAACAGGAGGGTTTAATGCAACATGTAATACCAGACAGAGACAGTCCTTTAGCAATAGTTGCCGTTGATTTATATGGTCCTCTACCCAAAAGTCGAGGAGGAGTGATTTATTTATTTGTCGTATTATGTTTTTACCAAATTTGTAAAATTGTACCCTATTAAAAAAGCTACATCTTTGGTACTAGCTAGAAAGATAGTCAATGAATACATTGTTGAAGTAGGTAGACCTAAAATAATATTATCGGATCATGGTTCTCAGTTTACCAGCAACACCTGGAGGGAAACGTTAGGTTGGGAAAATATTTTAGTTAAACACACATCGATGTATCATCCCCAATCAAATCGTAGTGAGCGTGTTATGCGGTAATTAGGGTGTATGTTTAGAACCTTCTGCCACCAAAAATATTCATTGTGGGCCACATTTGTGAATAAAATAGAAGGATACATTAACTGTAGCTTACATGAGTCTACTAGTTATAGTCCTCATGAGTTAATGTTTCAGAGGAGGCCATCACGCATAATAGAGGAACTAATAACATTTTGTAACGGGACAAAAGCCCGTCTTAGGATTTCTGTGACCTAAATAGAAATTTTATTGTAATTTGAATTAATTAAAGATTATAAGGTTGGTTCCCTGAGAAACATAAAACACGACGCAGTTGTCACCGTATGTTTCGATCTCAAGGCCGAGGGTGTACGTGAAAATTCGCACATAGTAAATGGCGATTCCGATCGACACAACAAAATAATATGACAAATATTGACACACGCCATAACGATGACGAAGAACAATGCCGTCAGCTGATACGGACGAATCGTGGATCACAATTGATCCCCTCCACTTGTAGATAGTACGACACAATGTCTGCCCACTCTGAAGACATCAGCCCAAGCGGCAACAAGTTGTACAATTACGCTGGCCGTCATGGCCATTAAAGGTGTAAAAATCAGTTAAAATGTGAATAATTCAATAACAGTCAACAATACTGTACTTGCAAATCAGTTATTACAAGTGGAAAATATAAATTCTAAAGTCAGTGCTTAAAAGGAGAACAGAACAGTTGAACAGTGAGATCACGGCCCAAAATTTTAACAGCAGAAGTAAACCGGACTACAAGAACTTCTAGTCTACCAGCAGGAAAGTTAAAATCCAAAATTTATCCAACCTTTTAATATATATATACGATCTCAGAAATATAAAATAAAATAACATGTAACGTGTGTGTGTGTGTGTGTGCGTGAACGCATGGTAGAATGAAAGGCCGGCCTACAATGTAGACGTTGGTTTGTGGAAACGTAATTTTATTAAACCTCAGTAAACTTGCAATAACGACTGACAAAGATATTAAGCCAAAATGAATAAATAAAGAAGAATGAAACATTGAATATTATATAGCGTAGTAAGAATAATTGGTAGACGCCATCTTGTTTTGTAGAGAAATAACGTCATTATAACCTGTATGGAAAATATGCAAAATTGGTTTGATTAAAAACAATGTTCATGTATAAAAACGCTTATAGAGTTTTTATTTCGCACTCCACTGTTTCCGCAATCTCACCTATAACGAATCTGGACCCAATAAATAAAAGTAATGAGAGCAAGTGAACAATGAGCACCGGAGCAGTATACCATAATTATGTGGTGAGTACAATAATTATGCACTTAATTATCAAACAAGGTAAAAAGCTACAAATGGCGCCCGAACAGGGACATTATATAAAATTATTTTATATAAAATAGGCCAGATTCGGAAGCACCGGGAGTGGTGAAACGATTTGTAACATAACAAGTGAGAGGTTAGAGAGATGAGTAGGTTATGTTGACAAAGTAAAGACGTATAAGCGACAATTACAATTCAATCGTTATTTTGTATTGGATCAAATTTCCACTAGAATGGCAGAAAATAACGAGAGTATAGAAATGAACGACACCGAAACAGAATCGATGATACTGAACGAAATAAGTGCCAATTCGACACCTATGGCAATTAGCAATAAGGTGTCATTGGAAGATTTGTTTCAATTAATGAAAACACAAAATAATCAATTAAGAGAACAGATTGATGAAAAATTTAACCAGCAGAATGTTAAATTTGATGAAAAATTTAACCAGCAGAATGTTAAATTTGACGAAAAATTTAACCAGCAGAATGAGAAATTTAATGTAAAGTTTGACAGTTTTGATGCCAAATTAAATGAATTAAAGAAACAAAGTAATTTGCAAAATGTAAAATTAAACCAATTCGATGGGAAATTTGAAGAATTAAAAAACGAAATGCACAGACAAAATTATAATTTAGATAAAAGAATTAACGAAATAGATACGCGTTTAGATGAAATGGAGTTAGAAAATAAGAAGGGAGTAGACAAATTAGAGATAAACAAAGACAAGGTAAGTGGGGGAGAAAATTATGACAAAATAAATAAAAGTATGATATTAGAAAATGATTATGTAAACAGGGGTAGTGACAATGAGATTTTATGGGGAATAGAATATGATAATTATGGAATGATAGTGTGTGTTGAAGGGTCAAAGAGAGTGTGTAAAGAGAGTATAATTGTAAAAGAGTTGCAGGGGGTAAAATTTTCCCTGAATGATGGAGTAGGGGGTGATGTACATGTGTTGAGGAAGGACGAGAGTGCCTTCGATGTATATTTGGGAGACATATGGTCTACAAATAAAGTTGTCCTTGGTTTCATTAGTGCACTTCACAGGTGGTGCAATAGCTGTGAATTAGTGTCCCCTGCAAATATAGAAAGAGAGAATGTAGTTTGGTGTGATAGAGAGAGATATATTAAAAGAGAGAGATGTTTTGAAAGTGAGAGGTATTGGGAGAGAAAGAGGGAGATAGAGATTTTTAAGATAAGTAGAGACTATGAAGAATTTCATTATTAGAAATCCAAAGTGGTAAATTATAGAGTCGAAGGTGAGTTGAATTTTATAAGGGTAGAGAGACAATTTGATTTAGTTGCGGTAGATTTGTTTGGACCATTGCCAAAGGGTAGAGGCGGAGTTGTGTATATTTTTGTATTACTTGACACTTTTTCGAAGTATGTGAAATTGTATAGCGTAAAGAGAGCTACCAGTAAGGTATTGAGTGAGAAGGTGACTAAGGACTACATGATTAACGTGGGTAAGTCGAAGGTGATTTTGTCGGACCACGGGCCACAGTTTATCAGTGGGAAATGGCGCCAGACCTTAGGATGGGAAGGAATCCTCACGAAGCATACGGCTGTGTATCATCCCCAGTCAAACCAGGCTGAGCGTGTAATGAGAGAGATAGGCAGGATCTTTAGAGCCTATTGTCACGCTAAACACAGCGAGTGGCCGTTGTACGTAAGGAAGGTAGAAAATTGGCTGAACAGTACCACCCACGAGTCCACCGGCTACACACCTCACGAGTTGGTAAAGGGAACACGCCCCCTTAGAATTTTGGAGCAGCTGTTTGATTATCCAGAGGAGAGCGAGCAGACGGATGTGAGCATTAAGATCCGGTTGGCCAACGAGAATTTGTTAAGCAAAGGCGAACGTAGGAAACATAGACACGACACAAAAGGTAGGTGGGTAAAGTATGAAATCGGACAGTTGGTATTAGTGAGGAGGCACGATCTGTCGAGTGCTCAGGAGAAGGAGATAAAGAAATTCTTCCTGCTTTATGAAGGGCCTTACGAGATAGTAGGGATAAAGATGAAAAATTCATATGTGTTGCAGGACAGGGATACAGGGAAAGTAGTAGGAACACAAAATGCCACAAACTTAAAATTATATTGGTCACATTAGAGTTTAGACGAAATTTACATAAAAAAAAAAAAAAAAAAAAAGAGAGAGAAGAGAGAGGAAGGAGTGTGAGAGAGAGAAAGAAAATATGCTTTGTTTTATGTAATTTTATAAAGTGATCCATTGTTTTAGTTCCTAATTTACAGTAAAAGAAGTTGTCAGTGAACGTGAAAGCTAGAACTTGTAAAGTGTCTATGTGAATAAAATTTTAAATAATTAACGAACTTGTTTTTGAGCAAGGTAAAAGGGTGTTTTATAGTGTTTTGGTGTTAGCAAAGTAAGTCAAAATGGACTGTATGAACAGTATATGTAGGTGGAATTAAGTTAGTAGTAAACGGGCTAGTGCAGTAGTGGTATGTGCTATTGTAGCTAGTGAAGTGGGTTGATGAGTGACGCACAAACCGTTGCCATCATCGGAGGCCTACATAAGGCGTAAGTACACTGCACAAAGTTGAATATAATCTTGTGTTATATGTAATTATTGACTGTGCAGTGTATGAGTACTATATGAGTTAGAACATGTTAGAAAATAAATTAGATTTCCCCGACTTTTCGGGCGATTACTGCCTTACCAGCACTAATCGTGGTTTTGGCTAGCGATCAGCTATGGCCATATCAAGTCCCTTGACCATAGCTGGTTTGAAATTGGTTTACAGTAGAAATTAATAGGGGGGTGAATTTAGGGGAAATCCCCCGGAACTATGGAACAGCGGCTGCCACTCTGTTCGAGGAGGAACAGCAAAGCCAGGTGGTAGACCCGCAGTAAGGGCATGTAAATATATGACAGGGGTATGTTGATACCTAACTTTTTCAATGTAACGCCGAAGCAAGGGCACTGAGGCAATAGATTCCTCGAAAACAAGTACAGTCCTTGTGGAAGCAAATGAACGTCACAGTTCATTCATCTCGAAACAATAGTGTGTGTGGTTAGGAGACTACTATAAAGGTAGTGACTATAATGATATTAAATTTTGTGTTAGAGTAACCAGTCTCTGGAAAAAATGATTCTGTTAAAAAAGGGGTAAGATTAAAGTAAAGAAATGAGTAAAGAAATTTAGATAGTTATGAAGTGCTGCCATGATAGATAAATATACTGATATTATTTGAAGTAAATGAATAAAAATATATATAATAGTTGTTGTCTGAGAGTTAAAAGTTGTTTTGTGTTTAGTATAAGAGTATAATTTCTTATGATGAAAGAAGCAAAGCGATATTGACTGGAGTCAGAGAACTTGATAAAATTATATAGGAGTGTTGAAAAGGAGAAGGCTTATCTATCTTAAATCTTGTTATATTTTATTGTGTTATTTGAAATTTTATTAATAAAGAAACCAACGCCTCAGATCACAAACCAATGCATCTAAAGGGAAACATATCAGTTGCGGATATGTAGATGAATAAGGCCACTATTTTAAAATTTTGTATTGAATTTTTCAGGGTTGTATGGTGTTGTGACCGCGGTCCTGGCTGGCCGGAGCGTCAGAACAGGAGCGTGCAGTGCCTCATGGCCTTATGGTGTAGGGATCTCTCAGGAGAAGTCCAGTAAGGTCAGACAGGTACGATCGACACTATAGGACCAAGGGTAAGTGATTGCAATTTTTTTATATATTAACACTACAGGGGGTTATGGCGCATATCTGAACTGATCCTTTTAGAAAAGTATGAATGAGTCAATGAAAGTTTTTGTGTCTCGACACCAAACCTTTCATTGAGGGGGTTTTGTAACAGTACAGAATTACCTGTACCCGAATAATGGGATGTAGGGATATTTTTATTGTAAATCTTATTAGAATCATAAAGTTTAACCAGGGCAAAGTTAATTTTGCATAAGTCCCAGTAGATACGCCAATTCACCAGAGGGGAGGCAATCCAAGGTCAGCGGAATACGAGTGAAATTAAACAATGGTAATGGCGGTTTTAGGCGCTACAAAGTGACAATACTGACTTTCCATTGGTCCACTGTAACAAATCGTCACCAAAACACAATGACGATATAAAACCATTACGTATTAAACCGGGCGTTGGCGAAAAGAACAATACATAATGACGTCAGACACAACCAATTTGCATAATAATTGTGTCTGCTTCCGCCCAGTTCAGCAACAGCAGTCAACCGAGCACATATGCTCGCCACAGTGTAGTGGGCAATTTTTTGCCAGATATGTAATATTTACTTAATAACATGAAATAGTTACCATCAAAATTTAACAGTAACTACAACTAGAATCAGTGAATAATTTAAAAATGAATTTCAAATAGAGTCAGTGGACAAAACAGCACGAAATACGGCCGACCACCTGCCGATCGCCATGGACAACAAATGAGGAGTCTACACCACATCAATTACAGGAAAGCCCCTACTCAAATTATTTTCTAAATTCAGAATTTTATTTAATGAGCTCAAACCAGATATTTAACAAACATGTGTAAATTTTCAGTAAGAGAGAGAGAGAGAGAGAGAGTGAGAGAGTGTGTTTACGTTGATCAACTTAAATATAACATGAGGCGTTGGTTTGTGAAGGATATGAATCAGTATTGTCATTAAAATATAAAGAGAACCAGAATTGTTTAAATGATGGCAGTAACTAAAAGAAATAATTTCAATCAAATAAGAAAATACATGTACGTAACCTTGAACAGAGGTCAAGTGCGGAATGATATCGCCGCCATTTTGAAATTCTAACAGTTATTATTGAATATCTATGTATCAATCTACAACACAATTAAGTAAATAAAATCAAGTTCGTTAGCCTAATGTTGTGTACCTCATTATTTCAGTACCCAACAACCTCTGCCGCTGTCTGCTTAACGCAACTCTGGACCCAAAGCCTAATGCATGTAAATGAGCTAAGCACGTGTTATTCCGGTTATCCGATTTATTATGCAAATTACATACAATTTGAATGTCATACCTGTATTATTATTTATTATGTTTGTTATGCAAAGAGCGTAATTTAACAGATGGCGCCCGAACTGAGACATTATATAAAATTATTTTATATAAAATAGGCCAGATTCGGAAGCACTGGGAGTGGTGAAACGATTTGTAACATAACAAGTGAGAGGTTAGAGAGATGAGTAGGTTATGTTGACAAAGTAAAGACGTATAAGCGACAATTACGATTCAATCGTTATTTTGTATTAGATCAAATTTCCACTAGAATGGCAGAAAATAACGAGAGTATAGAAATGAACGACACCGAAACAGAATCGATGATACTGAACGAAATAAGTGCCAATTCGACACCTATGGCAATTAGCAATAAGGTGTCATTGGAAGATTTGTTTCAATTAATGAAAACACAAAATAATCAATTAAGAGAACAGATTGATGAAAAATTTAACCAGCAGAATGTTAAATTTGATGAAAAATTTAACCAGCAGAATGTTAAATTTGACGAAAAATTTAACCAGCAGAATGAGAAATTTAATGTAAAGTTTGACAGTTTTGATGCCAAATTAAATGAATTAAAGAAACAAAGTAATTTGCAAAATGTAAAATTAAACCAATTCGATGGGAAATTTGAAGAATTAAAAAACGAAATGCACAGACAAAATTATAATTTAGATAAAAGAATTAACGAAACAGATACGCGTTTAGATGAAATGGAGTTAGAAAATAAGAAGGGAGTAGACAAATTAGAGATAAACAAAGACAAGGTAAGTGGGGGAGAAAATTATGACAAAATAAATAAAAGTATGATATTAGAAAATGATTATGTAAACAGGGGTAGTGACAATGAGATTTTATGGGGAATAGAATATGATAATTATGGAATGATAGTGTGTGTTGAAGGGTCAAAGAGAGTGTGTAAAGAGAGTATAATTGTAAAAGAGTTGCAGGGGGTAAAATTTTCCCTGAATGATGGAGTAGGGGGTGATGTACATGTGTTGAGGAAGGACGAGAGTGCCTTCGATGTATATTTGGGAGACATATGGTCTACAAATAAAGTTGTCCTTGGTTTCATTAGTGCACTTCACAGGTGGTGCAATAGTTGTGAATTAGTGTCCCCTGCAAATATAGAAAGAGAGAATGTAGTTTGGTGTGATAGAGAGAGATATATTAAAAGAGAGAGATGTTTTGAAAGTGAGAGGTATTGGGAGAGAAAGAGGGAGATAGAGATTTTTAAGATAAGTAGAGACTATGAAGAATTTATGGAAAGGTTAGGAGTAGAGATGATATATAATAAATATAGTAAGTACTTACCTTGTAATGAAATGGAAGGAGTAGGAGATAAGGGAAATAATGATTTTATAAATTACCTAATTGTGACTAATTATACTGAAGGTGACAGGACCATACCCTATGATGAGAAGTTGTATGATAAATTGATATGGAGTAACCCTATTAATTATGATAGTTTTGTAGAAGAATATAAGAATTTAAATAAGTATTATATTAATGATGCTAATGTAATGTTTTCAAGGAAAAATAAGTTGTATAGACCTAAGAATCGACTGTTGTTTGATGATGGGGGATAAATATTTTATTGTGTTATGAACATTTAATTATGTGATAGTGTGATTTCAAGATGGACAGTTTTATGAACTGATTTATGGTAAATGATTAAATGGTAATGTGGATTATATATTTTGTGTGTATTAATGTCAATGTATTTGTGTAATTTTGCTGTTGTGTATTTTATGTATTTTTTATGTAAACCATGTACTGTAGAATTTTAAATATTCAAGAATAAGTAATTAGGAGGAATTTGAATAATTATGGGATTTAGATTCTAATGGATAATAAATGATTACGCATATGATATATTTGGATATTGAGTTGTTTTAGGATTGTAAGATAAGTGATGAATTTTCTGGTGGTATATTAATGTAAAAGGTTAAAAAGGAGATAGAAGTTGGGTGATAATGATAAATAAGGGCATTGGAGTTAGTAAAATTGGGTTAATGGGAGAGTTAAATAGAGCGTTGAGATACAGATAATATATGAAGAGGTGTTAGATATTTTAGGGACACAGTAGTTAGTGATTATATGTAGAGAGGTGAGTAATGTGAATGGTAATTATATTTGTTGATGATGAATTTTGTAGTGAAGGTGAGGTGGTAAGGAGTGATCAACGTGCAGCGTTGTGGCAGGCGGAGCAAATTTGGGTTAGAGTGTTTGCCGATATTTGGTGGAGGGCAAATGGTTAGGGATGGATATGGCCTGGTAGGGAACACACATCCTTGTACAAAAACGAGCGGTGCCAGAGGATTTAAATGGGATTAATGAAGAGGGTTATTATAGAGATATTGGTGTCATAATATGTTAATGGTTAGAAGCGGTTGTTAGTAGTAAAAAAGAGGGTAGTAAGGTTAGATGGACAAATGCCAAAATAAGATATAGAGAATAATGAATAATAGAGAGTCACCCAAACTAATAAGGATAAAAGGGTTAGAAAAGGAAAATTCATAGCAGGAAGGTGATGTAACAGAAAGGTAATGATAAATTTGAAATTTTTTGTATAGAATCTGATATAAATGAATGTTAAATATTAAAAGTTAATAGAAAGTTGAAACCGTAATGTCTTATTAAAGTTTTGGTACAAGTTGTGTAAATATAAATTGTTTAATGTAAATGTAACAATGTTAATGTTTAATGTACAATGTTTTATTACGTTGGGGGGTAATAGTGTGTGTGGTTAGGAGGTCGCTACAGGGGTAACGACGTTAGCAAATGTTAAAAGATAGTAGATCTTAAATGTTAAAAGGATAAAGTTAGAAATGGTTTTGAATGAAAGATAGTCTGATGCTGTTACAAAAATATAATATGATTATAAAGTTGAGTAATAAAATTTGAATAATGAACTTGTTTGCCATTGTAGTTATAGGTTGAATTTGATAGAGATAAGTAGGTGAAGGTGTTTTGGGAATTTTGAAGGAGTTGTTTACGTGTTATGTTATCTATAGGAATATATATATTTTTCTCTTATAATGAAGAGATTGAGTTTAGTGTTGATTAAAGATCAGTCTATTTTGAATACTTGTTGTTGTTGTTTTGGAGAAATTAAGTGAACAAACCAATGTCTCAGACACAAACCAATGCATCTAAAGGGAAACATATCAGTTGTAGATATGGAGATAGATAAGGCCACTATTGTAAAATTTTGTATTGCATGTTTCAGAGTTTGGTGATGTTGTGACCCCGGTCCTGAACTGGCCGGAGCGTCAGAACAGGAGCGTTAAGTGCCTCATGGCCTTATGGTGTTGGGATCTCTCCTGAGAAGTCCAGTAAGGTCAGACAGGTATGATCAGCATCATGGGACCGAGGGTAAGTGATTGTATTTTTTTTTTATGTAAACACTACAGGGAGTTGTGGCGACATATCTGAGCTGATCCCTTTAGGAAGAGTGAATGGGTCAATGAAAGTTTTTATGTTTCGACATAAAACCTTTCACTGAGGGGGTTTTGTAACGGGACAAAAGCCCGTCTTAGGATTTCTGTGACCTAAATAGAAATTTTATTGTAATTTGAATTAATTAAAGATTATAAGGTTGGTTCCATGAGAAACATAAAACACGACGCAGTTGTCACTGTATGTTTCGATCTCAAGGCCGAGGGTGTACGTGAAAATACACACATAGTAAATGGCGATTCCGATCGACACAACAAAATAATATGACAAATATTGACACACGCCATAACAATGACGAAGAACAATGCCGTCAGCTGATACGGACGAATCGTGGATCACAATTGATCCCCTCCACTTGTAGATAGTACGACACAATGTCTGCCCACTCTGAAGACATCAGCCCAAGCGGCAACAAGTTGTACAATTACGCTGGCCGTCATGGCCATTAAAGGTGTAAAAATCAGTTAAAATGTGAATAATTCAATAACAGTCAACAATACTGTACTTGCAAAACAGTTATTACAAGTGGAAAATGTAAATTCTAAAGTCAGTGCTTAAAAGGAGAACAGAACAGTTGAACAGTGAGATCACGGCCCAAAATTTTAACAGCAGAAGTAAACCGGACTACAAGAACTTCTAGTCTACCAGCAGGAAAGTTAAAATCCAAAATTTATCCAACCTTTAATATATATATACGATCTCAGAAATATAAAATGAAATAACATGTAACGTGTGTGTGTGTGTGTGTGTGTGTGTGTGCGTGAACGCATGGTAGAATGAAAGGCCGGCCTACAATGTAGACGTTGGTTTGTGGAAACGTAATTTTATTAAACCTCAGTAAACTTGCAATAACGACTGACAAAGATATTAAGCCAAAATGAATAAATAAAGAAGAATGAAACATTGAATATTATATAGCGTAGTAAGAATAATTGGTAGACGCCATCTTGTTTTGTAGAGAAATAACGTCATTATAACCTGTATGGAAAATATGCAAAATTGGTTTGAGTAAAAACAATGTTCATGTATAAAAACGCTTATAGAGTTTTTATTTCGCACTCCACTGTTTCCGCAATCTCGCCTATAACGAACCTGGACCCAATAAATAAAAGTAATGAGAGCAAGTGAACAATGAGCACCGGAGCAGTATACCATAATTATGTGGTGAGTACAATAATTATGCACTTAATTATCAAACAAGGTAAAAAGCTACAATTTCCGACGCGAACTGAGGTACCACATGGGAGAAAACTGGTGCTTGCCAAGGAGCGGCTTTTGAGTAAAGCAGAACAATGGAAAAGAAGGCATGATAGAAATTTAACACCCATCAAATATGAAGTAGGGCAACTGGTATTAATAAAAAAAACCATGATCAATCATCAGCTTTGGATAAAGAGATTAAAAAATTCTTCTTGTTATATGACGGTCCCTATGAGGTTAGTGAAGTAAAAATGGAAAATGCTTATGTATTAATAGACCTGCAAACCCGAGAAATAAAGGGAACCTATAATGTAACACAGTTAAAAAGGTATTATTTACATGAGTAATGTTAATTATTCTTTTAATTCATTAAAATCATGGACGAATAAATACAGATTATTTTATAATGAATTAGGTGGTACATGAAAGTATAACCTTTAGATTAAACATTAAGGTAATGGGAGCATTGTTTGGCACCATTTGAGTTAAAAAAAAAAAAAAATTATTTTTCGTGGCCTTGTCTGTAGTTGGCCATCATAATTAATTAGGTTTAATTTATCAATGTGTAGAGATAAACCATATAAGAGATATGGTAAATGCGATTCCCCATTTTCGGGCGGTCACGGCTTCACCGAACCCTGCCCGTGGATTTGGCTTAATATTCTAAATTGGTGAACTTAGAAATACAACTGGGGGGTTTAGATCAGGGGAATCTAAGATGATATAATTTTGGAACACGGCTATATACCTAAGTATGGGTGATAGACCGATTAAGGGAGTGTGAATATTAATTTAGTAGGATTACTGGTATCCGGGATATCAGTAATGCCGAATTTTGTATAACGCCAAAGCAAGGATGGGGGAGAAAGGAAAGAAAAAAGTGTTCACCCCTTCCGCTTCAGTCCTTGTGGAGGCAACTGGGCGCTAGAGTCCAGGGGGGGTAATAGTGTGTATGGAAGGAGGAATTTAAAGTAAATTCATAATTTAATAAATTATAATAAATTGTGTGATGATGGAGAAGGTGGTTACTAGGTTGTTAGTAACGAGTGTACTAATAATATTAAATATTCAAATGAGTTACATCAATAATGTAGAGTATGTAATTGATTTTCTGATGTAAATGAATGATGTTGTGTTGACGAGGAGTATTTTATTATTAAGGAGTAATATGAAGACGCTTAACAATTGTTAAGTAAGTAATTTGTTCTGATGTTGATTTAAGGTGTTTTACTCTATATAAGGAGTTTATTAATTTTGAAATGTGAATTATATAATGGAAGATATTTAGACGTTGTAATGGGAAATGTTTATTTAAATTTTGATGGGAATCAGAGCAATAATTTTGAATCTTGGGATAAGAGTTAACGGGAGAAGGTTGTACAGAATGTTGGTATGGAATTCTTATAATGTATTATGTTAGACTAAGTATTCATCCAAATGTATAAAAAAAAGGAAAACTCAGTACTTCTTAACGCAAACCAACACAGCTAAGGGGAACCAGATCAGGGATATGTTATTATACCAGGCCACTATTTGATATTTTTGATTTCATGTTTCAGTGTCTGGTGATGCTGTGGCGGCGGTCCTGTGCTGGCCTGCGCGCCAAAGCAGGAGCGTCAAGTACCTGTCTGGCCTCGAGGTGTTGGGATCTCGAGAGAGAAGTCCAGTAAGGCCATTCAGGTACGGTCACTGTCACTGGACCAGGGGTAAGTTAACCACTATTTTAATAAAACGTAAGGGGGTTGTGGCGACATATCTTGGCTGATCCCTTTAGAAAGTATGAGAGTGTCAATGAGAGCTTTTATGCTTCAGCATAAAACCTCTCATTGGGGGGGGGGTATAGTAATGGGTCTAAATTTACATAAATACTATTTTTTAATTTTTATAAATAACTTAACAAGTGAAGATGAGGCCCTCATAAGGTGAGGCGATTGCCAGTGAGAGTTTCATGACCATATATGGTTATGAAGCATAACAAAAGTTTATTTATAGCCAGTGACTAATGCTGCTAGTATGCTGTTGATGAAAATCAGTTCGTGGCAAGTTAGAAAGGTGATATTAAGTCCAACGGAATTTTCCAATACTGAGGACGAGACGTATGGCGGGGAGTGGGATGAACTGGTTTCCGAGACGACACGAACGGAAATTTTAACATTGAAAGTCAGTCGACGATCATCCTTTGCGCTGTGCAGCAGCAATCGCGAGCGCCCGCATAAACCACAAATCATAAAATGTGAAAGTTTAACTAATATTGGAACGTAAATATAAATCATGTAAATAATCAGTGATCAGTAAAAAGATTGCGAATAAATTGATAGTTCGGCTGTAAGATGTAAAAAGTGAAAACAACGAAACAGTGCACGCCTGAGGAGACGTCCCAGGTGGCGGACTTGTACGCATCATAATCAAGGGAAGTAATAATTAAATACTGGCATTTTTTAAATTGAGCTCAATAAAAAGAAATGTAGAAGTGTGAAAGTGTGCGTGATTGGGTGAATGAAAAATATGAAAATAAGAAGTGTTGAGTTATTACTTTTCGACGATGCGCATCGTCCCCTCGCGCATTATGAGTGTTTGTTGAATTCAGTGTTTTTTTATGTATGTGTTTTTATGAACTGACGAGCTCGACCCGAGTGATCATCCCCTGAAGATGGGACCTTGATCCTGAAATGCGTCGTGCCTAGCGACCAAAGTAAGTTGCATGAAGGAATAACAGGTATCTAACCTATTTTAAAGATTGAAGTAATGTAAATTTTCTTTTGTTCTTGTTAATATATGCTACATGCCCTGAGATTAACTCTATGTACATGCTTTAAAGTAAAACCCTAATTACTTCCATGTTCCTTAAGGAAATGGAAGTATGCAAAAAAAAAACGTGTTCGAGATTATTGCAGATTCTGATTGTACGACACTCAAAACATGAAAAAATATCGGTATGGAGAACCATACATGACTTCCATATACTAAGATTTATATTTAAAATCATTTTCGAAATGAAATATTACCATAGAAACTACTTCTTTCTACTTACTGCTTCAGCCTTAACCACAGTACTGTGGTCACTAACGTATACCACCTCACGTTATCGCACTTGATTTTCACTGATGATGGAAGTCGATGGCATTGCCGAAATGTCTGGTTTTGTAGAAAACATTGGACTACGGCCAAATATCCCGGGAAGGAATTTTAACAAAAACTACTTCTTTGTTGCCGATAACGTTGTACACATATATATCAGTGGCGAAGTTACATGGAGGCAATTGAGGCAATGCCTACCCTAAAAAATTCTGTAGAATAAAAATTATAAATATGTATGAACTACATAACGTAAAGATTATACATTGTTACTGCGACTGTCAAATTTATTAAACCGAAACGTGCTTTATTGAGCGACCGCTAGATGGTGACAGGTGAGATTCGGCATAGTTCGTTTAAAGCGAATGAGGCAACCTGAACTTGCCTCAGCGTTTTTTGTATACATCGTATGTAAGCAATGTAGTGGTGTGATAGGGAAGTGTAGGGAGGGGGGATTGTCCCGCGCTGTACACATAGAGCGTTGAGGCATGCCTCACTTCTGTGGTCCAAACAGTTAAGTTAAAGCGCCTGTGTTGTTTCTAAGTGTTTATTTTATGCGGTTATTAAAAGTGTCACTGTTATTCCGCTGAACTAACAGATGATCAAGATTGTTATTTGAATTATTTGTAACATTAAACATATATATAGAAACTAATCAAGTTTAAAAATTTGAAGTTCAATCAGTTGTATTATTGTGTATGACTAATACAAGGATTGTTCAATAGAAACACGTATAGAGCCGTAAAGCATTTTTTATTCAACGATTTTAAAAGAAGTCTCCAATAACATTAAGACATGAGTTCCACTGTTGCGCTAACCTGTAGATTCCCTGCTAGTAAAATTCTTACGGCTGTTTGTGGAACCATTCGGTTACAGCAAACTCTACCTCAGCGTCCGATTTGAACCACCGTCCTTTTAGTGATTCCTTAAAAAAAATTTCGGCTTGCACGCGTTATGTTGGTGTGGGTTTCGGCACTTTCCATTTAAAAAGCATGCAAATGTAAGAAAATAAACATGAGTGACGCCAGAAATAACGTGAATTGTGTGTGTGTGTGTGTGTGTGTATGTGTGTGTGTGTGTGTGTGTGTATGTGTGTGTGTGTCTTAACGGCCTTTTTATTGCTGTATTAAATGAAAAATATTATATTACATTAAAATGAAAAAATTATAATTTTATTGCCTGGCAACAAAATTATTTTATTTTTAACAATTACCATTGTTTCAAAAAGTTTAAATAAATTTTCAAGTACTTTACTCTTGTTAAAACGTAAAAGGTTGCAGGTAAACTACCCCTTCCCCTTAACCGATCTTCACCAAAATCGAAAGTCCTTGAGACCTCTACAATTCAGGGACGTATGCAAAAAATTATTTGGTTCTGTTTGAATTTGCGGCTGTTATCGTTTGCCATAGAAAATACGCTTGATAAAAAAACGTTGCAGGTAAACTACCCCTTCCCCTTAACCGATCTTCACCAAAAACAATAGGTCTTGAGTACTCTACAAATTAGGGCTGCATGCAAAACATTATTTGATTCTGTTTGAATTTGCGGCTGTTATCGTTTGCCATAGAAAATACCCTTGTTAAAAAAACGTTGCAGGTAAACTACCCCTTTCCCTCAACCGATCTTCACCAAAAACAATAGGTCTTGAGACCTCTACAATTTAGGGCTGTATGCAAATAATCTTTTGAGTCTGTTTGAATTTGCGGCTGTTATCGTTTGCCATAGGAAATACCCTTGTTAAAACATAAAATGTTACAGGTAAACTACCCCTTTCCCTTAACCGATCTTCACCAAAAACAATAGGTCTTGAGAACTCTACAATTCAGGGCTGTATACGAAACATTATTTAATTCTGTTTGAATTTGCGGCTGTTATCGTTTTCCAAAAAAAAAAATTTCCCTTGATAAAAAAAACCGTTGCAGGTAAACTACCCCTTTCCCTCAACCAATCTTCACCAAAAACAATAGGTCGTGAGTACTCTACAAATCAGGGCTGTATGCAAAAAATTATTTTATTCTGTTTGAATTTGCGGCAGTTATCGTTTGCCATAGAAAAAAAATCTACACACAGACACACAGACAGACACACACACAGACACTTTTTGGAAAACGACTTTTTTCATGTTTTGAGTGTAGTACAATCAGAATCTGCAATAATCTCGAACACGATTTTTTTTGCCATCACCATACTTCCATTTCCTTAAGGAACATGGAAGTAAAATGTACTACACTCAAAACATGAAAAAAAGTAATTTTTCGAAAAGTGTCTGTGTGTGTGTAGATTTTTTTCTAAGGCAAATGATAACAGCCGCAAATTCAAACAGAATCAAATAATTTTTTGTATACAGCCCTGATTTGTAGAGTACTCAAGACATATTGTTTTTGGTGAAGATCGGCTACGGGAAACAGGTAGTTTACCTGCAACGTTTTTTTTTTAATCAAGGGTAATTTGTTTCTATGGCAAACGATAACAGCCGCAAATTCAAAAATAATCAAATAATTTTTTGCATACTGCCCTGAATTATAGAGTTCTCAAGACCTATTGTTTTTGGTGAAGATCGGTTAAGGGAAAGGGGTAGTTTACCAGCAACGTTTTATGTTTTAACAAGTGTATTTTCTATGGCAAACGATAAGAGTCGCAAATTCAAACAGAACCAAATAATGTTTTGCATACAGCCCTGAATTGTAGAGCACTGTACGTCTATTGATTTTGGTGAAGATCGGTTTAGAGAAAGGGGTAGCTTACCTGCAACTTTTTATGTTTTAACAAGGGTAATTTCTTCTATGACGAACGATGACTGCCGTAAATTCAAAGAAAATCAAATAATTTTTTGCACACGTTCCTAAATTGTAGAGAACTCAAGGCCTGTTGATTTTGGTGAAGATCGGTAAAGGGAAAGGGGTAGTTTACCTGCAACTTTTTATGTTTTAACAAGGGTAATTTTTTCTATGACGAACGATGACTGCCGTAAATTCAAAGAAAATCAAATAATTTTTTGCACACGTTCCTAAATTGTAGAGAACTCAAGGCCTGTTGATTTTGGTGAAGATCGGTAAAGGGAAAGGGGTAGTTTACCTGAAACATGTTATGTTGTAAACAAGAGAAATGTTTTCATGAGGAACGATAACTGCCGCAAATTGAGACAGAATCAAATATTTTTTTTGCATGCATCCCTGCATTGTAGAGGACTGAAGGTCTATTGATTTTGGTGAAGATCGGTTTAGAGAAAGGGGTAGTTTACCTGCAACGTTTTATGTTTTAACAAGAGTAAAGTACTTAATTTTGATAAATAAAGTATCTTGATAAGAAGCTCATAATAATCCACTGTAGAAACGTAGATGAAATATCTATAAATGAAGAGGTTAGGTGAACGGGGTGGGGGTAATTTTCTATAAATGAAAATTATAGTTGAAGGGGGAGGGGAGAATTTTTTATGTGTACTATGTTATCGGCAACAAAGAAGTAGTTCTTTGTTAAAATTCCTTCCCGGGCTGTTTAGCCATAGTCCAATGTTTTCTGCAACACCAGACTTTTCGGCAGTGCCATCGACTTCCATCTCAGTGAAAATCGAGTGCGAAAACGTGAGATGGTATACGTTAGTGACCACAGTACTGTGGTTTAAGGCTGAAGCAATAAGTAGAAAGAAGTAGTTTCTATGGAAATATTTCATTTCGAATATGATTTTAAATATAATTCTTAGAACATGGAAGTCATGTACGGTTCTCCATACCGATATTTTTCATTGAGGATTCATTTCAACCAGTAACAGTAGCACAATATTTACATGTTACAACTAACTGCTAATTACGATGTGTTCCAATGTGGCCATAACAAATCAACAGTAAACACAAACACATCCAGTAGATCTGGAAAAATCTGACCTAATTCACAAAAATGTTGATTTTCAAAAAATACTTCACAGGTATTGAAACTCAAGTGATTCCAACAAATTGATAACACTGTGCGTAAGCTTGTTCACAGAGTTGTGTGTAGATAACTACCAAATTTCTTATGGATGGTATATCACTGTGTTAAAGAACACAATGGAGGACAGAGGAAAGAGAAAATGTGAAAAGGGCTCTTCATGACCAATAATTTCAACATATCCTCTTATTGACAAAGTATTGGCACAAATTCTATCCAAGCATTAGATTATCATAGAAAAGATGAAGAAAATTAACATTACACAGGTCTGAGTTTTCTGTTGTAGTTGAATGGGACAAAAGGTGTTGGTTTTTCTAATAACAAAATTGAATCTGATTGACTGCTCACTTGTAAACAGATGCCTGGGAAACTCTAAAAAAAGATCATTTGCAAAATGGATGGAAAAATTTGGCCTGGTGAAGAAATTTAGAAGTGAAAACCTAGCAAAAAATGAAAAAGAAAATGCCTTGGATTAAGTTATGTTCTTAATGAAGTTAATACCAGGTATATAAGATTTCAATAAAATGATTCATTAGAGACTAATCAAAATGATCTTTCATACTATCTTTTAAATGTTTAAAAATATGCAATATGCTTAATTTATTCATACTTCAGCCCCACCCCCAATAACATGTATAATGCACTTTTGTATTGTTTAAAGTATTCCTGATGTTTAATATTTCTAGATTTGAAAATGTACTGATATTTGCAAGTTCCACAGTTCATTAGATTTTTTCATTTTATCAAATATTTATGTTAATTGTGGATTAAATGTAACAAAAATAATGATTCTAGTTTAACACTCAATTTTCATAATTATTTCACTTACTGTTTGAAGATCAGGGCATACACTGATAATCGAGATTGGTTCCAGTGCAAACTAGCCTGAATTATTCTACATGTAAATCGCATAATATAGCAACAAAAATATTCATATATATGTACATTTTAGCATGTATTATCATAGAGATATCCAATTGAACTTATTTTTAAAACTAGTTGTCCTAATCATCATACAAGACATATATATAAACCTCATATCCTATAAATAAATCATGAAGCTTCTATCTACACTAATACATGTTCATCCTTGCACATATTGACATGATGTGAAATAAGTCAGATGAATTAAAATAACAAATAAAGTGGTGTATTATTCTATACACTGTATCACACCATCAATTCTGATTAAAGCAGTCTATACAACAATATACACAAAATTTTACGCATCAGAATGTTGAAACACAAAACTAAAATTATAAAAATGTTTATCCACTTGGAACATGTAGGCCTACTTCTGGTGGTATGAAATTTCAGTAATCTGTCTGCACAGTACATGTTATTTAAAAACGTGTTATGGAAGTACTGATTCCGTTCATATTTGTTGCAGCAGATATAATATATAATGATATACAAATTTAACTTGGACATGTCCACCTGAATTTTCGTAGGCCATGTACTAATCTAGGTTAGGTTAAGAAACAGCTGCCTTAGATATCCATACTATGGTTCTGTTGCACATCTTCAGATGATGATTCATTTTGTATCAGTATGCATATTGCTTGAGTACATTATATTTTGTGTTATCAATAAACAATTAACTCACATTTACAATCAGACAATAATTTATTAACATAAATCTTTTATACTTTAAAATCATACAAAAATATTTGAAATGAGAAGCAAAATACAGAAATTATGGACCAATAATATTTTTACATTCAGTGGATATTTTATTCAGTATTATATTTAACATAACTTTAAGAAACTTGAGAGTTATGATTTAATTAAGATACAGTAAAATAAAAACAGATTATACTAAGACAAGGAACAATTACAAACAAAAATCCTCAACATATTGTAAAGTGTACTGTTCATGTTACCCAGTGACCATACTTCAGCTTTCTTTTCTGACGATTTATTTCATCCTTGATACTAAAAATATTAAAGTATACAATAAGCATTTTCAGAGAATAGATTATTGGCTACTATCCAGCCACAACAACTAGTATGTTGAACAATTTTAGACACTACACATGCACTTGTAAGTTAACTGCAAACATCAGTCACTTTGTTGTATAATAATGTGTATGATTTTTTTCTTTCGTTGCACATACATAATAAATATGTTTAACAAACTATTTTCAAAAATCACTCACTTCATTCTTGTTAAATTTTGAATATTTAACAATAAACAATACTTTTCACAAGAATATATTTTTTATTTAATTATATTGTACACAAAGTAATTTGGACAGTTTTCATTTGTACTGTCACAAATGAAAACTGTCCAAATTACTTTGTAGTACAATATAATTAAATAAAAAATATATTTTTGTGAAAATTATTATTTATTATTCAATGTAAGTATATACATATTTTATCACTGAACATGTTGTGGTTTACAAAATGAAGACCCTCCCCCCAGTGTAAAATATAACTGTAGTGCACACTAGGACAAAGACTTATGTTTTCACTTGCAGATATTTTATAGATCAAGAGGTTGCCTTGACAACAATTTTTTTTTTAAACATTTTATTTGTGTTGTTAACATCAAACATTTTGCCTATTTTGTGATGTCACACCTTAACGATAAAGCTGAAGGAATACTGCTCAGCTTTATTACTGAGGGGATGTACACCATAGAAAAGGTGAAATGTTTGGTGTTAATAATGTGGATAAAATGCCAATTGGAAAAAAGTGTTGTTATTACAACTGTGACTATACCCATCTGTAATGGAAAAAGACAAAAATCATTTGGTTTCATTTAAAGTGGTAAACACACTGCAGAGTCTGGTATTTAAAAAAATACATTTTTTGTAGTAGTAAAAATGATGTTATGCTGCTGAACATGAAAGATGATTAGAATTCTGTGTGACACATTATTACAGAAGAATCAGGGCTATCTGACTGACCACTATCCATCCCTGCCCTTGACACAATACTGGTAATAAAAAAATTGAAAAAATTACTTTTACAAATCAAGCATATAACACAGATGATTTGTCATGAATTTCAATCCTCAGTGCTCTCTAAAAGAAGCAGGTTTACTTATATAACTCTGTGACAGCCATGTACATTGTAATGTAAAATTAATAAAAGTGATTGGTTTTTTAGTCTGATCCTAATAATTAATAAACGCTGACAAGCCTCACGTGGTGGGGGGCGCCAAAATCTGTTATGTAAATTAATATCGATGTTGTGCCCCAACATGGTTGGGAGTCAATTTTTGTAATGTAAAAATTTATATTAAATGGCTTCACGTTGTTGTACCAATTTATGTTAGTTTAAATTATAAAATTTTATCGATGTTAAAATTAATTAATTTGTTTGGGCTCACGTTTTTTGGGAGCCAAGTCTGTAATGTAGATTAATAACTGGTGTTCTAACTATGATTACTGTTTACTTTAATATATGTTATTTTTAAAAGATTGATTACAGTTGGTGATTGGTTTTCAATTCAATTATTATTTTTTCTTAAATTTAATACATAAAGTGTGTACTAGATGTCGCCTCAATTCACAAGGTTAGGCAGAACGCCATTATGTATGTAATTCATTGACAGTCGAAATAAGTACACAATTCCCCTTCAAGGTTAAAAAACAAATCTTCTTTTATTTATTTCTTTACGTATTTCTTCTTTCTTTTCCATAAAATAATTTAATAATAATAATAATTAATAAATACCTCGGCTACAAAAATTTGCTCAGCATAATGTTGGTACAATAATGTCTATCTCAGGAGTTTTCAATAACAAGTTTAGAATGAATTATAAGTTAAATAAATTTACATGGGTCCTTTTGACTACAATTTTACTTTTACGATTTTACCAATAAAAAACTTTGTGTTCCAAGTCCGGTAATGATATACTTATATTTGTGATAATGCCTTTCGGAAGTACAAATAATTACAAATATCTTAATACATTACTTTACAATGCCAAATTATTTTCAACCCAATGATGTAATGAAATTTTCTGTGCATGCGTAATAGGTATGCACGTTGCTGGACTAGACCAGAATGGCTGACAAAATGTTACTGAGTTTTTGACAAATTATAATAAATTTCTTACCTACTATACAACAAATAAATTATAATACAACCAATGAATAACAGTGATATGGTTACATAAATTTATAGTGTGCAGTGAGCTGTAGTGTTTAATTCAAATAATTAGTGAGTTTAGTTTCGTGTGTCACAGTTTGGAGTTACATTCAAGGAATAATAATTTGGGTTAATCTCACCCAGTTACGACAATCTTCAAGTTTGTGCTATAATATTTTCACTTTATTACAAATTAGTTCTTCTTGGTTCACTCATACTGGTTTACATTTAATTATTTTTCACTGAGGTATCTTTGTTGAACATAACCTGTCAAGGATCTGATGCCATACTTAATTTCGTGACCCAAACTGTTACAGAGAGGGCTTCTTTATACTTCGAATTCCAACAACAGACTTGTGTCGATTTGGTGAATTTTTCTAGCTTCTCGGTACAAAATTAACTAAATTCCGATTGGTCCAAATCGCATATATTGTTTACAACTATAACTTCCATTTTGACCAGAAGAAATATTTTATTCCTAGTTAAAAAAAACTCTCATCTTATACTAAATACAATCTCAATTACATGACTATAAATGAAATCCTTGTTTGATGCTGATTAATTTGACACCTCAGAAGCTAGGTTTTTGTTATGTTTTGTTTATGACTTTTTACCCAAATCAGTATTAATGCCTAACGAGTCCTTCCCCATATACTTGACAGTACAAAACATTTGCTATAAACATCTTAAATATAACATGGGTGGTTAAACAAGTTTACATACTTGAATTGTTATGAGAAATATTAATCTTAAACTTCTACTTAATTTATCATAATCACAATAAGCTTCTTGATATAAAATTTAACACTATTGGGTTTTTTAAGACACATTGCTATTTTACATTATACAATAATTATAATACAGACATATTCTCTAGCACATCAATAAAGTTAGTTTAAGATTTACAACAATAAATTAATACAGGTTTTACATAACAAAAAAACAAACATTCCAACTAACAATGTCAACAGTATTCTTCAATTACACTGAACTAAATACTAGAATACATAGTTTATCACTTTCATTTTTATAACAGTTACATTCTTTTAAAATACATAAAAATAGAAAACATAATAATAACATTAGGTTGGTTATCAATTTCTGTTTACTATCTTACACATTCTTCTAAACAGTATTTCATTTCTTTATAACTTATTCGTTAACATACTATTAAACAAACCCTATTCATTAATTAAAACAAGTATAACAAATGATCTAACTTGACTTGTAAACATTTATTTTTTTAAACATAATTCTGAACAATTTTTCATTTACAATATTATATATAACATTAACTAGTTATAAATTAGATGATGTTGATCTTACAGACCTTTAATAAAATACGAAACAAAGTATTTACACTGATTATTAAACTGTAAATCTCTCTTTCATTAACTTCAGACTGTCATATAGCAGTTTAAAATATTAAAACAACATGATATTGAATACGTTTTTCAAATAAAAACTTTATTTTTTATTTTGTACTTCAGTTGGATTAGATTCCTAAGTAGTTAGCTTATTAATAGTTTTTTACATACACTAAAAACTCGTTTATCCGAAAATCTGGTTTATCCGAAAGAATTTTTAGTAAATTTTAAAAATACACGAAAGCATTTTCCTGATGCTATAATCTATATTTAATAGTGTAGACAAGTGATTCCACACGATATAATGTAGAAAGTAAATAATTATAATCAGAACTAACTGGGATAAGGGTTACTCCGAATTATCGATTTGTTCCGATTTTCGAACATAAAGTATTATGTTCATATATTGTAAACATAAAGTACTGTATACTGTTATGTATTATAACAGTACATTTCTAATTCCTTTTAGAAGGCAAAGGTGACACAATAACAACAGTTCACATAAAACAATCCTATGTTAATAAACAACTGTAATGGGACTACCGTATAAACTGTATTATTATTAAATAATGTTACTGTACTTACATATGTACTGTTACGACGTCACAGAACAATCTACGTGTTTATTGAACGTTCCAGAGAGATCCAGAATGTAAGCATGTGGTGTACATGCTTGTAGACGCATTTTGCGAGAATCTTCTCGACTGTGCTGGGCTTTGCTCGGGCGCTTGGACTGTGTCAAGGCCGCAGTTAATTACGTAGTTCACACGAGAGATAAGACACGGTTTGGAAGCTTCAGGTGTGTGAGCGGGACTATGAATACATGGCGGTAGCGGCCTTAATTTTCAGTATTAGAGCGAATTATTGACTGTGCGGTTCGAGAGTTATTCTCGGCGATATTACTGTGCATGTTCAAGTGGTCATTAGTTAAGTGTTGTGTTTTATAATCGGACGGTATATTATAATACAATTGTGTTTAATATTAGTGACATTTTTATTGCGTGTGAACAATTTTTATTGATTTGTTGTAGTAGACTGTGTTGTTAATTACGAACTGTTTTACTGTAAAAATTAAAGCTGGTGATTAGTGAGTTAATTGGTGTCTTGTACTTATTTTGTTTCCACTGTACCTACGACGATCGAATAGACCGTCGTAACAGTGGTGTCAGAAGTGGGATAGAATGGTTAACAGTGGACACTTTGTACAAGACGAGTGTGATTCGTAATTAATCGGTAAACATGGATCCCAGTCAGATGATGTAAGCTTTACAAACAATGCTGCAGCAGACACAGGAAGAAGCAGAAAAACGACAAAAAGAAGAACGAAGACAAGAAAGAGAAGAAGCAGAAAAACGACAAGATGAAAAATGCAGGCAGGAAAGAGAAGAGACAGAGGAACGACAACGACAGGAAACAGAAGACATCAAAGCATTAATACAGGAGCAGAAACAGATTCAAGAACACAGTACAGCAGAATTGGGTCTCCTACGAGGTGAGCTTAATAAACAAGTTACTAAAATATCTGAGGTAGAAAAATCTGTCTTGACTGTGGAAGAAGCTATGTCAACAAAAATATCTGCAGTAGAAAACTCAATGGCAAACATAAGAGAACAAATTAAAAGTGAAGTTGAACAGTGCATGAAGATTCAACCAAAACAAATTTCTGAACAGACTGTACCAGTGATAGACAGAAAAAGACACAGAAAATAAGTTAATAGAGAAAGTCACTTTGCCTGCAGTAGGGACAGTTCATGTCAAAGCTCCAACCTTTGACAGAAGCAGTCACTGGGTAACGTACCTCCGCCAATTTGAAGCTGCTGCATGCGCAAATAATTGGACAGAGAAAGACAAGGCTGTTTCACTCGTTCTTCCATTAAAAGGACCTGCGGCGGAATTACTACAGAAAGTGCCACCTGACAGCCAAAACACCTATGCCGAATTGATAAAAGCTCTAGAATTACGGTATGGTGATAAACATTTGCGAGATGTGTACTGCACCCAGTTGAGAGCAAGGCGACAGCATTCCGGGGAGAGCCTTCAAGAGTTTGCAGCAAGTATCGATAGACTAATTAGACTGGCCTATCCTGAAGCGCCAGAAGATTTTAGAACGAGTTTTGCAATGCAGACGTTTACTGCCGGTGTCCGATAAACGAACTACAGCAATTGTTACGAATGGCAAGACACCAAAACAGTGCGGATGCCCTGGTACATGCTTTGCAATTGATGCCGCCAAATCAGCGTCTGGTTGGACAAGTCATAAAGTGCACGCTAAAAGATCCGATGGTACAGATGATAAGAAAGAAGAACAAGGAACAGAGACTCGACGGTCGGCGCCACAGGTTAAAATAAGAAAGGATGGAAGACCGAAGTGTTATAGATGTGGGAAATCTGGACATCTACAATGAGATTGTTGGGTTAGAATTCAGCAGCAGGGAAACAAGCAATAGTCGGTACAACGGGGCGTGTGCTGACTAACTGGAGGAACGAAGCCCCTAGACAACATGCAATTTCTACACTTCACAAAAACAGCGGGAGCTTGGTAGTTACCGGATTTGTTCAAGAAAGGCCAACCTCGATTACAGTTCACACAGGTGCAACAGTTTCTATTGTGCGCCCCGACGTGGTGAAAGATCTCAAGCCAATCTGGTGCTCTTGCAGCTTGCAAACAGCTACTGGACGGCCTGTAATAAAAGTGTATGGAAAAGTGGAGATACATCTACGCCTTGGTCGACTTGAGTTTAATCATCAAGTACTTGTTGCAGACATTGTGGATGAAGCAATTCTTGGTGTGGACGTTATGAACGCATAAGGATTTATAGTCAAATTCAAAAACAATGTCTTGAGAATCGGAGGCGAAGAGGTAATGCTATCAACAATGACGACAGCAGAAAAATCGATGGACGTCATAAACCAAGAGGCCATAACTGTTCTGCCACACTCCGAAAAGATCATTATGGTTAGAACTGAGGTAGATACTAGGGGCAACCAGTGCTCTATATTCGAACCCCAGGTAGTCAGCACACCGGGCACACTAATTGCCAGAAGTTTAGTAAAACCTGATGAAACCGGAAATGTACCTATTAGAGTGGCGAATATTTTGGATCAAGCTATCACTTTACAAAGCAATACGCTTCTAGGCAAGTTGACTCCTGTGGCCTGGGTAGCCGGAATAACACAATGAAGATCCAGTGCTTCGGATAATTCCAAATTACCAGAGGAACTGCAAGTATTATTGAACAGATCTTCTAACGATCTCTCAAGTGGTGAGGTAAAAGAACTCAGACAGTTTTTACACAAATTCAAAGGTTGTTTTGGAGTTCGGGGACAGTCACTGGGAAGAACCTCTTTTGTGCAACATCGCATCAATACCGGGGACACAACACTGATACGCCAACCTCCTTGAAGGCCTCCATGATCTAAACAAGAGGAAATGTCTCGGTTAGTACAGGACATGTTGACAGAGGAAGTAATCGAACCTTCAAGTGCTTGGTCTTCTCCTGTAGTGATGGTAGCAAAGAAGGATGGTGGATTGCGTTTCTGTGTAGACTACCAGAGGTTAAATGACGTTACACAGAAAGACTGCTATTCATTACCTCGCGTTGACGATACACTCGACACGTTGTCCGGAGCACAGTTGTTTTCCACACTGGACCTGAAGAGTGGATATTGGCAAGTGGGTCTTCATCAAGAAGACAAGGAAAAGACCGCTTTCTCGACCCCAAGTGGCTTATTCCAATTTAACGTCATGCCATTTGGACTCTGTAATGCACTGGTAACATTTGAGAGATTGATGGACCTGATACTCCGAGGCCTGACATGGAAAACTTGCCTTGTTTACTTAGACGATGTCATAGTGATAGGGAAGACTTTCGAAGTCCATTTGGAAAACCTTAAGGAAGTTCTAACTAGAATTCACGGTGAACAACTGAAGCTGAGCCCAAAGAAGTGTTCTCTATTCCAGAAGGAAGTACAGTATCTGGGCCATCTGGTTTCAGCAGTGGGTGTTAGCATGGATCCTAATAAAGTAGACACCGTAAGAGACTGGCCAGTTCCGAAGAGTAAACACGAAGTTCGGAGTTTCCTGGGGTTATGCTCATATTACCGATGTTTTGTGAAAGGCTTCGCTACTATTGCTAAACCACTACATGAGCTAACGGAAAATAAATGAAACGTCCAGTGGTCGAGAAAGTGTGACCAAGCATTTAGAACGTTGAAGATTGTATTATGTTTGCAGCCAATTCTCGCTTTTCCAGCTTCCGAAGGGAAGTACATCGTAGACACAGATGCAAGCAATACTGGTCTAGGAGCAGTTTTGTCTCAAGTGCAGAACGGTGAAGACGATTAATAGCGTATTACAGCAAGACGCTTTCTAAACCAGAGAGAAATTATTGTGTTACAAGGAGAGAGTTCTTGGCAATTGTCAGAGCTTTGGAGCACTTCCATAAATACCTCTATGGGACAGAGTTTTCACTACGTACCGACCATGCCGCACTTGCATGGCTCTTGAGATTTAAAAATCCGGAAGGACAGTTTGCAAGAGTACAACTTCAAGGTATAACATCGGTGGGGGCGCCTGCATGGTAATGCAGATGGCTTATCACGAAGACCGTGCCCGGAAGACTGCCAACATTGCCACAGAAAGGAAGAACAAAACTCAAGCGAACATGTTCAAGCCATCACTGTAGATTTCCTGGCTGACGGCTGGACAACACAAGACTGTCGACAAGAAAGATGACTGATGAAGACATTAGACTGATCTTGACAGCAAAAGAGGAAGGTCGCTGCCCGGACTGGCAAGATATCTGGCATGGTTCTGAAGTGTTGAAGGGCTACTGGGCACAATGGGAATCTCTCACCTTAGAAAACGGATTGCTGAAAAGGGCTTGGGAAAGTGCAGATGGACGAGACGTGGTCATGCAGTTGATAGTTTCCCGAAGTAAAGTGCAGTCTGTTTTGAAGGAGATGCATGATGGAACATCTGGAGGCCATCTTGGCACTAACAAAACCCTTGACAAAATACGGAAGCGATTCTATTGGCTTCATCTTTGCCATGACGTAGAGGAATGGGTTCAGACGTGTGAAATATGTGCTGCAAGCAAGGGCCCACAAACCAGAAGCAGGGGTAAAATGAGACAGTATAACATTGGACTGCCTTTCAAGATAATTCCCATAGACATTGCTGGACCATTCCCAGTTACTGACGATGGAAACCGGTACATCATGGTTGTAGGTGACTACTTTACTAAGTGGGTGGAAGCCTATGCAATTCCAAATCAGGAGGTTACCACTGTGGCAAAGCAGTCAGTTCACAATTTCTGTTGCCGTTATGGAGCCCCTATGGAAATCCATATGGATCAAGGGAGAAATTTCAAATCAGGAGTGTTTAAAGAATTATGCCGTCTACTCGGAATTCGAAAGACCAGGACAACGCCTCTGCATCCTCAGTCGGACAGGATGGTTGAGAGATTCAATAGGACATTTGAGCAGCATCTTTCGAAGATTGTTGACGAGAACCAAACAGACTGGGACCAACGTATACCACTATTCCTCATGGCGTATAGATCATCAGTACACGACACAACCGGCATGACTCCAGCAAAATTGGTGTTCGGGCGGGAGATTCGTCTTCCTGGGGACTTAACGTTCGGATCACCTGAGACTCAGCCCCAAGAGTCGCAGAACTATTCCTCGCAATTAGAAAGCCAACTGCGAGAAATGAATCGCTTGGTAAGAGGACGGCTGAAGACTGCCAGTGATAAAATGAAAACTCGGTATGACATTCGCAGCAATAGTGTGGGTTTCCACGAAGGAGATCAGGTCTGGTTGTTCAATCCAAAGTGCCGTCATGGTCGTTCACCTAAGCTTCAGTCTAACTGGGAAGGACCCTACACTGTGAAAAAAGAATTAATGATGTTGTTTATCAGATTTAACAGGAAGGACAGCGAAAGTTCAAGGTCATCCACCTAGATCGCCTGGCTAAGTACAACTTTAGAGACAGTTTGCCAGTTCCGGACGAACAGGCTTAAGGAGGAGGCAGTGTTATGACATCACAGAATAATCTACATGTTTATCGAATGTTCCAGAGAGATCCAGAATGTAAGCGTGTGGTGTACGTGCTTGTAGACGCATTTTGCGAGAATCTTCTCGACTGTGCTGGGCTTCGCTCGGGCGCTCGGACTGTGTCAAGGCCGCAGTTAATTACATAGTTCACACGAGAGATAAGACGCAGTTTGGAAGCTGTGGTGTGTGAGCAGGGGACTAAAAATACATGGCGGTAGCGGCCTTAATTTTCAGTATTAGAGCGAATTATTGACTGTGCGGTTCGAGAGTTATTCTTGGCGATATTACTGTGCGCGTTCAAGTGGTCATTAGTTAAGTGTTATGTTTTATAATCGGACGGTATATTGTAATACAATTGTGTTTAATATTAGTGAATTTTTATTGCGTGTGAACAATTTTTATTTGATTTGTTGTAGTAGACTGTGTTGTTAATTACGAACTGTTTTACTGTAAAAATTAAAGCTGGTGATTAGTGAGTTAATTGGTGTCTTGTACTTATTTTGTTTCCACTGTACCTACGACGATCGAATAGACCGTCATAACAGTATTATTATCTAAATAGCAGTTTCTGTCCATCCGAAATGGGCGCGGTTCCATCAAATCTGGATAAACGAGTTTTTTGTGTACTATATTTTTTTTGTACACAGTTTTTTTTTAATATTAATGTTCTGTACATACTATATTGATAAATTTTATTTAATTTTCCTATGTAATTATGTCACTCAAATTCTAATACAATTTATTGTTTGAAATGTATAAAAACTATGTAAACAAAATCTAAAAACACCAAGAAATACTACTAAATTATAGTTCTAAAAAATAGCATGTGTTGACTTCAGAAAAAATCATTTACCACCGACCCCCAGGGGTTTTCTGGCTTTATTGTTTGCCAGCTTGAACGACCACCACACAAGGCCGTTAATAATTGTGAACCTACTATTCTTTGTTCAGTAGGAAAAATAAATGTTTTCATTAAAGTATACAAGTTAGTGTGCACATGAATTGAATTTCTACTCCACAATGATCTTGTGGCTGGATAGTAAATACAAGGTACAAACTTGATATTGTACAATCTACATAGCAGAGACTTGGTAATTTCTAGAATATAAAATTACATTACAACCACAATTTACAATACATATACAAACAATAAACAAAGGTAACAACACTTTTCTAAATAATTTTTATTTATATCACAGTTTTTATTACTAAGTACACTGGCAAGAAGAAGGCAAACATTTACGTAATTACCAAAAGATGAAACCTCTAAATTACATGGGTACAATTGACATTTGACTGTTTTTCATTGGAAACTGACAAAGTTCACAGATACCTAAAAAGTGTGTGTGTGTGTGTGTGTTTTAGTAAATAAATATGAACAGTTGTAGATATATATATATATATATATATATATATATATATTAAATACATACAAAATACTATGTAAATCTGGTTTTCACTCCATAATAATTACGAAACATGAGTAAATGTAGGCTTCATTGAAAACTACACGATTAAAACTGTTACACCTGCTTGAATAAAATCAATCAGGTGTAACGATGGCTCAGCCATTTATCAAATATTCATATACGAAATGTTGACTTTGAGGTAGTTGGCTTCCAGTTAAAATATCCTTACCAAAATGAACACGTGTAAACTGAATAAATGATAAGAAGGTTTAATGAGATTTAGTCAATTAATTTATGCAAATTGTAATATTTGTGTCAGTACTTTGAAAAATTAATTATCATTATTATCGAGTATCACAAGAATACACTTCTTATAAGTGCCTGGTGATGGCAATATGAAAATTTCACAAATTTTTAAACTCTAGATCATCACTACCAACATCTATACCTACATCAATAACCAAACTTTACATACCTTATATTATTTAAGCATTTACAATAAAAAGTTTTTATCAACATGACGTTAAACCCTGCAAGTTGGAGTTTTAATAAATTCAGATTTGGCATAAGATAAAAAAAAAAAACTAATTCTATTCCAGTACTAGATTTAACACACATGAACCTCTTACTGCTTATAGATTTAACTGAGGTTTGCAACCAACACATATTTTAAACAATATAATATATGTGCTATAGTAGTGGCTCTTCCATAAGGTTCAATGGTTCAGTGAACCCCCCCTAAATATAATTTAAATATGTTTAAGGATTTGTTGAGATAATGGTTTCATATTTAAATAACAAGATTAATCCATTAGTGTAATAGATGGATTCGCGTAATAGGCAAACTGTTCACTACTATTGCTTGACGTGCAAAGCAGCTCTCAGCACTCCTAGACTGTGTAGCCAGCTTTGGAGGGGGAAATCAGTATATGCAAAATTACATTCAACAGTCGCTAATCCCGAGTGTTAGCGACAGAGACGAATAATTCCAACGACGGCCGAACCGCACCAACCAGGAATTTTAACATTTTCATAATACCTCCATTCGCCATTATTATGAGTTTTATCACATGATTTGTCTGTTTACCTTCAGTTTTGTGTCAGATTTCTCTATTTCATTTAGAATGCAATGAAAATGTGTGCAGTAAAGTCTTCAAATCAAATAGTGAAGTAATTGTATTCCGAAAATAAAGAGTGTTTAAATAATTATAGTAACGTTAAGCTGACCGAAGCGTGTATAACCTTTAAAGTGTTTGCTGTACAGTAAAACCTGACCTAACGGCCACCTTTATTCAGCGGTCACCTTAATAAACGCCCACTTTTCTGAGGAATGGATTTTATTTTCCGTAAGATCAATGTAAACTTCCCCTCCATTAAACGGTCACCTCCTCCCTCGGCCAACGGTCAGCCCATAACAAGTTCATTCCCTTGTTTAAACGGTCACCTATTGGATTTTCAGTCATCTGGAATACAATACAGTAGACAAAATAGTTTGACAATACATATTTCTAGGAATATTCAAATTGTGTTTATACCTGACTCAACTAAAAGATAAGGCAAACAATCTAATCGTCTGTACCTGCATACTTTTAAATTGACAAAATGTTACTTGTAGGCCTACAGAATACAATTACTGTCGTAGTCTCCATAATGTTGAAACAATAGTAAGCGGTCAGTTACAAGCGAACGTTCGGAATTTATAGCGGAAGTTATAACGTTTAATTGGCCTAAGCGATCCGCATATGTTTGAGTGTTCTTGTAATTTGTAGTATAATTTAACAGTGTGTCAAAAATAAGTAAGAAAGAGTGTTACTTAAGTTTAAATTTAGAAGCTAAGCAAGTGTTATTTTTGAAAGTGATAAGGGCGTTTCAGCAAGGAAACTTGCCAAAGTTTACTTAATTTCAACAAATCAACAGCATAATTCAAAATAAAGACTAAACTTGAAAAGACTGGAAATCCAATATGAATCGGGGCATAATACAAAAATGCAAATCAAAATGTTGACGAGTTAATGAAATTCTTTACGAGTGGTTTAAATGTGTTCGCTCAAAAAAAACTCCCAGGTAGTGGAAGTATGTTACAAAATTTTTACTTAAAGTAGACAATTTTGTAGCAAGCAATGGGTGGCTTAAGTGTTTTAGAAAACGGCACAACATGTCGTTCACAACAATTTCGGGTGAAGGTGTGGATATGCCTGTTAATAAAGTCAATGAATGGAAATAGAGGTTACTGAGCATTAAGACTGGATATGTTTTATACCTGTACCAAATAAATCACTAAATTACAAGAAGGAGCGTGTAGTATTGGATAAATGGGTAAAGTGAGAGTAACGATTACATTATGTTATAGTGCTGCTGGCAAAAAAGAGCAGCCGTTTGTTATCGGAAAGTCATAAAAACCAAGGTGTTTCAAGAATTTGGAGACACCATTACGGTGCAGTAGTTGGCAAAACAATATTTACCTCGTAATTTTGCTATAGGATCATGCGACATGTCATTCAGTTTCATCACTACCCAATGTGAGACTCATTTATTCCAACAAACACGACATCTCATCTTCAGCCATTGGACTAATGGATAAACTTTTTATCGGCAAAGAGTTCTGTAGTCCATTGTACCTCATATGGATGACAGCATTTCCCTTGGCGAAGAAAATTAGTGTCCTCGATGCGGTATTCTGGATCAAGACAGCCTGAACAGAGGTTGCTGGTACTACTACTAAGGAGTGTTTTACAAAATGTGGCATTCAAATTAGCAACGGAGATCTGCAGGCACAATCACTATATCAAATTTCACAAGAACTCCATACATATGCTACAGTTGCTGGACTGCCATGTGATGAAAATAGAGACTGTACAATGCTGTGACGATCTAGAGGGCAATTGGGAAGCTCGACTTCAGGAAGATTATAAAGGTAGGTCAGAAGAAATTCTGTATTTACAATGAAAAGTTTTTGAAATGGTCGATTAAAATCTGTATTATTCCGAGATGTTTGCTTTTAGAATACAGTAATTTTTCTGCTTTTTGCAGAACGCGTGATGACGTAAAGAGTGAAGAAGAAGACATTAAAGAATGCGCCAATAGTTTAAAAGAAGTGTTACAATCTCTTGGGAGGATTGAAACTATCTGCGTTACTCTCGATAAGGAATGTGGAAAGAATTCTGTGAAACAGCCTAGTACATATTACTGTTTGGTCAAAAGTTACGAAATTAAAAAGAAAACTGCTACCGAAAACAAAGCACATTTTTTCAAAACGTATAATTTCAAATACTGACTATTTTTCAAAAGTATAATTTCTTTATCAAGTGTTGAAGTATAAGTACTTTCATTGTGATGTACTGTAAATAGGAATACAAATCCAAGTACATAAAAAATGATACAGCTAATTATCCTTGCTTAATATACTGTTGTAAGGGTACAAACCTAGGAGATTTTGTAATTTTAATATTTTCAATTGTATTCAACCAAATAAATGTTGTGGACCAACTATATCTTCGAGGCGGGTGTGACTTGGCATTGGAATGCAGACTTCCAACGAGGGTGCGTATTCGCCCACAAGAGTGCGCACAGGCAGCCAACGTTCTCAGACCTTTTGTCTTGTTCGAATAAATTCTTTCTCACCCGGCGCGTGGAGAACAAAGGCAGTCGACTACAAAACATCCATCCGGCTGGGTGAACACAAAGGCTCGCGAGCCGAAAATCTATTAAACTTTCAAAATATGAACTAGAGTGTGAGAAAAAGTGATACAAACAAAATGTACCAGCAGTTATAGTTCAGTGACGCAGAAATTTTAACGCAGAAACTTTTCGGACCTAAAACAATGAGATCCTAAAAACGAGAACGTGACCGAAATATAAAATGAGAACATTCTTCAGATTCAAACGGTAAACCACCAAAACAGAAGAAGTACAACCTTTAACATCTAGATCGGCAGAAAAGGACGTAACTATATGTAAAATTCATTTTAAACAATTATAAAAAATTTTTTAACTAAAAGAGCTCTTAATAAAATGAATGAGGTAATAAACTGAATGACTGTGTGTGTGGGTAAATGCTGGGTTGCTTTGTGTGAATAGTTACTAGGTAATTAGATCTTAGTTATAAGAAATAGGAGACAAATGGTTTTTGTATTTTCAATGTGGTCGTAAATATTGTCAGATGGGGTTGACCTCCCCACACTAATGTTGTTCATTTAAAGGTAGAAAATAAAGAATGAGGGAGCATATTGTGTTGAAGCATAAAAAGATAACTATAAATGAGAAATAAATAGAGCTGAATTAGTTAACAAAAAAAATTAGCTTAGTACATTGAGTTGCAACCCTAAGCCACACTTATAATTCACAGGTTCGTGTGAAGAACTTTGGCCCGTAAAGGTAAGTTTATGATGTTTTATTAATAACAATGTGGTAAAGTGTTTGCAATATTACACTGTATTGTCACAACACCCGCTAAACCTTCATTAAACGGCCACCTTTCTAAGCGACCACATTTTACAGAGACCCAAGGGTGGCCGCTTAAGACAGGTTTTACTGTATTTTTGTGTGTTAAGTGTTAACGTATTTCTTATTTTTGTGTTCAGTTCATTTATTTGACAAAATGAATAGTGTTCAATCTATGTTAAAAACAAATTTTTCTTCTCTCTCTATTAAAGATCAATGCATAATTAGGGAAATCGGTAGGCCGCTTCCCGTTTTAAATATTAAACAGAAATATTTAACTATCCTTTTATTTTAACTATATATTTTTAAAATAATTTACAAATAGTATAAACACAACTTAATATTAGGCCTACTAAAAGTTGTCAATAGTTATGTCTTCATGTTGCGACCCACCACATTATTATTTGGAATGGGATAATTGCTCTTATCTTAGTAGAAACATTCAGACATTGAACCGCCAACAGTCAGAACCATGAGCCACCACTGATGTGCTAGTACTCATATTCAAGAGTGGTATACAAGAATCAGTTGATAAGGAAACCTTACAAGGTGCTCAGAGTCTGGAAGAGTCTACTTTTTGGGGGACAACATTTAGTCCATACAGAAGTTGCAGAGAGAACAGATAAAAATTAACATAAACATTGTGAACATAAGACAACTTATTGTTACAGAAATAATAACTGAATAAGTCCCAAGTTGAGTTGTGCAGTGGCAAGTATACACTTCAAAAGCAATAGGCCTACATATTGGGTGGGACTGTTTTTCATGAAATACTGGGTCTACAGCAAAAAATCAGAACAGAGGAAATGAGGCTTAAGAATGGTATACATGTATGTAAGTAGTAGCATTAATACTACATACTGTAAGTAGAGTTAACACTCTGTTCAAAGTTACAACAGTTCTTTTGGAGCTGTCGCTACTGATTAAGATAAGTTAGAGAGACAGGTTCCATTCTTCCCTTCTAATCTCACATACGTAGAAGCACTGTCATCATAGCATTAGACAGAAAACAGTGTGTAATACTGTCCTTGTCTGTCATACGTGCATGCATGCATATGCATGAGTTTTTATGAACCTAAATTTGCAGCTATGCGTTCATCTACAATATAACAGTTAATATTAAATACTAAAGAAGTGATGAGAATGTGCATAATACACAAAAAAACAAATCTTCTCCACAAAATTATGTAGTACTCTGCAATGGAAAGTTATCTTTGTAGATATGCATTAAACTGACCAGTGACAATTCTTTTTAACAATGCCTTTTAAACTGACTTGGACTCATATTTCTAAATATCCTAAGGGTTGAACTCCCAGATTACAGTTAATATGCAAATCAATATACTGGGAACTTCAAAATAGCTTTCCATCCACTGAACTTTTAAATTTATCCTACATTTTAAAAAATTAACTTAATTATAATCCTGCATATAAAATTTGCCTCATGCAAATTTCTCTACATATCACTGAATATTTACCTCAACCAGATCATATACCATAACACTGCAAAGTATAACAGTACAGTAAAGGACCACATTCTGAAGTAGACTGTTATGTAATCAGTCTCTACATAAAGAACAAAAAAGGTGGAATGCCTGATTACCTTTATGTACTGTAGATGACATTGACATTATATTCTAACACAGACTATACCTTGCATCTCTAAGGAAAACATACTGAATATAATTTCTTCTCTTCGGGATCCAATCTATCTGACTGGATACATGACCAAGTTTTATCTATAAATAATGACATATAATTTTCTCTAACTTACATATATACCCATATACCAAAGTAACAGTAAACTTACAATTGATTGCATTTACTTATATACACTGACAATTAATCATATATAAATTACAAATAACAATTAAATTCATTCAATGGAAACTTTTTCAAACAAATCAGCATGTTACTATTTCTATTTTTAAATGTACTCTATTTAAACAAAATTATTAAATTTTTGGCTAGATGTACATCCCATTTTTCAGTTTGATACCAAAATGGTGTAGGTTTAGTTTCTCGTTACAGGAAAAAAAACCGTTATAAATATAAAAAACTCCATTCATAGTTACCATTGGTTTGGGAATAACTCACATTTCTAATATTATATGTAACAAGCTCTATATAAATTCATTCTAATACAACATGGTATACTGTCATTATTACAATAAGTACATATAAATTCATTAATAAGTACATTTTTTTGACAATCTACAAATATAATACTATAAAAATGATACCCTCATCCTAGTATTTTATAAAATAAAACAAGATATTAAATGTAAAAAAAAAAACAATTAAAAAATGGAAGACTGTTAAGTTCATGAATAGGAATATGAAAATTACTAAGACTAAATTTTCCCAGTCGTTAATGTGATTATTATTAATCGATGGCGCAATATACTCATTACAAATTATAAGATTTCAGACATTAGCCATCATAAGTTAAAATTAATAAACATGACATTTCGACCTTTTTAGAATCAGAGGTCGTCTTCAGGCGAACAATAAATTAATACAAAGATAAATATATCACTAACAAATATATATCTTCAACACTCCAAATCTTAGTTATTATACAAATACAGTGCTAAAATAATAATAATAATAATAAAACCCGGGGTTGCAACGTAAACCCTTGTTTACGTTGCAACCACAGGAGGAATCCTTCTTTGATGGAATAATGAGTACTGTTTTCTTCTTATTATTATTATTATTATTATTGTTGTCTTGTTGCTCCATCCTCTTCATTCACGCACTTAATATTAGTGATAAATTGTAACTTTCCTTGTGAACACTTACATTTCTTAATGTCCTTGTACGTTTCGGTGTGCTGTTCACCTTCTTCAGCGAGGTTTAAATACAGAATGTCTTGAAACAGTTGTACCGGATTTTTTCAGGTTGGTGGTATGTGTGGGGGGGTTGTTGGTGGAAGGGTGTTGGCGCTGGAATTCAAAGTATTGTTTGGTTTCTGTATGATTGTGTCAAATAGTACATGTGATTTAAAGTGTAGCTGGTCATTTAATATGTTGTTTGGTTGTAGTGTGTGGTGTTTATATATTTCATACTGTTCAGCCGTGTTGAGTTTCCTACTTTTTGGTAAGTAGTGTAGTATTTCACGGTTGCTTTCTATGTTGGTGTTGTTGTGGTTTTCAATCTGTATGTGCGTGGTGAATGCGGAGTGTATATAGTTATTAGAGAGGGCTTTTATGTATTCGGAAAATCTTGAAGAAAAAGATCTTCCCATCTGGCCTATGTAGAAATGTTTGCAATCACTGCAGTTTAATTTGTATACATCTGTTTTGTTGTATGTGTCATTGTCTGTATTTGTATCGTTTATGTGTTTTTTGATGGTGTTGTTCGTTCTGTAAGCTATTTTATAGTTGTGTTTCCTGAATGTGTTTGCGATTTTGTGTGTGTTAGAGTTGTAGTATGTAAGTGTGATGTATTTATTAGGTTGTGTGTTGTTGGTATCTAACCATCCAACACAGCACAAACATGCCGCATTCAACTATATGCTCCACAGACTCACATCAATACCACAAAGTAAACAAGATTATCAGGAAGAACTTAACACAATCAAATACATAGCGATAAAAAATGGATACACCCCCGAGCTAATAAACAAACTACACAGACACATCCTAGACAAAAACACCAAAACACAAAATACACAATTTCTACATAGGCCAGACGCGAAGATCTTTTTCTTCAAGATTTTCCGAACACATAAAAGCCCTCTCTAATAACTACATACACTCTGCATTCACCACGCACATGCAGACTGAAAACCACAACTACACCAACATAGAAAGCAACCTCGAAATACTACACTACTTACAAAAAAGTAGGAAACTCAACACGGTTGAACAGTATGAAATATATAAACACCACACACTACAACCAAACAACATATTAAATGACCAACTACACTTTAAAACACATGTACTATTTGACACAATCATACAGAAACCAAACAATACTTTGAATCCCAGCACCAACCCCATTCCACCAACCCCCCACACATACCACCAACCTGAAAAAATCCGTTACAACTGTTTCAAGACATTCTGTATTTAAACCTCGCTGAAGAAGGTGAACAGCACACTGAAATGTACGAGGACATTAAGAAACGTAAGTGCTGTAACGAAACAAAATGTTGTAAAAAGAATTGTAAATATAATATGGAAACCCTATCCAGAGAGGGAACAAGAAATCATAATTAATAGCCCATTTAAAGGAAAATACCAAGTTTTGAAAAATCAGTAAGGAACCAAATATAACTAAATAAAAACAACCTTTGACTTATTTAATATCATCAAGTCACCCAGAAATTACCCAGTAGAATAGGGCAGTAAACAAACCAAAATTTAAATAAAGAAACTTAGTAGGCCTAAATAACTTGCCAGGAGTAACCCAACCAAACCCGATAAAGAGTACCAATTTATAAAATAACATTGTATTAAAGGCTATAAATTGTATTAATTTTATTAACTTTATTATAAAATTCTATTAAACAAAATAGTATATAATCAAGGGGAGAAAAAGGGACACAACCCCTTACAGTGATAGAAGTGACATAATATAAATAGTGACACAAACTACCGTTAAACAGTGTACTATTTATTTTTTATAAAAAGTGTTTTATTATTATTAACAGACAGAAAAATAGTTTATCATACAGACAATAGTTTAACAGTATAAATAAACTAAAACTGTCAAAATCAAGTATTATTATTAAGAGTTTTGTTATAGGTTATAAGAATTTATGTTATTAGTTAATTAATTTAAATATATTTATCTCAGGGAGTCAAGGTAGAAATTACAATCAACCATAACAAATTGTTCCATCATATATCAGAGAAATTCATTAATTACTAAGGTTTTACAGTTATAAACTGAGGCATGTTTAGTACCAAATTGTTTATAATTATATAATTAATAATCATATAAACATTGCATGTATCATTAGGATATAATAATAAAATTATATATTAAAAGTAATTTGTAAAATGTAAAGTAGTTAATGGGTATTGATCATATAACACTTAACCTGTACATAAATGGCCAATCAAAATTTAAGAAGTTTTTATGAGTTCGGTGACTAAAAAAGAAGAAATGACACTTAATTGTTAATTGTGATGGAGAACAGTTTAATAGTGCATGCCGAGATGTCATTAAAATGAAAATATAAAATACTAAACCGGTTTGTGAAAGAAAATTTTTATGACAACCACTGAAGATAAATAATTCCTTCACTACAATCATCTCACTAACCAGGAACACACACAATCAAGAAAATATAAAGATAAACCAAGGAGACGTTCTGCAATATCGCCTAGATGTGTAATGTATAATTTGACTTAATAACTGACAATATTTTTTATCCAAAAACGAATAACCACTAGACAACACTCTAATTAACACTAACACTAATCACTAGTGAACATTTTAACAAGTGAAAACAAATTCCATATCTAAAAGAATCAGTGGTTACAAGGAAAACATTTACTTTGACACATTTAATAAACTTCAATTATTATCTGACACGGACGACGGCAGCCATGATGATGACGTCACTCTAACCAGCATGCTTTGTACGAAGCGTATTGAATCTCATCAGACACTGTATGTTATTTCTTATTTAATTTTGTAATTTTTTTATATTATAAGTACTAGAAAGATTTGTAAAGGTACTCTATATTGTTATTTATCATGTAATGAAACTTTTCGTAGCAGCCACAAGAATTCCCACGAAATATATTAAACCTATTTTACTATTCACTCCTGAGATAAATATCAATTGTTACTAACGTGTGTATTGAATGAAAATTTCTATCAATTTGAACTCCAATTACAGAGATTAAACAGTTATGTTAATAAATCATATCCATGCGTTATTATTTCATGAACATAAGATATTATCAACATTTATTTTATAATTACCAAGACTAAGAAGACGTCGAGGAGTCGTTGGAAGTACACAAACTACAAAACCAAGATTAACCTCAAAGAATAGGGTTAAGGCTAATATCGAAGGTGAACTTAAGAATTGTTTGGGACGACTCGACCACTATTTTTGAATTAATTTGGAAGTTGTAACTGCTGAATTGGAATAATAATAATTCTGATTATTAAACCAAGGCAGAATAATTCATTTCTTAACTTATATATTAAATCACATTAGAAAACGATCAATCACATTAAATAATTCACGATCAAGTGATACACTATTTACAACTTTTTATTACAACTTAACATTTACAAAATAACACGAGCAAAATTATTATACAACGGGATACACGTTTAGTAATAAATTGACGCATCCAACGTGAGGCAAATTAACACGGGAGCTACAGAGGACTAGTTATAAATTTGGCGCACCAACTAGTGAGGCTGAAATTAGGGAATATTAGGTGAAGAAATTAAAACAAGCAAATTAATTTCCTAATTTTTAGCTGGCGACTGCTATAGGTTCCAAGAAATAATAAAGATGCATAAAAGGGCGTCATCACTGAGACGGACGAAGGAGGCAGAGAAAGAAGTCAGGATGGAAGAGAAAGAAGTAACATCGGTGGAGGATGTGGAGACGGTAGCAAGAAAGGAAGATAGAGGAGACCCGAATCTTATAAAATTAATGGAGTTAATGAATAGTATGAGTGAAAAAATAGACAGAAATAAGGAAGAAACGAATGACAATTTTAAGAACATCAAGGAAGAATTCAGTGAAAACTCAAAGAAACAAAATGAAATTTTGAGTCAAAACTTATTAAAACAAATGGAGGAAAAATTTGATAGCATCAAGGAAGATAACAGACAAACGAATGAAAAAATTGATAGCATCAAGGAAGATAACAGACAAACAAATGAGAAAATAGATGGTATGAAGGAAGAGATTAACGAGAACTCAAGGGTACAAAACGAGAAAATGAGTGAAAATTTAATAAAACAGATGGAGGAGAGATTTGACCAAAACAAAGAAGAAACTAACGAAAATGTTTGGAAACAAATGAAAACACTAATGAGAGTTTAAAACAGATAAATGAGAAAATCAACAGTATTAAAGAAAGTACTAACGAAACCTTAAGGCAAACTATAAGTGAAAATAATAACCAAATGAAGGAAGAGTTCAGACAAATCAATGAAGAGAATTTAAGGAGAATTAATGGTAGAATTGAACAAGTAAATAATACAATTAACCAGAAGATGGACAAAATCGATGAGGAAAGGAAGCAAGAAATAGCTGACACTAATGAGAGATTGAGAAAAGCTAACGAAACCATCACACAAAACAAAGTAATGGTAAATGCTAAAATAGGCCAGGTCCAATAAAATAATCGTATTCAAATAGAAGGAATACAGAAGGAACAAGAAAATTTAGTAAATTTACAGAAACAAACCGGAGAAAGGTGTGACAATATTAACACTACAGTGAATAATTTAACTGGTCAAGTACGCCAAAATCAAGAAGAAATTGAATTAATTAGAACCAGACCAAATAATATTACTCACATTTCCACAAATGAAACCAGAGAAGGGATTAATTTCAAAAATTATCATAGAAACCCCATGGAATTCCTGGCCAGAATCGAGGAACATTTTAACAAACATAGAATAACTATCTGGAGCTCGATTAGAGAGATGTTAGATGAGCATTTTAGGGAGATTACGGACAACTGGTGGACAGCAACCAGGAATGAGATAATGGACTACGCTCAATTTAAAAAATTATTTAAAGAAAAATATTGGTCCGAAGCTATACAAAATATTATCAGGGATAACATTTGTCAGGGAAGATATGATGTAAACTGAGGTACATCTCCAACTACTTACTTCTGGGGAAAGGTGTGTTTGGCTAGACACCTAGAGCCAAGAATACCAGAAGACTCCCTAGTAACTAAAATGGCATACCGTTATGACGCAGGAATTGCCACAGCACGCCTGGGAAGCCAGATTAAAACGGTCCACGCAATGGCTGACTTGTTAGAAAATTATGAGCACGAGGGTTACTACAAAAGAAGCAGACAACGAACTGATCAGTGCGGTTCAAGAAATAATAACCATGGAATGAATAATAATCACAATAATAATATGAATAACTGGAATAATTATAACTTTAATGGCAACGATCATAATTACAACCAAAATGTTACCCCAAATAATAACCAACAAGCAAACTTCAATCGAAATCCAATTAACAATAATAGTAACAACAGGCCCAATCAAAATTACAATCCGGGTAATAGAATTAATAATAATAATTATAATAATTACTGAACCAACCAAAATTATAATAATTTTAGAAATAATACAGGAGTTAATGCCAATCATAACAACCAGGGTAATTATAATAATAATCGTCCGTACCGACCCCGAATAAATTATATTAGTGCAGAAGAAGGGGATTACTGGAGATACCATCAACCTCGGAGGAACAATTTTAATAACAGTTATGATCGAAGAGGAAATCCCAGAGGGATGAATCACCATGACAACCGAGTAAGAAGTAGAAGCCAGGAGGACTTCCGAGAACCAAGGGGGAGTGAACAATTAGACAACTGAGAGGGTGAACAACCAGGAACCGGCACACCATTCCAGGCAAATCAACCGTCATGCCCGGAAAATAATCATGATGGTATTAATTTAAACGGAGTGAGGCAGTAATAAACCCTCGCGACCCCTTACTGCTCCTATCTACTGGGTACAAAAACCACCAAATTTAAAGGACGGATAGTCAAAATCTTACTATTATTTACAATTATTATTTGAAGAATCTTCAAGAAGAACTGTTGGAGGAAACAGTGACAAGTAGAACCAACCAGCATAATGAAATCTTATACATAACCGCTCAAATTGAAGGAATTCCTACAAGAGTAATGATAGATACTGGTGCAAATGTATCTCTTATTAACGACGCTGAACTGGAGAGAATATAGAAACAAAGTAAAAATATAATACCTACCTTACCTGTCAATAATGGTATTTTAATAGGTGCCACTGGGCGTCAAAATAAAACGGTGAGAAAACAAGTGTCATTGGAACTAGAAAGCAAGGGTGTTACAGTTAATATTATATGTCTGGTCGCAATCAGCCTACCATTCGAAATATTAATCGGATGCGATATGCTGAGGAAATATTCAGCCATTATTGATTTGAGCAAGGAGAAGGTGTCCTTGAACTCAGAAGGTGTTATGTGGACGGCAGAGTTAATAGGAAGCGATGGTGCCCCTCTGAATCGTACCCATCACCAAGTTAGGGAATTAAATTTTTTAAAGAATGGCACCCAATGCAGAAAAGTAATCGATAATATGACAAACGAAGACCTGTGGAACAGTAAATTACAGGAGATAAGAGAGTTTAGACACCAAGGCACAAATAATTTGACAGCAAAACAAGTAGAAGATCTCATTATGATATATAAGAAGTATAAACATGTATTTTCAGAAAAACCAGGAAAAGTAAAAAACTGTCAGTGTAGAATACAATTTAAGGAACCAGCAGAATTCCACAGAAAATCCTATCCTATACCATATTCATTGAAGGAGGCGGTTAGGGCTGAAATTAATAAAATGTTGTTAAATGATATAATTGAACATAGCCAATCACCATATACTAGCCCAATAGTAGCAATTCAGAAGAAGTGCAGGCAGGTTTGACTTTGCTTGGATGCCCGAGAAATAAATAAACAGATAGTAAATGATCGCACGTCACCTGGAGAAATAGAAGAAATTCTAAAAAAATTTCATGGTACAAAATTCATCAGTACCTGGGACACAGTTTGTGGTTACTGGCAGGTGGAGTTGCACCCGATGAGTCGGAAATATATGGCTTTTATTTTCGAGGGTAGAAACTACCAGTTTAAGAGATTGCCATTTGGATTAGTCAATTCGGTAGCAATTTTTGTACGATGTATGGACCAGGTATTGGGTCAGGAAGCGCTCCAATTCACCACAGTTTATGTAGACGACCTGTTGATTACCTCATCCAACTGGGAGGAACATTGTCACAGGGTGGAATATGTATTGAGTAAGTTAGCAGAGAACAACATAACACTAAAACTCGAAAAATCCCAATTAATAGCGAAGGAGGTTTAATTCTTAGGTTTCAATTTGACTGAACAAGGTATTTCCCCATCACAAGAAAAGGTTACTGCAATCCAGAAGTTCCCACAACCAAAGAATAAAAGGCAACGCCAATCATTCTTAGGACTGTGTAATTACTACCGGTAGTTCCAACGCAATTATTCCACATTAACATCTAAATTTCAGGAACAGCTGTCTTCCAAAACCAAATGGATATGGGGACATGAACAGGATGCTATACTACAACAGATCAAGGATAAATTCTTAGAGACAGTAATCCTTCATCATCCAAATTTTGATCACCTATTCTTTTTGAACTGTGATGCAAGTGATGTCAGTCTCGGGACGGTATTGTACCAAGAAGACAAAGAAGGAAACCATTTAGTCATCAGTTTCGCCAGTCGTGTGTTAAACCACTGTGAGAGAAGGTATAATGTTACTGAAAAGGAACTATTAAGCATAGTCTTTGCTTGTAGTAAATTCCGAACGTACATTTCGGGATATCCTGTAACTGTCAGAACAGATCATAAGTCCATCTCATTTTTGAGAAGTTGTAAGCTGAGTCACGGAAGGCTTACAAGGTGGATACTCGCCTTGCAGGAGTATAATATCAAATGGGAATATATTACGGGGAGTCAAAACGTGATAGCAGACGTGTTATCTCGAATAAACCTGGACACCCAGACATTTGAGGGTGAGAAGGAAAGGATTATCAAGGTGTACAACATTCTCAAAAGTATATCCGATTTGGAGGCATTATTACAAAATATCAGAGCAAACCAATTATTAGACACAAAATTAATAAAAATCAAAGAAAGTTTGGAGAACCAAAACTCTCCAATAAACCAATTCTATTGTGAACAAGAAGGAATTTTATTTATAAAAAATACATTGAACCAAGAAGACTGGAAGGTAATCATTCCCAGAATCATGGAGAAAGAACTAGTGTTGGAATATCATATAAGATACAAACATATGGGTGCAGTAAAGGTAGTGAAAGCATTGGAGGAGAATTGTTACATTAAGAATATACACAGGAAGGTACAAAATTATATAAAACCCTGTCATATCTGCCAATTGGTCAAAATTAATAATGAACGAAAGGAAGGTATAATGATACCTATATAGTCAGAACAAAACTGGAAAAATTATTCATTGACACATGCGGACCATTTCCTAGGAGTGAAGGTAGAAGCCGGTATAAATACATTATAATCATTATGGACCACTTCACCAAATTGTATCCAATCAGTCGAGCAACTACGCAGAAAATTCTTGAAGTAATAACTACTCAATACATTCCAGAAACAGCAATACCTGTCTCAATAGTTACAGATCATGGTACACAATTTCGCGGCAGAAAATGGAAGAACACATTGTTAGAACTGAACATCAAAAGCTATACGACCTCCGTATACCACCCCAGTAGCAATCCATCAGAAAGAATACTGAGAGAGGTTGGTAGAATCTTAAGAACCTATTGTTATCAACAACAAAGGAAGTGGCCTGATTACTTATCAGCTACAGATTTTTTAAACTTGGCTTATCATCCATCTATAAATTGCACTCCATACACTGCCATGTATGAAAAACAACCACCCAGAGAGATCCAAGAATTAATTAAATTTCCTAAGTCTCAACAGTACCAATTTAATAAATTAAAATTTTATAATCAGGTGATAGAAAATTTGGAAAAACGTAGAAACAAATACCAGAAAATCAAGGGTAAAATAATTAAATATGAAGTAGGAGAGAAGGTGTTGTTAAAGAACAGGGAATTGCCTAGCACTCTAGAAGGGATATCAAAGAAGTTATTGTTACTCTACATAGGACCCTACACCATAACAAAAAACCACAACAACAACACGTACGAATTAACCGACCCCATATCAAAGAAGATCAAGGGCAATTATAATCAACAATCCATGAAAAAATATCACGAGGAAGAAAAGGAAAATGTAACATTAGTAATTATGTCCTCACACCTAATGAAGTGTTCAGAAATAATTACTTCTGAAGGGAGGCAATTTGTAACGAAACAAAATGTTATAAAAAGAATTGTAAATATAATATGGAAACCCTATCCAGAGAGGGAACAAGAAATCATAATTAATAGCCCATTTAAAGGAAAATACCAAGTTTTGAAAAATCAGTAAGGAACCAAATATAACTAAATAAAAACAACCTTTGACTTATTTAATATCATCAAGACACCCAGAAATTACCCAGTAGAATAGGGCAGTAAACAAACCAAAATTTAAATAAAGACACTTAGTAGGCCTAAATAACTTGCCAGGAGTAACCCAACCAAACCCGATAAAGAGTACCAATTTATAAAATAACATTTTATTAAAGGTTATAAATTGTATTAATTTTATTAACTTTATTATAAAATTGTATTAAACAAAACAGTATATAATCAAGGGGAGAAAAAGGGACACAACCCCTTACAGTGATAGAAGTGACATAATATAAATAGTGACACAAACTACCGTTAAACAGTGTACTATTATTTTTTATAAAAAGTGTTTTATTATTATTAACAGACAGAAAAATAGTTTATCATACAGACAATAGTTTAACAGTATAAATAAACTAAAACTGTCAAAATCAAGTATTATTATTAAGAGTTTTGTTATAGGTTATAAGAATTTATGTTATTAGTTAATTAATTTAAATATATTTATCTCAAGGAGTCAAGGCAGAAATTACAATCAACCATAACAAATTGTTCCATCATATATCAGAGAAATTCATTAATTACTAAGGTTTTACAGTTATAAACTGAGGCATGTTTAGTACCAAATTGTTTATAATTATATAATTAATAATCATATAAACATTGCATGTATCAATTAGGATATAATAATAAAATTATATATTAAAAGTAATTTGTAAAATGTAAAGTAGTTAATGGGTATTGATCATATAACACTTAACCTGTACATAAATGGCCAATCAAAATTTAAGAAGTTTTTATGAGTTCGGTGACTAAAAAAGAAGAAATGACACTTAATTGTTAATTGTGATGGAGAACAGTTTAATAGTGCATGCCGAGATGTCATTAAAATGAAAATATAAAATACTAAACCGGTTTGTGAAAGAAAATTTTTATGACAACCACTGAAGATAAATAATTCCTTCACTACAATCATCTCACTAACCAGGAACACACAATCAAGAAAATATAAAGATAAACCAAGGAGACGTTCTGCAATATCGCCTAGATGTGTAACGTATAATTTGACTTAATAACTGACAATATTTTTTATCCAAAAACGAATAACCACTAGACAACACTCTAATTAACACTAACACTAATCACTACTGAACATTTTAACAAGTGAAAACAAATTCCATATCTAAAAGAATCAGTGGTTACAAGGAAAACATTTATTTTGACACATTTAATAAACTTCAATTATTATCTGACACGGACGACGGCAGCCATGATGATGACGTCACTCTAACCAGCATGCTTTGTACGAAGCGTATTGAATCTCATCAGACACTGTATGTTATTTCTTATTTAATTTTGTAATTTTTTTATATTATAAGTACTAGAAAGATTTGTAAAGGTACTCTATATTGTTATTTATCATGTAATGAAACTTTTCGTAGCAGCCACAAGAATTCCCACGAAATATATTAAACCTATTTTACTATTCACTCCTGAGATAAATATCAATTGTTACTAACGTGTGTATCGAATGAAAATTTCTATCAATTTGAACTCCAATTACAGAGATTAAACAGTTATGTTAATAAATCATATCCATGCGTTATTATTTCATGAACATAAGATATTATCAACATTTATTTTATAATTACCAAGACTAAGAAGACGTCGGGGGGTCGCTGGAAGTACACAAACTACAAAACCAAGATTAACCTCAAAGAATAGGGTTAAGGCTAATATCGAAGGTGAACTTGAGAATTGTTTGGGACGACTCGACCGCTATTTTTGAATTAATTTGGAAGTTGTAACTGCTGAATTGGAATAATAATAATTCTGATTATTAAACCAAGGCAGAATAATTCATTTCTTAACTTATATATTAAATCACATTAGAAAACACGCAACATAAATAATTCACGATCAAGTGATACACTATTTACAACTTTTTATTACAACTTAACATTTACAAAATAACAAGAGCAAAATTATTATACAACGGGATACACGTTTAGTAATAAATTGACGCATCCAACGTGAGGCAAATTAACACGGGAGCTACAGAGGACTAGTTATAGTGTTCACAAGGAAAGTTACAATTTATCACTATTATTATTACTATTTTAGCTCTATATTTGTATAATAACTAAGGTTTGGAGTGTTGAAGATATATATTTGTTAGTGATGTATTTATATTTGTATTAATTTATTATTCACCTGAAGATGACCTCTGATTCTATAGAGGTCAAAACGTCATGTTTATTAATTTTAACTTACAATGGCTAATGTCCCAAATCTTATAATTTGTAATAAATTCTCCCAGATTAGGTCACTGTCAAATCTGGTTTTGGTCCTTACAAAAATGCAATTGCATCATCTCTCTTGATCCCTGAAACATAAGTAAAGTTAAATATAAGTGTGACTAACTGAGATTCAATGATATAGGTAACCTGAGTATCAGTAATAGAGATATACAGTTGACTGATGGTTTTTATTGATACAACACAGCAAGTTAGGTGCTGCAATAACAAATACCTCTGATCAGTGCAGTAAACATATTCTCATCCCACAGTTACATGCAACTAATGCTTTAATATGAAGAATTATATTCTTGGATTTCGTTGTCCATGACGTGTCCGTTACTTAACTAAATATCACTATAATATTGACGACTCGGAACACAATGTTTTTTATAAGTAAAAACGTAAAGTTTTACCTTACAGCCTAAACCGGCTTTCACCTATAGAAGGCTTCATCAGAGGCTGTCGTTAGTAGCGCTGCTCGTCTTGTTGTTGGCGACGAGAAAGTGTTTCGAAAGATTGAAGCTGTGTGTGTGTGTGGTGAGATGTGTTCGAATAATGCGTGCGATTTGAATTGTGTCTGTTCGTTTAGGATGTCGTTTTTATTTGTTTTTGTGTGTTTGCATATTTCTAATTGTTCTAGAGTGTCTAGTTTTCGGCCTTTTGTGTGTACGTGTAGTATGTTCATGTTATTGTCGATGTTTTTATATGTGTGGTTTGCTTCAATGAGGTGGTTTGCGAAGGTAGATTCTGTAGTGGTGTGGAGTGCTTTTGTGTGTTATTAGACAACACACACAAATAGACAACAACATTGCAGTAAAAAACAACACTGACCTAGTAACAAAAATAAAAGACATACACATCCCCCATAACGCCACATTAGCCTCCTTTGACATTAAAAACCTGTACACAAACATCCCCATCTCTGAAACAATCACCATCCTACAAAACAAACTCAAACAGAACAACACACCAGACGAACTTATCAATGAAATAACAGAAACTCTGAACATTATCACAAAGCAAAACTACTTTACTTATAACAATAAATACTACACACAGAACGACGGCCTACCCATGGGCTCCCCCATATCCAGCATTCTAGCAGAAGTCTTCCTCCAACACTTAGAAAAAACAAAAATACTCACAAACAATGACAGACACTCACATAAAATACTATATTGGCACAGATACGTTGATGACATTCTAATACTATACAGGGGAAACAAAAGACAATGTGAACAGTTACTAACGCACATAAACAAAATACATAAAAACATAACCTTCACTGCCGAATACGAACACAACAATACCATAAACTTCTTAGACCTCTCCATCACAAAACTAGAACACAGGCACAAATTTAGTATATACAGAAAACCAACTACAACTGACACACTAATACACAACACCTCCAATCACCCAATACAACACAAACTAGCTGCTTTTAGAACCATGATACACAGACTTAACAACATCCCCTTAGATGAAATAGACTACAAAGACGAACTAAACACGATAAAATATCTAGCAGAATCTAACGGTTATGACAGAACAATAGTCAGTAAACTCCTACACAAAACACAAAACAAACAACAGACAAAGACAGAAAACAACAAATTCATAACACTAACATACATCAACAAACAAACAGAAAAAATTGCCCACAAATTCAAAAAAGCAGGATACAGAATCGCTTACAAAACTACTAACAAAACAGAACACACACTATCAAAACGCATGCCCAAAGCACAAAACAAATTCGATCTACCCGGTGTATATAAACTAAATTGTTCAAATTGCAGTAAATTCTACATAGGCCAGACAGGACGTAGCTTCAAACAGAGATACATTGAACACACAAAAGCACTCCACACCACTACAGAATCTACCTTCGCAAACCACCTCATTGAAGCAAACCACACATATAAAAACATCGACAATAACATGAACATACTACACGTACACACAAAAGGCCGAAAACTAGACACTCTAGAACAATTAGAAATATACAAACACACAAAAACAAATAAAAACGACATCCTAAACGAACAGACACAATTCAAATCGCACGCATTATTCGAACACATCTCACCACACACACACAGCTTCAATCTTTCGAAACACTTTCTCGTCGCCAACAACAAGACGAGCAGCGCTACTAACGACAGCCTCTGATGAAGCCTTCTATAGGTGAAAGCAGGTTTAGGTTGTAAGGTAAAACTTTACGTTTTTACTTATAAAAAACATTGTGTTCCGAGTCGTCAATATTATAGTGATATTTAGGAAGAATTATAATTAAACATCCCCACAATATCTGTAATAAAATTTATAAGTTTACTTATAACAATTATTAGGCAAAGTATGAGGCTTCAAAGCAAGGTCCAGTGAATACCCAGCTTTTAAAAAGAGATTCAAACAAGTAAACTACTTTTGATATTTAGGACGTACAGTATTTTCACTTTGATAAAGCTGTACTTATGAAATAAGTGTAGCGTACACAAAGGGAAGTTTTTTCCGCTTAGAAAACATTACATGCACTGTTAGGATAACTAATGGAAATGTTTTTATACGACATGTTGAAAAAAAAAGAAGCATTGAGCCTATTTGAAAAATTTGAAATGTGAGCATGATGAAAAAAGGAAATAAATATGCAGTCAGAATGTCAGGATTTCATTTAAATGTATGAGGAATTTAAAGGAAAATTTAAAAATCATTGTTTTCATTGCACTTACATCAATGATGCTTTTGGGGGGATAATCCCATCCTACTTCTACACACTCAGATCATCTCTTAACAAGCTTTTCAATTCCTTCCAGGGAACAACTATCTAGTATCATATGCAATTAATTTTGCACCGCTTCTATGACTTCTGCATCTGAACAAAAATAATATTTTCCTTGCTGCTCTTCTTTCAATGGTACAAAAAGATGAATACGATTGTTTGGAACAGATCATGGTGGGTGATCTATCAGCTCAAATTCAAGATCCTGAAGATGAGGGATTGATTTGTTGTATGAGGTCAAGCATTGCCTTGAAGTACAACCACACCATTGAAAGTTTACCACATCTTATGAACTCGATTTTGGGATTTAATAATTGCAGTATCTCATGGTAGTTGTCATTAGTCACTGTTTACCTTCTAGTGTAAAACTGTCTTTCCATATTTCAATATATCTCTGCATCATTATCATAAAACTTTTCTCCAGAATTTTTTAGTCTCGAATTTTTTTGTTGTGGGTAGTGAAGGAAGTTTCAAAAATAAACATTTCTGCTTAATTTTTGCTTCATTGTCTCAAAAATAGTTATTATTTGTGTCAGAAACAAATCTCATATTTCTTTGCATTTCAAAAACATCCATAAAAATACAAACAATTCTCTTTGAAGATGCCTGTTAGTTGATGTGCAATCCAGTGAGCGCAGACGTTTGAAAATTATATGAATCCTTAAATGATTTAAAATGCCAAGCTGTGGCTTATATTAAACTCACTTGCAACTTTATCAATTTTAATTCACGAATTACAAGAATTATTTTATTAACTGCATCAATACTGTTACTGTCTGTCTTTGAAACAAATGCCTACTTTTCAGTTGTTTACCACAAAGCTAAATCTGGCCATTTTTGAACCTATCAATCAACTTGCACATCTTTATACCACTCAAACAACTCTTTCCATAATGCTTCTGTATATTACAAATAATGTCTTCCGGTTTCATTCTCTCTGAGTTTAGAAAACTTATCACTGTGTGTATTTCTTCCTTGGTGTAGTCAGACGATGGAAGACTCATTTTAAATCAATTTCTAAACACAATATCCAACTGTTGATATGGAAACAATACTTTAATGGACAGACACTGGGAAGTTATGATCTAATACAAAGCAGTCACAGCTGCCGTATGCCTTATCACGAGGGGAAGAAAAATTAGCCTTTACTTTTTGCCATTACGTGTAAGTTAATAAGAATAATTTTCTACGGACACATACCTTATTAAAGTGGCGTAAGTACTAACACTCTTCCAACCATTCTACTTGGCATCAGAAGCACATCGGAAACCCAAATTACCAGCTGAGCTGTCAGGCGTGTTTTGACTACGAGCAGCACACCGATACCGGTAGCAGTAACTCTTGTGGCACATGTACGAACCACCCTTTTTCACTTTATCAGTTCCCTCTTTAGGACCTGTCTAAAAAATTATAAATTTATGCAAATGATATTTGCAGATATTGTAACGGTACAGAATTGTGTGCCGCCCCAGTTTTAATTTTTATTAAGTAATTCAGTTAATTTTCAATTGTTAGACTTCACCTGTGAGGTGCCCCAGTAACCAGCAATGCACATTGTTAGCCTAAACAATTGCCCAGACGTATTGCATAACCGCCCAGTAAGCAGCAGTCCTTGTGAAACAGTATGCAGTTTGTCATCAGAGAGTGAACAATACATAGACAGCAGCAGGAAGTAGTATACAGTTCGTAAATCAGTGGCCTCAGGGGTACAATATAGGCCATAAAATTAATTCGGCCTATCCAGTTAATGGTTAAAACATTAATTGTTAACAAGTGTAAAGTATATAAACAGTGTAGCACGCGGCCAGTCTACAAAAAATTAGTGCGAATAAAATTACGTCGGCCGACTTTATCATATTGTATAATGTGGAACCAATAAAACAGTAAGAACCTTTAAACACAAACAGTAAATGTAATAAACAAGTGCCGGAGTGCGTGAGATCAAAGCAAGTATTCAACACCAGTTCGTGCAACCAACCCTATGAGTATGCAGCGTATGGGTAACTAGAAACATTTAATATGCATATTAAAACCAATGCCAACTAACCGGTGATTGTTCATTATAAAAGGAAAATATAAAACACCAATACTTTGTACGATAGAGTTCTCTAAGGGGCAGAGTTTATTTAAAGATCAATGTAACAGAATGAGTGTGTGTGTGATAATACAGGGTGGCCCATAAGTCAGTTGGCAAAATTGCAAATAGCACTTTCATTGTAGAGGTGCAGCAGGGATACAGATACAGATAACGCATACAGATAGTTAATAGCATAGTTCTCATGACCTACAAGAAATGCTCAAAGTGGCCTCCATCCTTTTCTAGTCAAGTCAAGTAACTACTATGCTAGTCAATCGAGCGTCTACATACTGCTAGTGCCAACTGACTTATGGGCCACCCGGTATAGAGGTTATACACTGGTTCATTTTCAATGTTTTATTTATTTAGCAATATCACTTATAATAGTAGTCAAAACAAAACTCAATAGAGATAAGAAATAATTTCAACCAGTTGTACTATCGTTGAAAGGTTGTACTAACGTAAAAGAAAGGCGTGAATTTTTGATAAATAATAATAAGTATGTGATTTAGACAGTATCAAATGTGTTAACGTAATTATTGCACATATCAAATCCAAATAATCCTTTCTGTAGCTGGTTTCGTCTGAACGACTCTGGACCCGAACCCGAAGGTAAGAGTAAGATATTATATATTTGTCGTAAATTTATAGTGTTTCATTGGCTCCCGAAACAGTGACGCGAGTGTAGGGTTTACAACCTATATCCGCCAGACCTAACCTAGCTGCGGAACGGGTTGTTTGGGAGTGAGGGCGATTGTGTAGTTAGTAAGTTTACAAAATTGTGTATAAGTAAACAATAATATAAAAATGGAAAACACTATTGATTTAACTAGTGCTAGTGCTGAAAATCAAATAAAAACAATAGTAACCGAAACGGTAGTAAATGAAAATATGTCAACTGAGTCGGACAATAAAGGCGATTCAGGTATTCAGACAGAGTCACTGTCAATCAGTGACAGTAATGTAAACGAATCTGTATTAATTAGTGAGGGGGAGCAACTTCCACCCCTATTACAATTAAAACCAATATAAAAGAAAAAGAAATGTCAATGAATGACCTATTTAACCTTCTCAGTAAACGATTTGATAGTAATGACGCTAAATTTGATGAACAGAAAAACGAAATCAAAAGTAGTTTCAATGAGAAATTTGATGAGTTAAAGGGTGACATAAATAATATTGATATAAAATTTGATAAGCGTTTATGTGAAATGAATACACAAAATGCTAAGTTCGAAATCTTTATGAATAAACGTTTAAATGAGATGGATGAATGTTTTAACACTATTAAAGAACAAGTGGTAGAAAAAATTGAGAAACAAATACAAAAGGTAATCGGAAATTTTGAATGTAAAACAAATGAGAATTATAATGATATGTGTAAAAACGTGGTAGTAGAGAACAAGGAGATTAATGTTGAGAGTGATAAGGAAGATTTTGGTGAAGTAGAGTTTAGTAATGAAGTGTTGTTAGCAAATGCCAACGAGAATGAGAGAGAGGGTTAAGACAGTTTAAGTGTAGAGGGTGAAAAGAGGGCAAATTTTTCTTGTGAGACAGGTGAAGAAAAGGTTTTACCAGTAGTGTTGGAGGACAAAGGTTCCTCGTTAGTTTTTGTAAAAGACAAAAGGTCTTTAAATTATTTTTGTGTATCTGGTAAAGCCAGATGTTGTAGTAACAATGTTGTGTTGCCCTCTGTGTGGAATGAGAATGTAAAATGTTGTGAGAAGCATTGCAATGAAAGTGATTATGAGAGAGAGAAAGAGTGGTTTAAGTTAAATAGAGATTATGGAGAGTTAATAGAGAATATGAATATTAAGAAAATTATAGTAAACAATGAGTATATTGTAGTTGATGATGATAAACATTTACCTGTGGGGAGAGTTAACGTACCTGTAATAGTAGAATATGGTAATAATGATGTAATGGTAATGACAAAAAACACTGACGGAGACTTTACAAATAATACTAATGTCGATTTGATTTATGATAAGATAATTTTGGGGGGTAACCCTATAGATTATTATTTTGGTATAATGAAAAAATGAAATTTTATGGTTGTTACACACAAGATAGCCATATGTGTGTAAATAAAATTGAAAACTGTTATTTGAAACCAAGACTAATTTTTGACGATGAAGGGTAAACAATAAAGTAATAAATGGACAATTGTAAGTATTTGTTTTACGGTTCAGACCTTGCAACCTTGGACAATGAAGTGTGATATAACTGAACAAGTAAAGATGAAGATTTGTAAATATATTATAGTGAAATTAATTGTGTGTGTACTGTAAAATGTTTCATGTAACTATGTGTGTATTGATTGATTTTAATAATAATATTACTTCATGTTGTCAATTAATAATAATAATTAACAGGAGGTATTAATAAATTCCATTTGAATTATGTTTGTATTAAAAGTGTTTTAACTATGTTAACTAAAATCATGTGGAACGATACTGGGCAAAAGAAGAAGAGGAAGGCCTCGAAGAAGATGACAGCAGGATGTGGAAGAAGATCTAAGAAAGATGGGCATTAGGAACTGGAGACTGAAGGCAGTGGACAGAGATGAGTGGAGATGGGTCGTAGCGGAGGCCAAGGCTCCCCATGGGCTGTAGTGCTGGAGAGTAGTAGTAGTAACTAAAATCATGAGTAGCTAAAACCGAATTGTTTTTAGCAAAATGTTATTAAAGTAACTGTGGTGAATTAAAATTATATCTGATCTGAATTGGAATAAAAAATTTAAGAGATAAATATGTTAACTAAAAGATTTATAGAAATGGAAAATTGAAGTACAGGTGTTAGTATGTGGTAAGCAGAATGTTTAGACTGAATGAGTGTTTATGAAAACAAGTCTGGCACACAACTGTTTATGTAAACAGGTATGCTGTGTGTTGTGTGACCAATGTTTACAACCATGCTTGGTGACAATAACAAAAATGCTGTAGTCTGCTGAATAATTGCCAGTAGGAAAATCCTATTATGAAATAAAAGAAATGCAGTTAAATTGTTACAGATAAAATAATAATGAGGTAATCACCATAATTTAGAGCCTTGAGATAATAAAATTAAATTAATTTGGTAATTAAATTAATTGAAAAGACGATTTTAATAATAAATTTAAATTCATTCTGATTCAAATATAATAGTAGATCAAATAATAAAATGATGAAAAAATACAATGATTACAATATTCATTTAAAATTAAAAACTGAAGGAAATATTGTATGGAAATAATAAAAAATGTTCAGGCTAAGATAATGTTTGGGAACCTAAGATGTGTATGTTACTGTTCACATAACTTTTATGAATGTCAACCTATGTTTTGTTTAACTGTAGATTCCCCACCTAAGTGCGGTCATGACCTCACCGGATCATGACCGTGAAAGTAGTTAATTGTGACAAATCATAAATTTTACTTGATATAACCGGCTTGTGGTTTGTTTTATTTTGTTAACCCGGTGGTTTGTTAGATTTAGTAGGGGGGTTATTTTTTGGGGAATCTACCAAATTTTGGAACAGGGCTATTTTCACCCACATAGGGGTGGTAGTCCATTAGGGGCGTATTTTCATTCTTAGTAGGTGTAATACTGAATTTTATTGTAACGCCGAAGCAAGGATGGGGTGGAATAAAAGAAAAAAATGTCCACCCCTTCCGTATCAGTCCTTGTGAAAGCAACTGGGCACTACAGTCCAGGGGGGGTAATAGTGAGTGTGGATGGGCGGTGACCCAGTTACAGGTCACGAGGGAGATGTGGTTTACGGCTAGGATGAGGCTGGAAAAGGCCAAGAAGCCTAGCGCAGAACACATTAATATGTAACGGGTATCAGGGGTTAAGGGATTAAAAGGGGGTAGAAAAAAAAATTGTTTTATTCTATATAAATATAGTAAGTAAGGACATAATATGTATTTTAGGTACAATCACTGTGAGTTAATGTAATCCTGTATAATTAATGTGTCATTTTGGCTGGGCAATGTTGTACGGGGAATATTATTCAATTTGACTGGAATTTATGTGTACCACTGTAAACCTATATTGTTTTATTAACACTATTTTCTAGGGTTAAGAGATATTCTATAATATAAAATGAGCCAGTACGTTGTCAATGAACCAGTACGGCTAAGAGGAAACAAATCAGTTGTGGGATATGGAGTGATGGAAGGCCGTTTGTCGATTTTTTTAATTGAATGTTCCAAAGTCAGGCAACACTGTGGCGGGTATCTGTCCGAGCTTATGTTGTTGGGATCTTGAACAGAGAAGTCCAGAAAGATCGGATGGGTACTGTCACAGCCGCCAGACTAGGGGGGTAAGAACCCATGATTTTAGTAGAGTGTTTAGGGAGGTTGTGGCGCCATATCCCCACTGATCCTCTTAGGTTTGTGTTTAAAGGTTCTTACTGTTTTATTGGTTCCACATTATACAATATGATAAAGTCGGCCAACGTAATTTTATTCGCACTAATTTTTTGTAGACTGGCCGCGCTCTATTGTTTACATACTTTTTTATAAATGTTTTCACACTTTATTAGATAGGCCGAATTTGTTTTAACGGCCTATCTTGCACGCCCGAGGCCACTGTTTTAAATTAACGAACTTTATGCTGCTTCCTGCTGCTGGCTAATGTTACAACTGGTGACAAACTGCATACTGTTTCACAAGGACTGCTGCTTACTGGGCGGTTACGCAATACGTCTGGGCAATTGTTTAGGCTAACTGTATGTATGTTGTACTGGGGCTCCTAACAGGTGAAATCTGTCAATTGAAAGTTAACTGATTGATACAAAATAAAATTTCCATTTCCGTACCGTTACAATACCCCCCCAATAAGAGATTGAAGGCCGAGGCGTTCAAGCTCTTATTGCCTAAACCTAAGAGGATCAGTGAGGATATGGCGCCGCAACCCCTCTGAACACTCTAGTAAAATCATGGGTTCTTACCCCCCTAGTCTGGCGACTGTGGCAGCACCCATCCGATCTTACTGGACTTCTTTGTTTGAGATCCCAACACCATAAGCATGGACAGATACCCGCCACAGTATCGCCTGACTCTGAAACATTCAATTAAAAAATCAACAAACGGCCTTCCATCACTCCATATCCCACAACTGATTTGTTTCCTCTTAGCCGTACTGGTTCATTGACAACGTACTGGCTCATTTTATATTATGAAATATCTCTTAACCCTAGAAAATAGTGTTAATAAAACAATATAGGTTTACAGTAGTACATATAAGTTCCAGTCAAATTGAATAATATTCCCCGTTCAATATTACCCCGCCAAAATAACCCGTCAATTATACAAGTTGTCCTTAACTACTATATATATATATATAGAACAAAATATTCATAACATATGTAATGTTTATATGTAAAGTCTATATGAACAGTAATATACCCATCTTATTTTCCAAACACTATCTTGGCTTGGACGTTCTTTCAGGTTTTTATTTTCAATAAATATTTTAATCATTGTTTTCATCAATCACTATTTAATCTACCGTTACCTTTGAAATTTAGTCCAAAATAAATTTAACTTTATTATTAAAAATCATCTTTTCAATTAATTTAATTACCAAATTAAGTTACTTTTTATTTAATTAACAGTTTCAAAATTAATTACATTTGATCAAAATGATTTTACATTAACAACATCCTATCACACAAATATTAATTGTCTCACAATCAAAACATTAAGTCATTTCCTTACATTATAAAAATTTACCTTCATTCCAACACATCTTAATTTCTTTTATTATATAATAGGATTTTCCTGCTGGCAATGATTCAGCAGACTACTACATTTTTGTTATTGTCAACTCAGCTTCAACACCTCTGGCTGTAAACATTGGTCACAACAGACCATCTACCTGTTTACATAAACAATAGTCTGCCAGACTGGTGTTATAAACATTCTCAGTTTCAACATTCATGGTTACATCATACTAACACCTGTACTTCACTTTTCAATTTTTATAAATCTTTTAGTTAACATATTTATCTCTTATTTTTTCCAACTCAAATCGGATCTACTTTTGATTCACCACAATTACATGAATAACATTTTACTAAAAACCATTTGATTTTAGTTACTCATGGTTTTGGCTAACATAATACAAACATAATTCAAAATGGAATTCATTAATACCTCTTGTTAATTATTATTATTAGTTAACAACATAAAATAGTATTATTATTAAAATCAATCAATACACACATGGTTACATGAAACATTTTACAGTACACACACAATTAATTTCACTATAATATATTTACAAATCTTCATCATTACTTGTTCAGTTATATCACACTTCATTGTCCAAGGTTGCAAGGTCTGAACCGTAAAACAAATACTTACAATTGTCCATTTATTGCTTTATTGTTTACCCTCCATCGTCAAAAATTAGTCTGGGTTCCACATAACAATTTTCAATTTTATTTACACACATATGGCTATCTTGTGTGTAGTAACCGTAAAATTTCATTTTTTCCATTATACCAAAATAATAATCTATAGGGTTACCCCCCAAAATTATCTTATCATAAATCAAATCGACATTAGTATTATTTGTAAAGTCTCCATCAGTGTTTTTTGTTATTACCATTACATTATTATTACTATATTCTGCTACTATAGGTTCATTAACAGGCAAATATTTGTCATCAATATACACATTGTTTGTCACACAAGGTATGTTTTTAATTCTACCAGTTCTCTCTCTATTTAAACTCTGTATTAACTCTTCATAATTTCTCTTTACCTTAAATATTTCTACCATTCTCTCTCTCTCATAATCACTTTCATTGCAATGCTTCTCACAACATTTTACATTCTCATTCCACACAGAGGGCAACACAACATTGTTACTACAACATCTGGCTTTACCAGATACACAAAAATAATTTAAAGACCTTTTGTCTTTTACAAAAACTAAGGAGGAACCTTTGTCCTCCAACAATACTAGTGAAGCATTTTCTTCACCCACAACCACATCACGGAAAAATTCTACCCTCTGTACACTTTCTTCATTTAAACTGTCTTCACACTCTCTCTCATTCTCATTGGCATTTGCTAGCAACACTTCATTACTAAACTCTACTTCAACAAAATCTTCCTTATCACTCTCAACATTAATCTCCTTGTTCTCTACTACCACGTTTTTACACATATCATTATAATTCTCATTTGTTTTACATTCAAAATTTCCGATTACCTTTTGTATTTGTTTCTCAATTTTTTCTACCACTTGTTCTTTAATAGTGTTAAAACATTCATCCATCTCATTTAAACGTTTATTCATACTGATTTCGAACTTAACATTTTGTATATTCATTTCACATAAACGCTTATCAAATTTTATATCAATATTATTTGTCACCCTTCAACTCATTGAATTTAACATTGAAACTACTTTTGATTTCGTTTTTCTGTTCATCAAATTTAGCGTCATTACTATCAAATCGTTTACTAAGAAGGTTAAATAGGTCATTCATTGACATTTCTTTTTCTTTTATAGTTGTTTTAATTGTAATAGGGGTGGAAGTTGCTCCCCCCTCACTAATTAATACAGATTCGTTTACATTACTATCACTGATTGACAGTGACTCTGTCTGAATACCAGAATCGCCTTTATTGTCCGACTCAGTTGACATATTTTCATTTACTACCGTTTCGGTTACTATTGTTTTTATTTGATTTTCAGCACTAGTGCTAGTTAAATCAATAGTGTTTTCCATTTTTATATTATTGTTTACTTATACACAATTTTGTAAACTTACTAACTACACAATCACCCTCACTCCCAAACAACCCGTTCCGCAGCTAGGTTAGGTCTGGCGGATATAGGTTGTAAACCCTACACTCGCGTCACTGTTTCGGGAGCCAATGAAACACTATAAATTTACGACAAATATATAATATCTTACTCTTACCTTCGGGTTCGGGTCCAGAGTCGTTCAGACGAAACCAGCTACAGAAAGGATTATTTGGATTTGATATGTGCAATAATTACGTTAACACATTTGATACTGTCTAAATCACATACTTATTATTATTTATCAAAAATTCACGCCTTTCTTTTACGTTAGTACAACCTTTCAACGATAGTACAACTGGTTGAAATTATTTTTTATCTCTATTGAGTTTTGTTTTGACTACTATTATAAGTGATATTGCTAAATAAATAAAACATTGAAAATGAACCAGTGTATAACCTCTATATTATCACACACACACTCATTCTGTTACATTGATCTTTAAATAAACTCCGCCCCTTAGAGAACTCTATCGTACAAAGTATTGGTGTTTTATATTTTCATTTTATAATGAACAATCACCGGTTAGTTGGCATTGGTTTTAATATGCATATTAAATGTTTCTAGTTACCCATATGCTGCGTACTCATAGGGTTGGTTGCACGAACTGGTGTTGAATACTTGCGTCGATCTTACGCACTCCGGCACTCGTTTATTACGTTTACTGTTTGTGTTTAAAGGTTCTTACTGTTTTATTGGTTCCAAATTATACAATATGATAAAGTCGGCCGACGTAATTTTATTCGCACTAATTTTTTGTAGACTGGCCGTGCTCTAATGTTTACATACTTTTTTATAAACGTTTTCACACTTTATTAGATAGGCCGAATTTGTTTTAACGGCCTATCTTCGACGCCCGAGGCCACTGTTTTAAATTAACAAACTTTATGCTGCTTCCTGCTGCTGGCTAATGTTACAACTGGTGACAAACTGCATACTGTTTCACAAGGACTGCTTCTTACTGGGCAGTTACGCAATACGTCTGGGCAATTGTTTAGGCTAACTGTATGTATGTTGTACTGGGGCTCCTCACAGGTGAAATCTGTCAATTGAAAGTTAACTGATTGATACAAAATAAAATTTCCATTTCCGTACCGTTACAATATGATTCATTACTTAACAGTACAGACTAAACAAAATTAAAGAGCATATAAACCAAAAAGCATTAAAAACATGTGTTACAATACTTACATAATACACACTATACTGTAATTATCTGTCTCTTATAAGAGCGTCAACATTATGTATGAATGTAATGATGTTAATACTGTTTTTTTTAGCAAAACATAGTGAGTAAAATTATATTCAGCTAAATACATATTTTCAAAAATATTTATGAACCTCCCCCTTTGCACATTTTTTTTTAGAACCCTCATGTAGTTCTTATTATGGATCCATTTTAAAGATAACATATTCAAAAAAATCTTGTTAAATTCCATTAAATTAAATTATTAGATTAGGCAACAGCAATCAATTTTCCACACATTCTGCTCACACACAAAGAGGTTTTAGTTCTGATTTGCTATCTTTATAAAATTATTGATTGGAATAGACATGTTAGTAAAGACAAATTAGAATGAAGATCAATAAATGTAACACAAAGATATGAAAAATAAAATATATGAACAAGTGAGGCAGCTGTATAAGTCAGGATAACTGAATACAGAGATAAGGAAAATCCCCTCAATTTGTTACTGGAGATATATAGTGCAACGTTACAAGTATTATAAAATTAATGACTATATTTCTGACCATGTACCAATGCAACTATAAAGTGTTAAACATCCTAGGTTGTAGGATTTTTGTATCCATTGCGTTAAGTATATGTGGTTGCACAATAAACGTATTTTTTAATAAGAGGAGTGAGACGTTGAGGACATTAAATAATTAATTAAAACATATTAAAATAATCAATCAATGGTTTATTAAATACTGCAAAGAAATTACTTGATTATTAAAAATTGAAATTATAAAATTTTAAAATATTATCTTTTATAAGTGTACACTCTGTGAAACATAACATACCATTGCTATTCAGCACACATTAATAACATATAATCTTAAATATTTTTTGTGTAATTATGCTAATTTATGTAAATTATTAAATTATTTAATTAAGTTGAATATTTATCAAATCAATATAATTACGCAAATATATTATTCTGACAATTCAATGGGTGATTTGAGTGTATTCACTGTTAATTAGCATAATTATTGAGACTCTTAAGTATCATTGTCAACAATAAGACAGAATTTATTGAATCATGACAAATTAATTATTTGAGGTTAATTGCAATAATGAACGCAAGATATATATATATATGCAATAAATACTTATTTATTACACACTATTGAATAAGTAAATTCTTGATATACAAATGAAATTATGTCCTGTAAATACATTCAAACAAAACACATAATAACATAAATCATAATAATATTCATTTCGTTGTTCCCTGAAAAACAAGACATACAATGCTATAAATACAACACACAGTAATATAAATATGCACAAACAGTAAATAATCAAATATACTTCATTCTAAGCTAAATGCGTTCATTAATGCCCTCAGATGAGTGACTTTATTATTTAACATTATTATTTTTACGATTCATATAGATCTCTCGGGAGTAGCTCTTTGAAAAGAGACAGTGCAGTAGTAAGTATCAACTAGTATTAAAACATAAAGACTTAACTTGGAAAAAGCATACCCACAAATTCCATCGGTGTGAGATTCTATCCGTTGATGGGTTCCGTGTACATGGTTATCGCTGCTGGTCGATGCACACTGACACTTTCACTTGTGATAATTCCACTCGCGTTATGTGTAGTGTGATGTCAGAGTTATCTGCTTGGAATAAGTGTCTTTACAGTTGTATGTGTTAAAGATGCAATCATCATTATTGGTGTAGTTTGATTAAGTGTTGACTGTAGGTGTGATTCAGGTAGCTAATTAGTTTTGTCTACCTTGGACGTGATGTGTGCTATGTGTACACTAGTGTTCATGAGTGTTAATCCGCTTAGTTCATATGATGGTTGGATAGTGTTTTATAATGTCTGAAATTGTCGCACAACGTTTTACTGTCGAAATGTTAATTCACTCGTAATGCATTATATGCATGCCGAACGTATTCTATAGTCTCTCGTATACACTTGGCATTTAACGATATTTATGTACATTCGCACTGCTTGTTACTGCGTCATTGTATTGGTATCCGCGTCACAATTATTATAATTAAACTATAAAGTTTTACCTTAATCCGTCAATGTGATCGCTTAACTTTTCTTCTTTTCTTCTAACGCGTTTCGGATTGTTAATCCATCATCAGAGGTTAAAATAATTCGTCGGTTAAGACTTCGTTAAACATTAAAAGTTGCGTAAAAGACATTTAAAAATTACACTAAAAGAACATTTAAAAATATAGTCCACAATCACAGCGACGTAGCGGATGCGAGTGCGCACTCAATACCGGTCAGCGACGTACTGCACAGTTTATTGGAGTTTTCATGTTATCTATTGATGTGTTGGGGTATATATTCTATGGCTATGTTATCTATAATCTTATCGTATAGTGTATGCGATTTAAATGCCAATTGTTCGTTTAATATATTATTGGGATTATTTCTGAAGGCTCGGTAAATTTCGAACTCTTCTACCGCATCCATATATCGTCCTTTTCTGCAAATGTGTAAGGGTTTGCAATTTGTCTCAAAATTTGTATAATTATGATTTAAATGATATTATGATTATAATTAAATATTAATGATATTTAAATCATAATTATACAAATTTTGAGACAAATTGCAAACCCTTACACATTTGCAGAAAAGGACGATATATGGATGCGGTAGAAGAGTTCGAAATTTACCGAGCCTTCAGAAATAATCCCAATAATATATTAAACGAACAATTGGCATTTAAATCGCATACACTATACGATAAGATTATAGATAACATAGCCATAGAATATATACCCCAACACATCAATAGATAACATGAAAACTCCAATAAACTGTGCAGTACGTCGCTGACTGGTATTGAGTGCGCACTCGCATCCGCTACGTCGCTGTGATTGTGGACTATATTTTTAAATGTTCTTTTAGTGTAATTTTTAAATGTCTTTTACGCAACTTTTAATGTTTAACGAAGTCTTAACCGACGAATTATTTTAACCTCTGATGATGGATTAACAATCCGAAACGCGTTAGAAGAAAAGAAGAAAAGTTAAGCGATCACATTGACGGATTAAGGTAAAACTTTACAGTTTAATTGTTACTGCGGTAAGTTCAGTAACTCGGATAATCTATCGAACACACGTTTTGTAGCACTGATTGAATTGAAATGTCTAAGTTTGACTAAAACCGAGACTTAGTTATAACTATGTCACTGACTGATTAACTGATTTGAAAGCTGAGTAAGTCGGAGTAAGTACCGCGTAAACTATTACGACTGTTAATCATATTACTACTATTACTGTTGCCACTACAACTATTACTGAGCAATTACCACTATTACTACTCTTACTACCCAGCTCTGCATCCTCGTAAACAGTTTTTATCAATCACCATCTACCAGAATGCAATTTCATCACATCCACGCCTACGGCCGTTGTTGATAGGTTCATATTTCCTTCCACCTTGTAGATTTTCGGTCATCGGTTTCCTGATTCGTCGTCCAAGTCGTCACTACTCTCTCCACCAGTTCCTTTGGAAGATGCCAAATTCTGGTTGGTCGTTGGGCATCTCCTGAAGTACCCCAGCAACGAACGTTGCGTTGCTTCTCGGAAAGTGGAGCAATTCCCCACCTGTCTATCAATCCTTTGTTTCCATGTTGTCGAGGCACTCTGATATTGCCTTTGTTAAGACTCTGCAGTGTTTGGTCCATTGTTCATTCACCCTTCGTTTTTTCCGTCAATTACCAACCCTTTGCTGGGCGTCATCCCTGGACTGCTCCCACGCTTTCTAGTTGTAAATCTGACTTGACATCCTGGTTTGTTTTCATGCTGGGCTGAGTATGTATCTCGTATTACTTGAATACCCGTCCTATTGTCTACATATTTGTCAAAATTTCTCTGCACCCTTTGTTATTGAGTATTTCATTCATACGTACGCACGTTACAACTTAACCCCACAGCATGTGTTCTATCTAACTTCTGCATAGCCAGGCTCCTGGACTCTGCCTTTTGTTTGGTTTGTTTTGGTGTTGTAAATCGTAGCTACGTCCGTTCTGTCAACGATGTTCCCAATTTTCTTTGTTACGTGTAGTCGGACGTTTCTTCATTGTTTCTCCACTGGCGTCGGGTCTGACGTGTGTCTAATCATTCTTATTTACGACTCGGGCCAGGGTTGTCAACTCGAGTGTGTATGAGCGTACCTCTTGGTCACAAAATTATAAATTTTTAAAATTTTTGAGCACTATATTGTCCCCAAATTGGATTGGATGTTGGGTCATCAGGAGACATCTGATCCAATTTCTGCGCTCTGTCCCAGTCGTGGACGCCTGCCTTGGAATGGTCATGGTTGGATGACCTATTTTCTCTCATATGGTGCAAATGATAGTTATTCCCTATCTTTTGGGTCTTATATGATTACATGAATTTATTGCCGCCCATCTGAGTGAAATGAACGCATTTTTTACATACTATCCGTCTATATGTGGATTATACAATATTATCTCAAGTTAATAATTGAAATAAAATATCTACATCTAATCATTAGACAGTTTATTTCATTTCTTATGCTACATTCTTACGTTATACATATATAACATGATAAATTAGCTGATGATTCGCTAGCAATAAAATCAATTAATCGTACATTGATGAATCACATAATAACAAACAATACTTTTAATTCACTTCTAGTGACCCACAACTATAGTCACTAAATAAACAAATACATACATAAGATTAACTTGCGACACATATTATAATTGATTACACTAATTAATGAAATATGCATAATCAATAAACAACTAAGGATTCATCCTACCTCATGATATGTACCTTGATACTTGTTCCTAAGGTTACAAAATGATTGTCTCATATTTAAATTATTAATTATACACTAATTACTCAATTCACTATATCTCTATTAATATTTACACTATCGAGGCAGGTGTACACTTTCGACAGGCAACGGCCTGCACTTTCCCACATAAAATTGTTTAAAACTGTTCGTCGTATTCTTTTTACACTAATTATTTACAAATTACTGCCCTGGGTAAATATGCAAATATATATATTGTTGCAATAGTACCATAAAATAGGCAGTACAAGCATAATACTCCCCAAACCCAAAAATTTTAACTATTTTGGCATGCTTTAATTTTCATCTATATTGTAACATAAAAGAGGTGAGGTCCCCAACGTTACATAAAAAATTGAATTAACTATGGTCAAGGACCATACCCTGAATTAAGGTTGCTCAGTAAATTAATACATCTGAGAGGTACCTCAAGTCAAAACAGGCAATAATTAATGTTGAATATGAAATACCATACCAATTAATAGTTAATATAATAAATTGTGCTTGTTTTTATACTGTATCATGTTGATGTTCACAGAATATTTATGTTATGTTTTGAGTATGGTAAGAGTGAACTGATGTTGTTTAATAGGAATACTTCATCAATGATTATGTTTGTATTTATGTTAAATTTGTCTTTAGACAATCAAGTATAGTTACCTGTGTTAGGCATTATACTAAGTTGTAAGTATTGTCTAAAATTGAATAATGCAGTTGTTTTAATTAATGTTTGTAAACTTGGCTAGGAGGGCAATCTGTGTTTAAGGTTTGACAAGTAGTTCTGATAATCATATTGTAAACTAATGAAGGGTTCCAAGACGAATTAATTAAGGTAATAAAATAAAAACCAGGAAGTTAAAATTAATGTAAATAACCATTAACCAATAATTAATTGTACAGTAGGTCAGGTAAAAGAAAATTAAGTTAAAAAACCAAACAATGTTATAACAGTTGTAAGAAAACCTATAGGCCTAAATTTAATATTTGTAAAAGGAAATTAATACCTTACCTTTTTAAGAAGTCCAGTCCAATGAAACTATGGTAAAACATTTACTGTTTAAGAAGGAAGGTTAGGTGAGAATTTTCGGTAATTTAATATTAATCCAAGCATGGAGTATTTTATTGAAAAAGAGTAGTAATATTCTATAATTCTGGCTCTAGGATATCTAATTTCACCCAATGACAGAAAAAAGTGGTTGTTAAGGCAACTGAAATGGACATGAGTTGTTGATATTGAATCATTCGTTCTGATTGTTACAAGCTATTGAGTTGAGATGGGCAGATGCATTTAAAAAAATGAATAATAAATTCTGAAGAAAATATGAATCAAAATTAAAAAACCCTCTTTGAAACCTAATTCTATCTTAATACTGATGAGTAATAAAACTAAATAGACTTCCAAATTATAACTGAATACATTTAAAAGAGTTGAAAACCCTCACCTCATTCACCAGGATAATTCCGCTGGATTCGGTATTAAACCGATTTCTCCTATAACCAGAAGATTAAATAAGAGAAATAAAGGCCGAAACTAACGGAATTATTGAGAAGACATACGAAGATTTCGTTTTGGCAGAGTTAACCTTCACTTGCAGAAGAAGCTGGGATACTATTTTCATTCCACCGTGACCGACAACTATCAAGATCATAGGAGAAGAGCAGCGGTTAGAAGAGTTCCTGAGAGCTTCCCTGGATATTACACTATCAATTTTATTAAGGGCCAAACCAAGTTTTCCTGGATGAATGTAACTTAAGTCGAACATCTTCACTGTTTACAGACGACCAGCGCCAGCTTGAGTTCTGCCAACCCGGTAAAAAACAACCTATTTTAAAATTTAATATATATAGAGTTAATAATTTTGTTTTGTAATACTTGAGTAACCTTAATTGTGCATTTTACCTGGCCTTACTAATGGTTAAAAGAATCTTACGAACCCTGGGATAAGAATTATGTATTGTTATATTTAATTTGTATGAGTCAAAGTAACTTGATCAATTGACAATCGATATATTTTTGTATAATCGATTTGATAATATTACTATTTTGGAGATAACGGTAACTGTGAAATAATAGATAAAATTAATAAAGGATCCTTATGGTATAAGATAATGTTTGAAGTTATTGCAGAATAGATACTATACGTAGTGGGTGGAATAATTTACAATAAAAGGTTGATTCAAACCCGATGAACGGCTAACCTAGAAACACGATTATTACAAATAACAGCGCTAAGTGTTTACAGCTGGTGGAACGGGAGATTGCCGAACTAGCGTGTTTTCAGTACAAAATTTGAATAGAATTTTCTAACATCGAGGGACTAGGGTTGACAAGAATACTCATTACATTCAGTCAATACACTATATATATCGCTAATATTACCCAGCTACTGAACACTAAGTTAAACCTATATCGTAGTACGATTATAAGTTAAAAGAACATAATTATAATTATATTTGCCTAATAATATATTTTCAGGAGGTTTCATCGGTAACAACCGAGTAGATATATTCATTAATAACATAAATAAATAAAAAACAGTTAACACGTGGATGGTTACAAATTGGCGAACCCAACAGTGGGGCTTTCACACATATTAAAATTGAATATAATTAAAAACGCTAGAGATCAACTAGTTGTTACAAATTGGCGCAAACCAACGTGGAGCTGAATTAAACCCCGAAACCAGTTAACAACATTCTGTTTGTTACAAATTGGCGCTCAACGAGTGGGCTTTAGTTAAGTAAAAATCATATTAATTATTACTTAACTTGAGCAGGCAACCATTAGAGGCACAGGAATGCAATAAAGAGCTATGATACAACAGGAAACGAAAATGCCCGAACAAGAAAGACGACTAAGCTACGCGGAATGGATGACGGCGCAATTTAAAAAATTCAGCAAGGATATGGAGTATATTAACAAGAACGCCACCGATCACGAAAGAGCGCAAATGAGTCGCGCGAATGCAATGGTAACACCAAACGACAAAATGACTTTGAGAGACATTTATGATGAAATGTGGGAGTTAGATGCCAGGTGTAATAAAGAAAAGACTATTGGGACAGCCCACGAAAAAGACGATAACAAGGTGGAAAGGATGACTAAAGAAGATTGGGAAAGATGGGACGATAATGAAGAACAAATGAAAAACGAAAGAACAGGAGTATACGCCCAGGTGACAGAACAATATACTCAGGAAGAATATGAACAATGGAGACGAGTAATAATACAACCTGAAAACCCAATTCAAACAGAAAACACAGAATTAAGGGAATGGATAAGGGTGATGTTTGAACTATCCAGAGAAGATATGTGTAACTGGAGAAAAGAACATAATCAAACAGAAGAATTTATAGGAATGCCAAATCATAAAAATTTAGAACAATCAAATAAGCAACAAGAAGTAGAAATAGTCAAAGTGAAGCAACAGAAGAAAATATCAAAACAACAGGCGAGCAATAAAGAGGAAGCCAGAGGAGGATTAAATTGGGAAAGATTAATGGAATTAATGAGTAGCATAAGGAATTAATGAGTAGTATGAAGGAGAATAATAAACAAATTAATGAGAGTTTAAGACAAATCAAAGAAGATAATAGACGAACTAATGAGAAATTAGACAGTATTTTAGAAAATAACAAACGAATGTTAGAAAAGCTTGAAACTAAAATAGACAGTATAAACGAAAATTCAAAGAAACAAAACGAAGTTTTGAGTGAGAACTTAATCAAACCAATGAACGAGAAGTTTGACAAGAATAAAGAGAAGACTAATGAGGATAAAAAAGACAAAAGTGTATTGTTATCTGAAAGGAAACCTATCAGAAACAATGAAATGAAAACAAAGAAAATGAGGCAAACACGTCAAAGGAAATTAATGAATACACGGGAAGGATTCGAGATGATTAAAAGGGGATTGGTTCAGCTACATAATATACCAATTACGGAACCAGGAGAAGTAATGCAAGGTAGAAATTTTAAACGAACCACACTTGAATTCCCAGATGGACTAGAAGGACCAAAAAGGCCAAAACTAACCGAGGAGCATGGAGGACTTATGGAATTTACGTATGAACCATTAGAACAATTAAGAAACAGTACAGAAGAACCAGTTCGAAAGGCGATGGTGAACTTGAACATAAATGACAATTTTATAGTGACAAGATGCAAGAACTGCATAATAATGAGATACGTCACAAGGACAGAAATAACTCTATACACTAGAAAAATCCGAACAATCAGTACAGAGGAAATAATGGACCACGGTTAAACAGATTCCAAACAGAATATAAAGAAAAGGGACGGATTTTATGGATACAGGATCAAGCAAATCCAAGGAAAATAATGAGAAACTAAGTACAATATATTAAACCAACTATTAAATGAAATAAACTAATTACGCCATACTTCAGAGGAATTATGTGGAATCAATAATAAATACCCCAAAATTCAAAAAAATGAAGTAAGTTCACCTTACAAACAAGTATTTAAGGAAACAATTTATGAGCTATAGAAAAAAAAAGAGAATTTTGAAGATAAATACAACAAAATTCAAAAAATAAGTAAGAACACCTTACTATATAATTCAGAAGAAATTACTTTAAACTAATATAAAAGAAAAAAAGAACAAATATTTAAGAATTATCCGTAAGAAAGCCAATTAATAAATGTGAATAAAATAGCCAAGTATTGGAGAGGAGAAGTGTATAATAGAAGGAAGAATTAATATGAAGAAATAATATGATCTGAGTTAAAGTACAGTGAATAATCCCTAGAGTATTATTATTATTAATTATTTTATTGAAGGTCACATGATGACTACCTTGCGAGGTTTATTAATGAAGATTGACTGTAGAATATTCAACCAATCATTTAATTGGGCAGAGATGATGTTCCTCTGATCCCAGAAGGTATGTAACTGACGACGGTAATTGGTTAGCCGATAGAGCACCACCGATTCGATTCCAGTTATAATGTTAGGGAGGTTTAGGAAAATTAAATATTAGAGGGAAAACTCACAAATAAATATAGATAAATAAATAAAACCAGATCCAAAATGTATAATTAATAAAGAATGTCACAAGAATGACTATAGAAGTAAGATTTAAACTTGGGAAATAATTGATTTTAAGAAGGAAAGAAGAAATAATAGTAATACAACGGATAATTCCATGCGCAAATAATAGGGTGAAGGGTACATACAACCAGTCTGAAATAAAAAAGTATTATGAATAGGGGAACCAATTGGTCAGATACAAGTTGTGAGTTTATTTTTTATTAAACTTTGTTAAGACAAAATAAACTTCTTTCGAAGGGGGGGTGTTATGTAACGTAACAGAGTTGAGGTCCCCAACGTTACATAAAAAATTGAATTAACTATGGTCAAGGACCATACCCTGAATTAAGGTTGCTCAGTAAATTAATACATCTGAGAGGTACCTCAAGTCAAAAGAGGCAATAGTTAATGTTGAATATGAAATACCATACCAATTAATAGTTAATATAATAAATTGTGCTTGTTTTTATACTGTATCATGTTGATGTTCACAGAATATTTATGTTATGTTTTGAGTATGGTAAGAGTGAACTGATGTTGTTTAATAGGAATACTTCATCAATGATTATGTTTGTATTTATGTTAAATTTGTCTTTAGACAATCAAGTATAGTTACCTGTGTTAGGCATTATACTAAGTTGTAAGTATTGTCTAAAATTGAATAATGCAGTTGTTTTAATTAATGTTTGTAAACTTGGCCAGGAGGGCAATCTGTGTTTAAGGTTTGACAAGTAGTTCTGATAATCATATTGTAAACTAATGAAGGGTTCCAAGACGAATTAATTGAGGTAATAAAATAAAAACCAGGAAGTTAAAATTAATGTAAATAACCATTAACCAATAATTAATTGTACAGTAGGTCAGTTAAAAGAAAATTAAGTTAAAAAACCAAACAATGTTATAACAGTTGTAAGAAAACCTATAGGCCTAAATTTAATATTTGTAAAAGGAAATTAATACCTTTTTAAGAAGTCCAGTCCAATGAAACTATGGTAAAACATTTACTGTTTAAGAAGGAAGGTTAGGTGAGAATTTTAGGTAATTTAATATTAATCCAAGCATGGAGTATTTTATTGAAAAAGAGTAGTAATATTCTATAATTCTGGCTCTAGGATATCTAATTTCACCCAATGACAGAAAAAAGTGGTTGTTAAGGCAACTGAAATGGACATGAGTTGTTGATATTGAATCATTCGTTCTGATTGTTACAAGCTATTGAGTTGAGATGGGCAGATGCATTTAAAAAAATGAATAATAAATTCTGAAGAAAATATGAATCAAAATTAAAAAACCCTCTTTGAAACCTAATTCTATCTTAATACTGATGAGTAATAAAACTAAATAGACTTCCAAATTATAACTGAATACATTTAAAAGAGTTGAAAACCCCTCACCTCATTCACCAGGATAATTCCGCTGGATTCGGTATTAAACCGATTTCTCCTATAACCAGAAGATTAATTAAGAGAAATAAAGGCCGAAACTAACGGAATTATTGAGAAGACATACGAAGATTTCGTTTTGGCAGAGTTAACCTTCACTTGCAGAAGAAGCTGGGATACTATTTTCATTCCACCGTGACCGACAACTATCAAGATCATAGGAGAAGAGCAGCCATTAGAAGAGTTCCTGAGAGCTTCCCTGGATATTACACTATCAATTTTATTAAGGGCCAAACCAAGTTTTCCTGGATGAATGTAACTTAAGTCGAACATCTTCACTGTTTACAGACGACCAGCGCCAGCTAGAGTTCTGCCAACCCGGTAAAAAACAACCTATTTTAAAATTTAATATATATAGAGTTAATAATTTTGTTTTGTAATACTTGAGTAACCTTAATTGTGCATTTTACCTGGCCTTACTAATGGTTAAAAGAATCTTACGAACCCTGGGATAAGAATTATGTATTGTTATATTTAATTTGTATGAGTCAAAGTAACTTGATCAATTGACAATCGATATATTTTTGTATAATCGATTTGATAATATTACTATTTTGGAGATAACGGTAACTGTGAAATAATAGATAAAATTAATAAAGGATCCTTATGGTATAAGATAATGTTTGAAGTTATTGCAGAATAGATACTATACGTAGTGGGTGGAATAATTTACAATAAAAGGTTGATTCAAACCCGATGAACGGCTAACCTAGAAACACGATTATTACAAATAACAGCGCTAAGTGTTTACAGCTGGTGGAACGGGAGATTGCCGAACTAGCGTGTTTTCAGTACAAAATTTGAATAGAATTTTCTAACATCGAGGGACTAGGGTTGACAAGAATACTCATTACATTCAGTCAATACACTATATATATCGCTAATATTACCCAACTACTGAACACTAAGTTAAACCTATATCGTAGTACGATTATAAGTTAAAAGAACATAATTATAATTATATTTGCCTAATAATATATTTTCAGGAGGTTTCATCGGTAACAACCGAGTAGATATATTCATTAATAACATAAATAAATAAAAAACAGTTAACACGTGGATGGTTACAAATTGGCGAACCCAACAGTGGGGCTTTCACACATATTAAAATTGAATATAATTAAAAACGCTAGAGATCAACTAGTTGTTACAAATTGGCGCAAACCAACGTGGAGCTGAATTAAACCCCGAAACCAGTTAACAACATTCTGTTTGTTACAAATTGGCGCTCAACGAGTGGGCTTTAGTTAAGTAAAAAATCATATTAATTATTACTTAACTTGAGCAGGCAACCATTAGAGGCACAGGAATGCAATAAAGAGCTATGATACAACAGGAAACAAAAATGCCCGAACAAGAAAGACGACTAAGCTACGCGGAATGGATGACGGCGCTATTTAAAAAATTCAGCAAGGATATGGAGTATATTAACAAGAACGCCACCGATCACGAAAGATCACAAATGAGTCGCGCGAATGCAATGGGAACACCAAACGACAAAATGACTTTGAGAGACATTTATGATGAAATGTGGGAGTTAGATGCCAGGTGTAATAAAGAAAAGACTATTGGGACAGCCCACGAAAAAGACGATAACAAGGTGGAAAGGATGACTAAAGAAGATTGGGAAAGATGGGACGATAATGAAGAACAAATGAAAAACGAAAGAACAGGAGTATACGCCCAGGTGACAGAACAATATACTCAGGAAGAATATGAACAATGGAGACGAGTAATAAGACAACCTGAAAACCCAATTCAAACAGAAAACACAGAATTAAGGGAATGGATAAGGGTGATGTTTGAACTATCCAGAGAAGATATGTGTAACTGGAGAAAAGAACATAATCAAACAGAAGAATTTATAGGAATGCCAAATCATAAAAATTTAGAACAATCAAATAAGCAACAAGAAGTAGAAATAGTCAAAGTGAAGCAACAGAAGAAAATATCAAAACAACAGGCGAGCAATAAAGAGGAAGCCAGAGGAGGATTAAATTGGGAAAGATTAATGGAATTAATGAGTAGCATAAGGAATTAATGAGTAGTATGAAGGAGAATAATAAACAAATTAATGAGAGTTTAAGACAAATCAAAGAAGATAATAGACGAACTAATGAGAAATTAGACAGTATTTTAGAAAATAACAAACGAATGTTAGAAAAGCTTGAAACTAAAATAGACAGTATAAACGAAAATTCAAAGAAACAAAACGAAGTTTTGAGTGAGAACTTAATCAAACCAATGAACGAGAAGTTTGACAAGAATAAAGAGAAGACTAATGAGGATAAAAAAGACAAAAGTGTATTGTTATCTGAAAGGAAACCTATCAGAAACAATGAAATGAAAACAAAGAAAATGAGGCAAACACGTCAAAGGAAATTAATGAATACACGGGAAGGATTGGAGATGATTAAAAGGGGATTGGTTCAGCTACATAATATACCAATTACGGAACCAGGAGAAGTAATGCAAGGTAGAAATTTTAAACGAACCACACTTGAATTCCCAGATGGACTAGAAGGACCAAAAAGGCCAAAACTAACCGAGGAGCATGGAGGACTTATGGAATTTACGTATGAACCATTAGAACAATTAAGAAACAGTACAGAAGAACCAGTTCGAAAGGCGATGGTGAACTTGAACATAAATGACAATTTTATAGTGACAAGATGCAAGAACTGCATAATAATGAGATACGTCACAAGGACAGAAATAACTCTATACACTAGAAAAATCCGAACAATCAGTACAACGGAAATAATGGACCACGGTTAAAGAGATTCCAAACAGAATATAAAGAAAAGGGACGGATTTTATGGATACAGGATCAAGCAAATCCAAGGAAAATAATGAGAAACTAAGTACAATATATTAAACCAACTATTAAATGAAATAAACTAATTACGCCATACTTCAGAGGAATTATGTGGAATCAATAATAAATACCCCAAAATTCAAAAAAATGAAGTAAGTTCACCTTACAAACAAGTATTTAAGGAAACAATTTATGAGCTATAGAAAAAAAAGAGAATTTTGAAGATAAATACAACAAAATTCAAAAAATAAGTAAGAACACCTTACTATATAATTCAGAAGAAATTACTTTAAACTAATATAAAAGAAAAAAAGAACAAATATTTAAGAATTATCCGTAAGAAAGCCAATTAATAAATGTGAATAAAATAGCCAAGTATTGGAGAGGAGAAGTGTATAATAGAAGGAAGAATTAATATGAAGAAATAATATGATCTGAGTTAAAGTACAGTGAATAATCCCTAGAGTATTATTATTATTAATTATTTTATTGAAGGTCACATGATGACTACCTTGCGAGGTTTATTAATGAAGATTGACTGTAGAATATTCAACCAATCATTTAATTGGGCAGAGATGATGTTCCTCTGATCCCAGAAGGTATGTAACTGACGACGGTAATTGGTTAGCCGATAGAGCACCACCGATTCGATTCCAGTTATAATGTTAGGGAGGTTTAGGAAAATTAAATATTAGAGGGAAAACTCACAAATAAATATAGATAAATAAATAAAACCAGATCCAAAATGTATAATTAATAAAGAATGTCACAAGAATGACTATAGAAGTAAGATTTAAACTTGGGAAATAATTGATTTTAAGAAGGAAAGAAGAAATAATAGTAATACAACGGATAATTCCATGCGCAAATAATAGGGTGAAGGGTACATACAACCAGTCTGAAATAAAAAAGTATTATGAATAGGGGAACCAATTGGTCAGATACAAGTTGTGAGTTTATTTTTTATTAAACTTTGTTAAGACAAAATAAACTTCTTTCGAAGGGGGGGTGTTATGTAACGTAACAGAGTTGAGGTCCCCAACGTTACATAAAAAATTGAATTAACTATGGTCAAGGACCATACCCTGAATTAAGGTTGCTCAGTAAATTAATACATCTGAGAGGTACCTCAAGTCAAAAGAGGCAATAGTTAATGTTGAATATGAAATACCATACCAATTAATAGTTAATATAATAAATTGTGCTTGTTTTTATACTGTATCATGTTGATGTTCACAGAATATTTATGTTATGTTTTGAGTATGGTAAGAGTGAACTGATGTTGTTTAATAGGAATACTTCATCAATGATTATGTTTGTATTTATGTTAAATTTGTCTTTAGACAATCAAGTATAGTTACCTGTGTTAGGCATTATACTAAGTTGTAAGTATTGTCTAAAATTGAATAATGCAGTTGTTTTAATTAATGTTTGTAAACTTGGCCAGGAGGGCAATCTGTGTTTAAGGTTTGACAAGTAGTTCTGATAATCATATTGTAAACTAATGAAGGGTTCCAAGACGAATTAATTAAGGTAATAAAATAAAAACCAGGAAGTTAAAATTAATGTAAATAACCATTAACCAATAATGAATTGTACAGTAGGTCAGGTAAAAGAAAATTAAGTTAAAAAACCAAACAATGTTATAACAGTTGTAAGAAAACCTATAGGCCTAAATTTAATATTTGTAAAAGGAAATTAATACCTTTTTAAGAAGTCCAGTCCAATGAAACTATGGTAAAACATTTACTGTTTAAGAAGGAAGGTTAGGTGAGAATTTTAGGTAATTTAATATTAATCCAAGCATGGAGTATTTTATTGAAAAAGAGTAGTAATATTCTATAATTCTGGCTCTAGGATATCTAATTTCACCCAATGACAGAAAAAAGTGGTTGTTAAGGCAACTGAAATGGACATGAGTTGTTGATATTGAATCATTCGTTCTGATTGTTACAAGCTATTGAGTTGAGATGGGCAGATGCATTTAAAAAAATGAATAATAAATTCTGAAGAAAATATGAATCAAAATTAAAAAACCCTCTTTGAAACCTAATTCTATCTTAATACTGATGAGTAATAAAACTAAATAGACTTCCAAATTATAACTGAATACATTTAAAAGAGTTGAAAACCCCTCACCTCATTCACCAGGATAATTCCGCTGGATTCGGTATTAAACCGATTTCTCCTATAACCAGAAGATTAATTAAGAGAAATAAAGGCCGAAACTAACGGAATTATTGAGAAGACATACGAAGATTTCGTTTTGGCAGAGTTAACCTTCACTTGCAGAAGAAGCTGGGATACTATTTTCATTCCACCGTGACCGACAACTATCAAGATCATAGGAGAAGAGCAGCCGTTAGAAGAGTTCCTGAGAGCTTCCCTGGATATTACACTATCAATTTTATTAAGGGCCAAACCAAGTTTTCCTGGATGAATGTAACTTAAGTCGAACATCTTCACTGTTTACAGACGACCAGCGCCAGCTTGAGTTCTGCCAACCCGGTAAAAAACAACCTATTTTAAAATTTAATATATATAGAGTTAATAATTTTGTTTTGTAATACTTGAGTAACCTTAATTGTGCATTTTACCTGGCCTTACTAATGGTTAAAAGAATCTTACGAACCCTGGGATAAGAATTATGTATTGTTATATTTAATTTGTATGAGTCAAAGTAACTTGATCAATTGACAATCGATATATTTTTGTATAATCGATTTGATAATATTACTATTTTGGAGATAACGGTAACTGTGAAATAATAGATAAAATTAATAAAGGATCCTTATGGTATAAGATAATGTTTGAAGTTATTGCAGAATAGATACTATACGTAGTGGGTGGAATAATTTACAATAAAAGGTTGATTCAAACCCGATGAACGGCTAACCTAGAAACACGATTATTACAAATAACAGCGCTAAGTGTTTACAGCTGGTGGAACGGGAGATTGCCGAACTAGCGTGTTTTCAGTACAAAATTTGAATAGAATTTTCTAACATCGAGGGACTAGGGTTGACAAGAATACTCATTACATTCAGTCAATACACTATATATATCGCTAATATTACCCAACTACTGAACACTAAGTTAAACCTATATCGTAGTACGATTATAAGTTAAAAGAACATAATTATAATTATATTTGCCTAATAATATATTTTCAGGAGGTTTCATCGGTAACAACCGAGTAGATATATTCATTAATAACATAAATAAATAAAAAACAGTTAACACGTGGATGGTTACAAATTGGCGAACCCAACAGTGGGGCTTTCACACATATTAAAATTGAATATAATTAAAAACGCTAGAGATCAACTAGTTGTTACAAATTGGCGCAAACCAACGTGGAGCTGAATTAAACCCCGAAACCAGTTAACAACATTCTGTTTGTTACAAATTGGCGCTCAACGAGTGGGCTTTAGTTAAGTAAAAAATCATATTAATTATTACTTAACTTGAGCAGGCAACCATTAGAGGCACAGGAATGCAATAAAGAGCTATGATACAACAGGAAACGAAAATGCCCGAACAAGAAAGACGACTAAGCTACGCGGAATGGATGACGGCGCTTGTAAAAAATTCAGCAAGGATATGGAGTATATTAACAAGAACGCCACCGATCACGAAAGAGCGCAAATGAGTCGCGCGAATGCAATGGGAACACCAAACGACAAAATGACTTTGAGAGACATTTATGATGAAATGTGGGAGTTAGATGCCAGGTGTAATAAAGAAAAGACTATTGGGACAGCCCACGAAAAAGACGATAACAAGGTGGAAAGGATGACTAAAGAAGATTGGGAAAGATGGGACGATAATGAAGAACAAATGAAAAACGAAAGAACAGGAGTATACGCCCAGGTGACAGAACAATATACTCAGGAAGAATATGAACAATGGAGACGAGTAATAATACAACCTGAAAACCCAATTCAAACAGAAAACACAGAATTAAGGGAATGGATAAGGGTGATGTTTGAACTATCCAGAGAAGATATGTGTAACTGGAGAAAAGAACATAATCAAACAGAAGAATTTATAGGAATGCCAAATCATAAAAATTTAGAACAATCAAATAAGCAACAAGAAGTAGAAATAGTCAAAGTGAAGCAACAGAAGAAAATATCAAAACAACAGGCGAGCAATAAAGAGGAAGCCAGAGGAGGATTAAATTGGGAAAGATTAATGGAATTAATGAGTAGCATGAAGAAGGATAATAAGGAATTAATGAGTAGTATGAAGGAGAATAATAAACAAATTAATGAGAGTTTAAGACAAATCAAAGAAGATAATAGACGAACTAATGAGAAATTAGACAGTATTTTAGAAAATAACAAACGAATGTTAGAAAAGCTTGAAACTAAAATAGACAGTATAAACGAAAATTCAAAGAAACAAAACGAAGTTTTGAGTGAGAACTTAATCAAACCAATGAACGAGAAGTTTGACAAGAATAAAGAGAAGACTAATGAGGATAAAAAAGACAAAAGTGTATTGTTATCTGAAAGGAAACCTATCAGAAACAATGAAATGAAAACAAAGAAAATGAGGCAAACACGTCAAAGGAAATTAATGAATACACGGGAAGGATTGGAGATGATTAAAAGGGGATTGGTTCAGCTACATAATATACCAATTACGGAACCAGGAGAAGTAATGCAAGGTAGAAATTTTAAACGAACCACACTTGAATTCCCAGATGGACTAGAAGGACCAAAAAGGCCAAAACTAACCGAGGAGCATGGAGGACTTATGGAATTTACGTATGAACCATTAGAACAATTAAGAAACAGTACAGAAGAACCAGTTCGAAAGGCGATGGTGAACTTGAACATAAATGACAATTTTATAGTGACAAGATGCAAGAACTGCATAATAATGAGATACGTCACAAGGACAGAAATAACTCTATACACTAGAAAAATCCGAACAATCAGTACAGAGGAAATAATGGACCACGGTTAAACAGATTCCAAACAGAATATAAAGAAAAGGGACGGATTTTATGGATACAGGATCAAGCAAATCCAAGGAAAATAATGAGAAACTAAGTACAATATATTAAACCAACTATTAAATGAAATAAACTAATTACGCCATACTTCAGAGGAATTATGTGGAATCAATAATAAATACCCCAAAATTCAAAAAAATTAAGTAAGTTCACCTTACAAACAAGTATTTAAGGAAACAATTTATGAGCTATAGAAAAAAAAGAGAATTTTGAAGATAAATACAACAAAATTCAAAAAATAAGTAAGAACACCTTACTATATAATTCAGAAGAAATTACTTTAAACTAATATAAAAGAAAAAAAGAACAAATATTTAAGAATTATCCGTAAGAAAGCCAATTAATAAATGTGAATAAAATAGCCAAGTATTGGAGAGGAGAAGTGTATAATAGAAGGAAGAATTAATATGAAGAAATAATATGATCTGAGTTAAAGTACAGTGAATAATCCCTAGAGTATTATTATTATTAATTATTTTATTGAAGGTCACATGATGACTACCTTGCGAGGTTTATTAATGAAGATTGACTGTAGAATATTCCACCAATCATTTAATTGGGCAGAGATGATGTTCCTCTGATCCCAGAAGGTATGTAACTGACGACGGTAATTGGTTAGCCGATAGAGCACCACCGATTCGATTCCAGTTATAATGTTAGGGAGGTTTAGGAAAATTAGATATTAGAGGGAAAACTCACAAATAAATATAGATAAATAAATAAAACCAGATCCAAAATGTATAATTAATAAAGAATGTCACAAGAATGACTATAGAAGTAAGATTTAAACTTGGGAAATAATTGATTTTAAGAAGGAAAGAAGAAATAATAGTAATACAACGGATAATTCCATGCGCAAATAATAGGGTGAAGGGTACATACAACCAGTCTGAAATAAAAAAGTATTATGAATAGGGGAACCAATTGGTCAGATACAAGTTGTGAGTTTATTTTTTACTAAACTTTGTTAAGACAAAATAAACTTCTTTCGAAGGGGGGGTGTTATGTAACGTAACAGAGTTGAGGTCCCCAACGTTACATAAAAAATTGAATTAACTATGGTCAAGGACCATACCCTGAATTAAGGTTGCTCAGTAAATTAATACATCTGAGAGGTACCTCAAGTCAAAAGAGGCAATAATTAATGTTGAATATGAAATACCATACCAATTAATAGTTAATATAATAAATTGTGCTTGTTTTTATACTGTATCATGTTGATGTTCACAGAATATTTATGTTATGTTTTGAGTATGGTAAGAGTGAACTGATGTTGTTTAATAGGAATACTTCATCAATGATTATGTTTGTATTTATGTTAAATTTGTCTTTAGACAATCAAGTATAGTTACCTGTGTTAGGCATTATACTAAGTTGTAAGTATTGTCTAAAATTGAATAATGCAGTTGTTTTAATTAATGTTTGTAAACTTGGCCAGGAGAGCAATCTGTGTTTAAGGTTTGACAAGTAGTTCTGATAATCATATTGTAAACTAATGAAGGGTTCCAAGACGAATTAATTAAGGTAATAAAATAAAAACCAGGAAGTTAAAATTAATGTAAATAACCATTAACCAATAATTAATTGTACAGTAGGTCAGGTAAAAGAAAATTAAGTTAAAAAACCAAACAATGTTATAACAGTTGTAAGAAAACCTATAGGCCTAAATTTAATATTTGTAAAAGGAAATTAATACCTTTTTAAGAAGTCCAGTCCAATGAAACTATGGTAAAACATTTACTGTTTAAGAAGGAAGGTTAGGTGAGAATTTTAGGTAATTTAATATTAATCCAAGCATGGAGTATTTTATTGAAAAAGAGTAGTAATATTCTATAATTCTGGCTCTAGGATATCTAATTTCACCCAATGACAGAAAAAAGTGGTTGTTAAGGCAACTGAAATGGACATGAGTTGTTGATATTGAATCATTCGTTCTGATTGTTACAAGCTATTGAGTTGAGATGGGCAGATGCATTTAAAAAAATGAATAAAAAAATTCTGAAGAAAATATGAGTCAAAATTAAAAAACCCTCTTTGAAACCTAATTCTAACTTAATACTGATGAGTAATAAAACTAAATAGACTTCCAAATTATAACTGAATACATTTAAAAGAGTTGAAAACCCCTCACCTCATTCACCAGGATAATTCCGCTGGATTCGGTATTAAACCAATTTCTCCTATAACCAGAAGATTAATTAAGAGAAATAAAGGCCGAAACTAACGGAATTATTGAGAAGACATACGAAGATTTCGTTTTGGCAGAGTTAACCTTCACTTGCAGAAGAAGCTGGGATACTATTTTCATTCCACCGTGACCGACAACTATCAAGATCATAGGAGAAGAGCAGCCGTTAGAAGAGTTCCTGAGAGCTTCCCTGGATATTACACTATCAATTTTATTAAGGGCCAAACCAAGTTTTCCTGGATGAATGTAACTTAAGTCGAACATCTTCACTGTTTACAGACGACCAGCGCCAGCTTGAGTTCTGCCAACCCGGTAAAAAACAACCTATTTTAAAATTTAATATATATAGAGTTAATAATTTTGTTTTGTAATACTTGAGTAACCTTAATTGTGCATTTTACCTGGCCTTACTAATGGTTAAAAGAATCTTACGAACGCTGGGATAAGAATTATGTATTGTTATATTTAATTTGTATGAGTCAAAGTAACTTGATCAATTGACAATCGATATATTTTTGTATAATCGATTTGATAATATTACTATTTTGGAGATAACGGTAACTGTGAAATAATAGATAAAATTAATAAAGGATCCTTATGGTATAAGATAATGTTTGAAGTTATTGCAGAATAGATACTATACGTAGTGGGTGGAATAATTTACAATAAAAGGTTGATTCAAACCCGATGAACGGCTAACCTAGAAACACGATTATTACAAATAACAGCGCTAAGTGTTTACAGCTGGTGGAACGGGAGATTGCCGAACTAGCGTGTTTTCAGTACAAAATTTTAATAGAATTTTCTAACATCGAGGGACTAGGGTTGACAAGAATACTCATTACATTCAGTCAATACACTATATATATCGCTAATATTACCCAACTACTGAACACTAAGTTAAACCTATATCGTAGTACGATTATAAGTTAAAAGAACATAATTATAATTATATTTGCCTAATAATATATTTTCAGGAGGTTTCATCGGTAACAACCGAGTAGATATATTCATTAATAACATAAATAAATAAAAAACAGTTAACTCGTGGATGGTTACAAATTGGCGAACCCAACAGTGGGGCTTTCACACATATTAAAATTGAATATAATTAAAAACGCTAGAGATCAACTAGTTGTTACAAATTGGCGCAAACCAACGTGGAGCTGAATTAAACCTCGAAACCAGCTAACAACATTCTGTTTGTTACAAATTGGCGCTCAACGAGTGGGCTTTAGTTAAGTAAAAAATCATATTAATTATTACTTAACTTGAGCAGGCAACCATTAGAGGCACAGGAATGCAATAAAGAGCTATGATACAACAGGAAACGATAATGCCCGAACAAGAAAGACGACTAAGCTACGCGGAATGGATGACGGCGCTATTTAAAAAATTCAGCAAGGATATGGAGTATATTAACAAGAACGCCACCGATCACGAAAGAGCGCAAATGAGTCGCGCGAATGCAATGGGAACACCAAACGACAAAATGACTTTGACAGACATTTATGATGAAATGTGGGAGTTAGATGCCAGGTGTAATAAAGAAAAGACTATTGGGACAGCCCACGAAAAAGACGATAACAAGGTGGAAAGGATGACTAAAGAAGATTGGGAAAGATGGGACAATAATGAAGAACAAATGAAAAACAAAAGAACAGGAGTATACGCCCAGGTGACAGAACAATATACTCAGGAAGAATATGAACAATGGAGACGAGTAATAAGACAACCTGAAAACCCAATTCAAACAGAAAACACAGAATTAAGGGAATGGATAAGGGTGATGTTTGAACTATCCAGAGAAGATATGTGTAACTGGAGAAAAGAACATAATCAAACAGAAGAATTTATAGGAATGCCAAATCATAAAAATTTAGAACAATCAAATAAGCAACAAGAAGTAGAAATAGTCAAAGTGAAGCAACAGAAGAAAATATCAAAACAACAGGCGAGCAATAAAGAGGAAGCCAGAGGAGGATTAAATTGGGAAAGATTAATGGAATTAATGAGTAGCATGAAGAAGGATAATAAGGAATTAATGAGTAGTATGAAGGAGAATAATAAACAAATTAATGAGAGTTTAAGACAAATCAAAGAAGATAATAGACGAACTAATGAGAAATTAGACAGTATTTTAGAAAATAACAAACGAATGTTAGAAAAGCTTGAAACTAAAATAGACAGTATAAACGAAAATTCAAAGAAACAAAACGAAGTTTTGAGTGAGAACTTAATCAAACCAATGAACGAGAAGTTTGACAAGAATAAAGAGAAGACTAATGAGGATAAAAAAGACAAAAGTGTATTGTTATCTGAAAGGAAACCTATCAGAAACAATGAAATGAAAACAAAGAAAATGAGGCAAACACGTCAAAGGAAATTAATGAATACACGGGAAGGATTGGAGATGATTAAAAGGGGATTGGTTCAGCTACATAATATACCAATTACGGAACCAGGAGAAGTAATGCAAGGTAGAAATTTTAAACGAACCACACTTGAATTCCCAGATGGACTAGAAGGACCAAAAAGGCCAAAACTAACCGAGGAGCATGGAGGACTTCTGGAATTTACATATGAACCATTAGAACAATTAAGAAACAGTACAGAAGAACCAGTTCGAAAGGCGATGGTGAACTTGAACATAAATGACAATTTTATAGTGACAAGATGCAAGAACTGCATAATAATGAGATACGTCACAAGGACAGAAATAACTCTATACACTAGAAAAATCCGAACAATCAGTACAGAGGAAATAATGGACCACGGTTAAACAGATTCCAAACAGAATATAAAGAAAAGGGACGGATTTTATGGATACAGGATCAAGCAAATCCAAGGAAAATAATGAGAAACTAAGTACAATATATTAAACCAACTATTAAATGAAATAAACTAATTACGCCATACTTCAGAGGAATTATGTGGAATCAATAATAAATACCCCAAAATTCAAAAAAATGAAGTAAGTTCACCTTACAAACAAGTATTTAAGGAAACAATTTATGAGCTATAGAAAAAAAAGAGAATTTTGAAGATAAATACAACAAAATTCAAAAAATAAGTAAGAACACCTTACTATATAATTCAGAAGAAATTACTTTAAACTAATATAAAAGAAAAAAAGAACAAATATTTAAGAATTATCCGTAAGAAAGCCAATTAATAAATGTGAATAAAATAGCCAAGTATTGGAGAGGAGAAGTGTATAATAGAAGGAAGAATTAATATGAAGAAATAATATGATCTGAGTTAAAGTACAGTGAATAATCCCTAGAGTATTATTATTATTAATTATTTTATTGAAGGTCACATGATGACTACCTTGCGAGGTTTATTAATGAAGATTGACTGTAGAATATTCCACCAATCATTTAATTGGGCAGAGATGATGTTCCTCTGATCCCAGAAGGTATGTAACTGACGACGGTAATTGGTTAGCCGATAGAGCACCACCGATTCGATTCCAGTTATAATGTTAGGGAGGTTTAGGAAAATTAGATATTAGAGGGAAAACTCACAAATAAATATAGATAAATAAATAAAACCAGATCCAAAATGTATAATTAATAAAGAATGTCACAAGAATGACTATAGAAGTAAGATTTAAACTTGGGAAATAATTGATTTTAAGAAGGAAAGAAGAAATAATAGTAATACAACGGATAATTCCATGCGCAAATAATAGGGTGAAGGGTACATACAACCAGTCTGAAATAAAAAAGTATTATGAATAGGGGAACCAATTGGTCAGATACAAGTTGTGAGTTTATTTTTTACTAAACTTTGTTAAGACAAAATAAACTTCTTTCGAAGGGGGGGTGTTATGTAACGTAACAGAGTTGAGGTCCCCAACGTTACATAAAAAATTGAATTAACTATGGTCAAGGACCATACCCTGAATTAAGGTTGCTCAGTAAATTAATACATCTGAGAGGTACCTCAAGTCAAAAGAGGCAATAATTAATGTTGAATATGAAATACCATACCAATTAATAGTTAATATAATAAATTGTGCTTGTTTTTATACTGTATCATGTTGATGTTCACAGAATATTTATGTTATGTTTTGAGTATGGTAAGAGTGAACTGATGTTGTTTAATAGGAATACTTCATCAATGATTATGTTTGTATTTATGTTAAATTTGTCTTTAGACAATCAAGTATAGTTACCTGTGTTAGGCATTATACTAAGTTGTAAGTATTGTCTAAAATTGAATAATGCAGTTGTTTTAATTAATGTTTGTAAACTTGGCCAGGAGAGCAATCTGTGTTTAAGGTTTGACAAGTAGTTCTGATAATCATATTGTAAACTAATGAAGGGTTCCAAGACGAATTAATTAAGGTAATAAAATAAAAACCAGGAAGTTAAAATTAATGTAAATAACCATTAACCAATAATTAATTGTACAGTAGGTCAGGTAAAAGAAAATTAAGTTAAAAAACCAAACAATGTTATAACAGTTGTAAGAAAACCTATAGGCCTAAATTTAATATTTGTAAAAGGAAATTAATACCTTTTTAAGAAGTCCAGTCCAATGAAACTATGGTAAAACATTTACTGTTTAAGAAGGAAGGTTAGGTGAGAATTTTAGGTAATTTAATATTAATCCAAGCATGGAGTATTTTATTGAAAAAGAGTAGTAATATTCTATAATTCTGGCTCTAGGATATCTAATTTCACCCAATGACAGAAAAAAGTGGTTGTTAAGGCAACTGAAATGGACATGAGTTGTTGATATTGAATCATTCGTTCTGATTGTTACAAGCTATTGAGTTGAGATGGGCAGATGCATTTAAAAAAATGAATAAAAAAATTCTGAAGAAAATATGAGTCAAAATTAAAAAACCCTCTTTGAAACCTAATTCTAACTTAATACTGATGAGTAATAAAACTAAATAGACTTCCAAATTATAACTGAATACATTTAAAAGAGTTGAAAACCCCTCACCTCATTCACCAGGATAATTCCGCTGGATTCGGTATTAAACCAATTTCTCCTATAACCAGAAGATTAATTAAGAGAAATAAAGGCCGAAACTAACGGAATTATTGAGAAGACATACGAAGATTTCGTTTTGGCAGAGTTAACCTTCACTTGCAGAAGAAGCTGGGATACTATTTTCATTCCACCGTGACCGACAACTATCAAGATCATAGGAGAAGAGCAGCCGTTAGAAGAGTTCCTGAGAGCTTCCCTGGATATTACACTATCAATTTTATTAAGGGCCAAACCAAGTTTTCCTGGATGAATGTAACTTAAGTCGAACATCTTCACTGTTTACAGACGACCAGCGCCAGCTTGAGTTCTGCCAACCCGGTAAAAAACAACCTATTTTAAAATTTAATATATATAGAGTTAATAATTTTGTTTTGTAATACTTGAGTAACCTTAATTGTGCATTTTACCTGGCCTTACTAATGGTTAAAAGAATCTTACGAACGCTGGGATAAGAATTATGTATTGTTATATTTAATTTGTATGAGTCAAAGTAACTTGATCAATTGACAATCGATATATTTTTGTATAATCGATTTGATAATATTACTATTTTGGAGATAACGGTAACTGTGAAATAATAGATAAAATTAATAAAGGATCCTTATGGTATAAGATAATGTTTGAAGTTATTGCAGAATAGATACTATACGTAGTGGGTGGAATAATTTACAATAAAAGGTTGATTCAAACCCGATGAACGGCTAACCTAGAAACACGATTATTACAAATAACAGCGCTAAGTGTTTACAGCTGGTGGAACGGGAGATTGCCGAACTAGCGTGTTTTCAGTACAAAATTTGAATAGAATTTTCTAACATCGAGGGACTAGGGTTGACAAGAATACTCATTACATTCAGTCAATACACTATATATATCGCTAATATTACCCAACTACTGAACACTAAGTTAAACCTATATCGTAGTACGATTATAAGTTAAAAGAACATAATTATAATTATATTTGCCTAATAATATATTTTCAGGAGGTTTCATCGGTAACAACCGAGTAGATATATTCATTAATAACATAAATAAATAAAAAACAATTAACACGTGGATGGTTACAAATTGGCGAACCCAACAGTGGGGCTTTCACACATATTAAAATTGAATATAATTAAAAACGCTAGAGATCAACTAGTTGTTACAAATTGGCGCAAACCAACGTGGAGCTGAATTAAACCCCGAAACCAGTTAACAACATTCTGTTTGTAACAAATTGGCGCTCAACGAGTGGGCTTTAGTTAAGTAAAAAATCATATTAATTATTACTTAACTTGAGCAGGCAACCATTAGAGGCACAGGAATGCAATAAAGAGCTATGATACAACAGGAAACGAAAATGCCCGAACAAGAAAGACGACTAAGCTACGCGGAATGGATGACGGCGCTATTTAAAAAATTCAGCAAGGATATGGAGTATATTAACAAGAATGCCACCGATCACGAAAGAGCGCAAATGAGTCGCGCGAATGCAATGGGAACACCAAACGACAAAATGACTTTGAGAGACATTTATGATGAAATGTGGGAGTTAGATGCCAGGTGTAATAAAGAAAAGACTATTGGGACAGCCCACGAAAAAGACGATAACAAGGTGGAAAGGATGACTAAAGAAGATTGGGAAAGATGGGACGATAATGAAGAACAAATGAAAAACGAAAGAACAGGAGTATACGCCCAGGTGACAGAACAATATACTCAGTAAGAATATGAACAATGGAGACGAGTAATAATACAACCTGAAAACCCAATTCAAACAGAAAACACAGAATTAAGGGAATGGATAAGGGTGATGTTTGAACTATCCAGAGAAGATATGTGTAACTGGAGAAAAGAACATAATCAAACAGAAGAATTTATAGGAATGCCAAATCATAAAAATTTAGAACAATCAAATAAGCAACAAGAAGTAGAAATAGTCAAAGTGAAGCAACAGAAGAAAATATCAAAACAACAGGCGAGCAATAAAGAGGAAGCCAGAGGAGGATTAAATTGGGAAAGATTAATGGAATTAATGAGTAGCATGAAGAAGGATAATAAGGAATTAATGAGTAGTATGAAGGAGAATAATAAACAAATTAATGAGAGTTTAAGACAAATCAAAGAAGATAATAGACGAACTAATGAGAAATTAGACAGTATTTTAGAAAATAACAAACGAATGTTAGAAAAGCTTGAAACTAAAATAGACAGTATAAACGAAAATTCAAAGAAACAAAACGAAGTTTTGAGTGAGAACTTAATCAAACCAATGAACGAGAAGTTTGACAAGAATAAAGAGAAGACTAATGAGGATAAAAAAGACAAAAGTGTATTGTTATCTGAAAGGAAACCTATCAGAAACAATGAAATGAAAACAAAGAAAATGAGGCAAACACGTCAAAGGAAATTAATGAATACACGGGAAGGATTGGAGATGATTAAAAGGGGATTGGTTCAGCTACATAATATACCAATTACGGAACCAGGAGAAGTAATGCAAGGTAGAAATTTTAAACGAACCACACTTGAATTCCCAGATGGACTAGAAGGACCAAAAAGGCCAAAACTAACCGAGGAGCATGGAGGACTTATGGAATTTACATATGAACCATTAGAACAATTAAGAAACAGTACAGAAGAACCAGTTCGAAAGGCGATGGTGAACTTGAACATAAATGACAATTTTATAGTGACAAGATGCAAGAACTGCATAATAATGAGATACGTCACAAGGACAGAAATAACTCTATACACTAGAAAAATCCGAACAATCAGTACAGAGGAAATAATGGACCACGGTTAAACAGATTCCAAACAGAATATAAAGAAAAGGGACGGATTTTATGGATATAGGATCAAGCAAATCCAAGGAAAATAATGAGAAACTAAGTACAATATATTAAACCAACTATTAAATGAAATAAACTAATTACGCCATACTTCAGAGGAATTATGTGGAATCAATAATAAATACCCCAAAATTCAAAAAAATGAAGTAAGTTCACCTTACAAACAAGTATTTAAGGAAACAATTTATGAGCTATAGAAAAAAAAGAGAATTTTGAAGATAAATACAACAAAATTCAAAAAATAAGTAAGAACACCTTACTATATAATTCAGAAGAAATTACTTTAAACTAATATAAAAGAAAAAAAGAACAAATATTTAAGAATTATCCGTAAGAAAGCCAATTAATAAATGTGAATAAAATAGCCAAGTATTGGAGAGGAGAAGTGTATAATAGAAGGAAGAATTAATATGAAGAAATAATATGATCTGAGTTAAAGTACAGTGAATAATCCCTAGAGTATTATTATTATTAATTATTTTATTGAAGGTCACATGATGACTACCTTGCGAGGTTTATTAATGAAGATTGACTGTAGAATATTCCACCAATCATTTAATTGGGCAGAGATGATGTTCCTCTGATCCCAGAAGGTATGTAACTGACGACGGTAATTGGTTAGCCGATAGAGCACCACCGATTCGATTCCAGTTATAATGTTAGGGAGGTTTAGGAAAATTAGATATTAGAGGGAAAACTCACAAATAAATATAGATAAATAAATAAAACCAGATCCAAAATGTATAATTAATAAAGAATGTCACAAGAATGACTATAGAAGTAAGATTTAAACTTGGGAAATAATTGATTTTAAGAAGGAAAGAAGAAATAATAGTAATACAACGGATAATTCCATGCGCAAATAATAGGGTACATACAACCAGTCTGAAATAAAAAAGTATTATGAATAGGGGAACCAATTGGTCAGATACAAGTTGTGAGTTTATTTTTTACTAAACTTTGTTAAGACAAAATAAACTTCTTTCGAAGGGGGGGTGTTATGTAACGTAACAGAGTTGAGGTCCCCAACGTTACATAAAAAATTGAATTAACTATGGTCAAGGACCATACCCTGAATTAAGGTTGCTCAGTAAATTAATACATCTGAGAGGTACCTCAAGTCAAAAGAGGCAATAATTAATGTTGAATATGAAATACCATACCAATTAATAGTTAATATAATAAATTGTGCTTGTTTTTATACTGTATCATGTTGATGTTCACAGAATATTTATGTTATGTTTTGAGTATGGTAAGAGTGAACTGATGTTGTTTAATAGGAATACTTCATCAATGATTATGTTTGTATTTATGTTAAATTTGTCTTTAGACAATCAAGTATAGTTACCTGTGTTAGGCATTATACTAAGTTGTAAGTATTGTCTAAAATTGAATAATGCAGTTGTTTTAATTAATGTTTGTAAACTTGGCCAGGAGAGCAATCTGTGTTTAAGGTTTGACAAGTAGTTCTGATAATCATATTGTAAACTAATGAAGGGTTCCAAGACGAATTAATTAAGGTAATAAAATAAAAACCAGGAAGTTAAAATTAATGTAAATAACCATTAACCAATAATTAATTGTACAGTAGGTCAGGTAAAAGAAAATTAAGTTAAAAAACCAAACAATGTTATAACAGTTGTAAGAAAACCTATAGGCCTAAATTTAATATTTGTAAAAGGAAATTAATACCTTTTTAAGAAGTCCAGTCCAATGAAACTATAGTAAAACATTTACTGTTTAAGAAGGAAGGTTAGGTGAGAATTTTAGGTAATTTAATATTAATCCAAGCATGGAGTATTTTATTGAAAAAGAGTAGTAATATTCTATAATTCTGGCTCTAGGATATCTAATTTCACCCAATGACAGAAAAAAGTGGTTGTTAAGGCAACTGAAATGGACATGAGTTGTTGATATTGAATCATTCGTTCTGATTGTTACAAGCTATTGAGTTGAGATGGGCAGATGCATTTAAAAAAATGAATAAAAAAATTCTGAAGAAAATATGAGTCAAAATTAAAAAACCCTCTTTGAAACCTAATTCTATCTTAATACTGATGAGTAATAAAACTAAATAGACTTCCAAATTATAACTGAATACATTTAAAAGAGTTGAAAACCCCTCACCTCATTCACCAGGATAATTCCGCTGGATTCGGTATTAAACCAATTTCTCCTATAACCAGAAGATTAATTAAGAGAAATAAAGGCCGAAACTAACGGAATTATTGAGAAGACATACGAAGATTTCGTTTTGGCAGAGTTAACCTTCACTTGCAGAAGAAGCTGGGATACTATTTTCATTCCACCGTGACCGACAACTATCAAGATCATAGGAGAAGAGCAGCCGTTAGAAGAGTTCCTGAGAGCTTCCCTGGATATTACACTATCAATTTTATTAAGGGCCAAACCAAGTTTTCCTGGATGAATGTAACTTAAGTCGAACATCTTCACTGTTTACAGACGACCAGCGCCAGCTTGAGTTCTGCCAACCCGGTAAAAAACAACCTATTTTAAAATTTAATATATATAGAGTTAATAATTTTGTTTTGTAATACTTGAGTAACCTTAATTGTGCATTTTACCTGGCCTTACTAATGGTTAAAAGAATCTTACGAACCCTGGGATAAGAATTATGTATTGTTATATTTAATTTGTATGAGTCAAAGTAACTTGATCAATTGACAATCGATATATTTTTGTATAATCGATTTGATAATATTACTATTTTGGAGATAACGGTAACTGTGAAATAATAGATAAAATTAATAAAGGATCCTTATGGTATAAGATAATGTTTGAAGTTATTGCAGAATAGATACTATACGTAGTGGGTGGAATAATTTACAATAAAAGGTTGATTCAAACCCGATGAACGGCTAACCTAGAAACACGATTATTACAAATAACAGCGCTAAGTGTTTACAGCTGGTGGAACGGGAGATTGCCGAACTAGCGTGTTTTCAGTACAAAATTTGAATAGAATTTTCTAACATCGAGGGACTAGGGTTGACAAGAATACTCATTACATTCAGTCAATACACTATATATATCGCTAATATTACCCAACTACTGAACACTAAGTTAAACCTATATCGTAGTACGATTATAAGTTAAAAGAACATAATTATAATTATATTTGCCTAATAATATATTTTCAGGAGGTTTCATCGGTAACAACCGAATAGATACATTCATTAATGATACACTGATTAAAAACAGGTAACAACATTTTAAGTGTTGCAAATTGCCACCTTCAACGTGTTGATTGACGTTGATACACGGGAGTCTCATACAACTAAATACACTAGTGAAGATATTTGTTACAAATTGGCGAACCCAACAGTGGGGCAATCACACATCCTCGAATATAATTAAAAACACCAGAGATCGTGGTTTATTTCAATAGCTATAAAAAGTTGCATTACAAGCAAAAAAAGGTTATTTTGTTGCTTGAAACTTTTTTATTATATTCCTGTATGTAGCAGTCAAGTAATGCTTATGTTATGATTTTTTTAAAACACTTTTACTTTCCATTACATATCAAGTGCATACCGTATATACAGAGTGTTCCAATGTCCAATGCATTGCATTCCATTCCACTGATTCATTAGTCATTATTATTATTATTTTACTTCATCATCATCATCATCTTCACAACATGGCACAGGCAAGGTCCTGCTGCCTGTTCCACCTTCAAAGATCCCCCAGCCTCCCCCAGACCCCTTCCTGGGTCTACCAACACGTCCTATTGGTTTGTATTTCCATGCTTGTTTGGCCAGTCCGGAATTTGACATTTCTTTGTAAGTATTCTTTCCACTGTTGTTTTTAATCTTTTAATTTTTCATTGAAGTTAAAAACTTGTAATTCTCATCTTATGGCCTCATTCTTTATACGGTCAAGTTTAGAATACCTTTTAACTCATCTTAAGAATGCTATTTCCGAGGCCTCTATTTTACCGTCTTGTTTCTTGGTTGTTGTCCTTAACAATTTGGTTTCTTGGTTTACTTAATAATTTTTTACTGGACACGATAATAATAAGAATAAACAATTATTTACAAGAACTGTAATATTATTATTTTTCTAAATATAATTAATTCAGTACCGACTCGGAACACAAAGTTTTTTATGGGTTAAAATGTCAGTACTGTGGATTTGTAGGTTTGGACTATAGCTCATCTTGCTGTGTTAAATTCTTGAATTTCGTTGTCCATGACGTGTCCGTTACTTAACTAAATATAATTAATTCACTACCAACTAGGAACACAAAAGTTTTTTATGGGTAAAAGCGTCAGCACTGTGGGTTTGTAGGTTTGGACCTCATCTTGCTACCTACAAATCCACAGTACTGAGGTTTTTACCCATAAAAAACTTTGCGTTCCGAGTCGGTAGTGAATTAATTATATTTAGTTAAGTAACGGACATGTCATGGACAATGAAATCCAAGAATTTAACACAGCAAGACGAGCTATAGTCCAAACCTACAAATCCACAGTATTGATGTTTTTACCCATAAAAAACTTTGTATTCCGAATCGGTAGTGAATTAATTATATTTAGTTAAGTAACGGACACGTCATGGAAAACGAAATCCAAGTATTATTTTTCCATAACAAAACTGATTTCTGAGGCACCAGAATAATACAGTGGGCATACCATAATATTACGGTAATTTTTTATCTGGTTCATTTCCTTCTAGTTTTTCTACATTTTCAACTGCTTTTACTGTTTTTTTACTGTTCCCAAACATAAATACAATAAAAAATTCACTATCAAAATATTTAGTAGCATAAAAGAAACACTTATTCACTGAGTTATATGTGCATGTATTGTTATGCATGTAAAGTGCACAAGCTATATGTGACAATTACATGGTCAGTTCTTTTTATTTAGTTTGTCTAAGAAATAGATGGAGAAGAATTTATTTTGTGTGTAGTGGCAATATGTGTATTAAAACAAAAATACGTGTTACCTACAACTCAATTAATTATTCTGGAGTTATTGATTACAAAACACAAACTAATGGTTACCCTGCACACTGACTGCAGAACAGATATGAGTAATACAATTTTACACTTTCAAATGAATTGTGCCAACTCAGTTTTTTCCAAACTAGAGCTGACTCTGCTCAAATTACTTGTACAAATAGTGATCAAAAGCCAGAACTAAGCAAACTACATGGACATGTAAACATGCCTGTACAACATATTAACTTAATGTTCAGAGAAAATGACTATTGCCAGTTCGATGAATAATATTTTCTACTTAAAGATAATATTAAATTTAATTTTATTAACAATACTGTTTGGTTACTGTTACAAGACAAATTCCCTCACTATATATTTTGAACGCAATAAAAAAAAATAAAAATCTAAGTGTAGTGTAATATCAATCAGACAACAAAACAAAATCCAGAATAACAAAATGGTGCTTACAAGCAACCACATGCACATATGAAAAACAGCTGTGCAAGCAATCGGCCAACAAATTTCATAATTTCAAAACCAACACTTTCCATTAAGTTCAAACTGTGTTTTTAATGCACACAGACAACAGCTGCCAATGGAAATAAAACCGAAAATGTGAAGTAAAGTTGAATTATCTATTTAAGGGGATGAGCTGTCAAAAGAGTGAACAGGCATTTCCTATCAGAAGAAAGATGATAATTATTTTCTGTAACTAAGGAATGTAAATCATAGAATTATGTCACTTAATAATTCTTAGAAAGGAACCTATAATAATAATAATAATAATAATAATATCGGTTCTTTTCGTACTACTTAAATAGATAGGGGTGCACTACTTTAAGTGAACTATACAGTAGTTCATTACATTACATTACACTTCAGCTGCCCATTATTGCCTCAGGATTTGATTCCAGGTACTCATTTCTATAATCTGAGTCAATCTAAGGTGATGAAAACATGCCATGATTTTACGATGTGCCTGGAAATTAAAATACTTCTACTGCTTCTACATTAGTATCCAGGGCCATCCCACTTATCTTCTGGTAGAAAAAGGAGTCCATTATGGTTGTTATTGTTGTTATTATAATCTCATTTACAATGCCATTAAGACTGACAGAAACTAAGAATTAGAGCAGCAAAATTACACAAAAAAATAAGTTCTATAAAACAAAAATGTCATATCCAGACATACAATAAATGCAAACGTACGTCACGTAGAATACTTACAGGGTTGTCTAGCTTTTCTTTTGTATGTCTAACTGCCCACCAATCAGCTGTCCATTCCCATACATTGCCAACCATATTGTACAGACCAAACGTGTTATTAAGATATGTATCGACTGGTGCAGTTCCTGCATAACCATCTTCAGCTGTATTATTTGTAGGGAAAGTACCTTGCCAAATGTTCATCCTGTAAAAAACAGACAAACGTCAAGTAATAATATGGGCTATGCACACACACACACACACACACACACACACACACACACACACATATTCAGTGACAGAGAGTGGCACAATAATTTGGGCAGACGAAAAAGCAACAAAAGCAACCACCACCAACGAAAGCAATACAGTGTGCTTTCTTAATTAACTATAAACCATTAGTGATTAGTCCCCACCACCACCAATGGGGGCTGTTGAGAGTCAGTGTCCACCACTAACAACTAAGTGATTGTGATTATTATGTATGAATTAAATTACATTGATTTGATAATTTAATTAAATCCAAGTATCAACTGTTGGCTTAGGTGGCCAGTCGAAACATTCACAGACTACAAATCCCAATCATTGGATTCGATAAAATGAGATTTCTTTTTTTGTGTTCTTTGAGTGTTGGAATCAGCCAAGAATGGCAATTCCAAAGGGTTGATGGTGGATGAGGAAATTTCTCATAAACAACTATACTCATAATAAATAATATCACACAGTTTATCTAATAAAGAAACTGTGAGGTGCCATTAAATTACTCCTAAGCTACTTCGGTGGTACACATGGGAGCCATTATTATTATATTATTAATTACAAATAAACACTTTTACTTATTTCATGTTTATTGTATTGAGTAAGAAGACTAAATTAAGTACCAATAAGTGTAAATATCAATACACAAATGTGATTTGTGAATATGGCTGAGAAAGACTTGTACTCTACTATAATTACCATGAAAGAAACACTTCATTTGCTTACTAATTTCTTTTCCTTGTTGGATTGTTTTAAAACTACAAGAACTTTTTTAGTCACTTTTCTATGCTTTTGTACAAAGAAACATCAAAAAACCTACAAGCATTGTTAAATTTTTAATCCATAGACGTATCACACAATTATATTCAATTCTGTTTTAACATACATACAGGATATTTTATTAGCCTGAACAGAAACAAAATCACTCTGGTATATTTCATTATCCTATCTTTTTTTAATGGCAATGACAACTCATTCAATTAAGTTGTTATGAACTTCAAAATATATCTCCTTAAATACAGCACTGATTTCTAAAAAAATTTTTTATAAAAGACTGTTCTATCATTTTAATGGGAAGAAAAGACTATTGTGTGGCAAAATTAATAAGAATTTAAGGAAACGGTTGGCCAAATGTTATGTGTGGAGCGTTGCTTTATACGGTGCAGAGACATGGACACTGAGGAAGGAGGATGAGAAAGGTTAGAAGCATTTGAGATGTGAGTTTGGCGAGATATGGAAAAAGTAAGGTAGGTTGATAAAGTAAGGAATGATGAAGTCTTAAGAAGAATAGGGGAAGAGAGAAGAACCCTGAAGGTAATAGAAAATAGGAAAAGGAATTGGTTAGGTCATTGTTTAAGAAGAGACTGCTTGCTTACAACTGCCATGGGGGTGTCATAGAAGGAGAAAAAAGAAGAGAGCATAGAAGAATGAAGTTGATAAATAGCATTAAAATCAGAGGGTGTTATGAAGAAACGAAAAGACTGGCATGCGATAGGACAGCTTGGAGAGCTTTTACCACTTGAAGATCTGCCTTAGGGCAGAACACCAAATAATAATATCATCAGTAAAGTTAAGATTTCTAAATAATTACCTTATTAAGTGACAAACGATATCTATCAACCTTCCTACTGCATTTTCATTTGCTGCATTGCTTGAATTCTAGTCATTTCAGAGAAGAAATGTTTACTTATGTTATGTCTTAGTATGTGAAATATCTCAGACATTTTAAAATTAGTTTTGCTAGCAAAAATTGCTTGGAGCTAGCAGATTCATTTTGTTCTTTTAAACCAATTACACACTATGGTTATGCCACATAAAGGTAGTCGCTTAAAACAAATTATTATTATAGTGTACTTAAAATAAATAGTGAAACACCACTTAGAGTCTATCACACAGTATATACAATTAAAAATTATTTGTGAACTAAAATGTAAACAAATGTGCATCAGTGGAGATTTTTGCGGTATTCACTGACAGGAGACACATCTGCAGGCTGTTTAAGCACCCCTTTAAAATCCTGCGCACACATGCCTCCTCTCATTGACATTCATCGAAACCCACATGCCTCCACCGTTGTGAAAAAAAAACATTGCAAAAGTGTTTACCCGTTACCTCATGTATAGCTGCAAGAATGGAAGGGGTTGCACGGCATCACATTCACATGATGATGCATTAATATTTGGCTTCCTACATTAGTTTAAACTTTCTTAATTAATCTAGATACCGTTCATAAATGTATATTGTTTTATACATGTATTATTATTTTACATGTTATTTAGATAGACACTATCTACCTTGTCTCCCCTGAAGCTTCGCCACTAAACATATCCACAAAATTTATTTCAGTATTTTATTACGTTTTCAAGTGAATTTAATTTTATTATTAGCAAACAGTGAAAAAAAGTTATGTAATATTTAAATTATTTATTTATCTTATGTGTGCGTGTGCAATTGATATAGGCAGTATACTTTAATATACATTAATTTCTCTGTTTGATGTCTAATTTTTATCTTATCATTTAGCTGTAAATCCTACTCCAAACAAGAACTTTAACTTCTATCACAAATGTACTCACATATATAAAAGATATCTTTTTAACAGACATTTTGACAGTTTGTAAAGACATAGTGCATAGTTTTATACCACAAAAATATGAATACAAAATAATACAGACAGAATTCAAAATGACTTTTGCGAGAGACTGTAATCAGAGTGTATCCATATTTCAGATACTGAAGTCCAGCATTTCCTAAGTATGAAAATAATCATATTATATAGTAATTATGTTATTAGAATTCCTTCAGGAGATATTTGGGAAGACAAGAAGACACTGCGCAGACTTAGATAGAGGGTCAGAACAGTTAGTTTTTTTTTTTTTTGTATACGTGGTATTAATGGCAGAATTATAATATTACTATTAACTAAATTGTACTATACTGCAATATAACAATGGAAATGATTTTTAAAATCTCATTACTCATGATGCTTCTATGTACTGACTCTACTATAAACATTTGAAAAGCTAGCGTCTTATGACGCTTGGTCATAAGAACAAGTAGATTCTCCTTTGCCAAGTGCCCATCAGTCTTCTCAGAGGCACATGCATGTGCAAATGTTAAGTTACAACTTTTAAACAGTAAATCGGTGTGTGGTCAGTTTATAGACATTATTATTGGTTTACAGAGATCAAATAGTGTTACAACGGTCACACGAATAATCTGACATTGGTCAACGGAAACAGAACAACTGATACCAGATGAAGTCATTAATTACAACTTAAATTTGACACAAACAGCAGTTATAAATAAACAAAGGTACTCTCATACAATAATTCAAGTTGCATTTGTCCAATACACAACAATAAATGCATCTTATTATAGTTTTGCACTAATCACTTTCCATTAAACTGCAATAATCACTTTGAACTGCACTTGAGTATCACCATGTCTAACTGAACTGTTTAGCCAGCCACTGGTGCCTATATTTATACCTCTGAGATTCGAGAATAATCTGTCACAATCTGGATAGGCGTCTGGAACGTGCTATAAACTGTGTCAATGTCTAACCTTGATAACACCACACAGAATGATCTCCAAACATCTGGAACAGCTTTATGCGTTGCTGCAAGATAAGCGTCTCATAGGCACTTTTGTTATTTTTGACATCAATGTAGCAACAGTATATGATTTAAAGAAGGCAGTTATATTTATTGTAATGCGCTGCCATTTTAATCACTCAGAACAGATAGATTTTGTGAAACTTGGATAAGTGGATAGTAACTGTTAACAGGAAACTGACAGATAAAAACAAAAGTGGTGATGCTACTTTTTATTTCAGGTACATATGACACTGTTTTAACCGGGCCCTTTGACTTATAAATGACACTACGTGTTGAGAATTTTTGCCACTTGCTATATAGGTAGTCGAAAACTAAGTTTAATTATCGAAACGAACAATGTGTGGATGTTACAGACCTTATGATGCTAATAGTAGTCATAGTATGCCAGATGTAAGTACATCCTGCTTTAAACACAGAATTACTTACAAAACTAGATACTAGAGTCAGTGTAATTGCAGTCCATTATGAACACATAAATAAAAATATGTAAAGTACAAACTACCCTCGCATATTTGCCAGTAATATTTATGATTAACCTATGAAGTAATGACAAGCCAATCTGGACTTTACTACTTACTTGTTAGTGATCTGATGTTTTGTTGGAAGGGTGTCAGAATTTGTTGAAGAATTTATAGCAGAGAATAACAGCAAAGCATACAAATGGCTTTAGAATTTATTCTGACAGACCTAATGTTGTTTAAAAGAAGTTAATAAGACTTTGTAAAATTTATGTAATGTGATACTGAGAACTATAATTGTAATTATTATTTTGCGCAGTATACTGTTTGAAGTTGGCTATAGAAGTTTTGTGTTTTGCTGTTTAAACTCAATCTTGTAGAGATATATACATGATATGTCCTTTTCTGGGGTTAAGTCACAGTTACGATGTTGCCTACAACGCTTCAGCAGATCCATCTCTACCATCCTCAGACAGATTCTTCCTCAAAGACTTAGGATGGAGTTATTTTCACCTAGGCTGGGCCTGTATTTACAATGAAGTGTGAGTTGAAAGGCGTGATCCTACTGGTTTGCTGTTAAAATCATATCTGTTAAGCAGATGACTTGTTTTCTGGTGTTGTGTGTCTGCTGAAAGTGTGAAGTGCCAGCTGCCACGCTGGATGAAGTCACAGGCTGTTTGTTGAGAGTGTCCAATATTTTTCAGTTTCACTTGCTCTTTTAATGATGCATTTCTGCAATATTTCCATGGCAGCCAGCACTTTCATCACATTGAAGTTGACGTTATGTCCATTCTTGGTTGTATGCTGGGGTGATGCACAAGTTTTCAGGCTTTTGTCTACCGCAAGCCTGTATTCTCTGATGTACTCACTTATGTGACAATCTAGCCCAGCAGTCGGAAACCCTGCACCCGTATGGGTAAGTGCACCCGTCTATAAGGTTTGACGTGCCCGCATACCAATTTGTAACTTTCTTTTCTTTTGAATGAAGGAACACACCCGCATTGTACAGTACTGTATTATAAAATAGTACAAGCCATTTACCGAACCGCGCTACGTCTTCCCCCAATACGACTGTCGAGCTTGTCGGCCATTGCCTATATACACGTTTCTCCCCAACACTGTAGGTCACCTACTACATAATGGAATATTCAGTGTGGTCAGTAACCGAATCCGCCGTTGTGTTGCCATAGTATTTCTTAATAGTGTGCTCATGTGTTACATTTTTTTTTATGCTTTATAATTTTTATCTAAATTCTTCATAATGAGTGGCTCTGAGCCTAGTAAAAAACCTAGTGTGTATAGTTTCCAAACTGAGTGGGAAGAAAATTACTGTTTCATTGAGATAAAGGTAAACAACAGCGACGTTTGTCTGTTGTGCAATGTCAGTGTTACTTATTAAAAAATATAATACTGAAAGGCACTTCCAAAGTAACCACGCTGTAACCTTCAACCAAAACTATCCGCGTGGTACCGAATTACGATGTAATAAAATATGAGATTTGTTAAGGACAATTATGCTCTCAACAATTGTTGTTTACGAGACCTCAAGAAAAGCATAAAATGTATAACTGCCACATCTTTAAAAATTGCTCACATTCTGGCTAAAAAGAAAACGCCTTTTACAGATGGCGAATTGTTAAAAGAAGTCTGTCTTGCTCCTGCCAAATCTCTTTTTGACGATTTTTCAAACCAGAAAGTAATAATGTCAGTCATAATCAATTTAGAGTTATCAGTATGGACTGTGTAAGAGAAGAGTTCTAGACGTTTCAGAAGACTTGAAAAGACAGTTAAACGATGATATTAATACATGTGTGTCCATTGCCTACAAATGGACGAGTCGCTCAATATCAAAGATACAGCGCAGTTAACAGTTATGATCCGAACGGTCTTTGCAGATTACTCTGCAAAGGGGGAATTTTTAGTTATGATTCCTCTGAAAGAGAGAACAAAAGGTGAGGATATTCATCATGTAACGGTACAAACCTAGGAGATTTTGTAAATTAAAACTGTTCAATTTTAATTCAACCAAGAATATATGGTGAATGGATTATAGCGTCGAGACCGTCGCTGTGAGGTACAGGCATGTAAAGTTGTCAACGAGGGCGCGTATTCGCCCACAAGAGCGCGCACAGGCGGCCAATGTTCTCAGACCTTTGGTCACGTTTGAATAAATTCCTCAGCGCTGTGTGCGCAGAGAACAAAGACAGTCGGCAAATAACATCTCAACATAACGGACGCGAGTAGGTGTGTGTGTCCGCCGTCTGGACACAGTTTCCATCTCGCCCGTTTATAAAAAATGTGAAGAAAACAGTGTTTTTTGTTATGAGGTGGCGGCTGCGGCCGGTTGAATACAATAGGCTCGCGAGCCGAAAATCTTCAAACCTTAAAAAATGTGGTTTAAATTATGATTTAAAGTGGTATAAAAAAAAATGTGAGAACTAATTTCGGACATTTGAGTGAATAAATCCACCGAGTGCAACACATGGTCGACCAGAACGTACAGAGAAGTAACAGTGCAACTTTCTTCTTAATTTCTTTTCCCATAATTATGTTAAATTTTATAACGTTCTAAATCTAAAGAAAAGGGGAATTTAAATAATGTATGAATGAGTGTATGAGCAATTACTGGGTTGTCTTAGAAAATAGAGATACAATAGTTTAAGTTGTTTTTTTTTTCAATATGTGTTTTTCCTAGGAACATGGTAATAAACAATATTTTTTATTATTTTAAAAAAATAAAAAAAAGAGCAATAAAAATGAATAACAAATAATTTGCAAGAAAGAATATAAAAGAAATGTGGCATTTGTCTAATAAAAAATTAAGTTGACTAACAATTACAATGAGAGTAGAGTTCATTGATAAAACAACCCTAAATCACTTATAGGTAACGAGTTCACATGAAGACTCATGGACCCGATAAAGGTACGGGATTTTGTGTATGTTTATTGAATATTATTTTTTTGTTCTTATAAACGTGTAACGTCTCAATGGCACAACCGAACAGGCACAGTTTGTACAAATTCACAGTTTGTACAGACCATGTCTACTCGTGAATAAGTGATTTAGTGGTTGAGGCGCAGAGTGCGTAAAAAATTACGAAAAACGATGTCATGTTAGAGTAGGTTATACGTAAGTAATACCTATACTAGTGAATAATACTTAATGAATGTAAAATAAGGATTGTTGAAATAGATGATAATTTCATAATTTCAAAAATGGCAGGAAATAATGAAAATAATATAAGCGAAATAATTAATTTTAATGAATCAGCTGTCATGGGTAACCTTGGAGTTCATTCAACTCCGAATGTGGGTCAAGAAAATAAAATAAAAGAATTAAGTATTACAGACGAATTACAAGTCACAGATGATTCGAGGATTCAAATAACCCCAAAATTAACTAGGGAAAGTAATAAAAATAATGACGAGAATGTCAGCTTCACTGAGAGCAACTTAAGCGAGACCGAATCAATGATTATGAGCGGAGTAAATGCTAAGTCGACACCTACAGTCAGTAAAGTGTCGTTAGATGATCTGTTAAATTTTATGAAAGCTCAAGATGTTAAAAGTGAAAGTAGGCTTAATGAAATAAGTAGTAACTTAAAGGTTTTTTTATATATTGTAACATGACATAAGGTAGTGAAGATCCAGTGATATTTAACTATAAAAATAAAAAGCTGAAGATAAAAATAAGAGGCAAAAACTTATAAACTCAGCGATCAATAACCCAGTAACCCAAATGACAAATGACTATTAACCTGACAATGACCTGACACAATAGATCGGATAAATACCAAAGGAACCACGAGACAATGAAGAAGCAGCCGAGACCTAAGTGTAATCAAATAATCCCAAATAATGACCATTATATTGTAATTTAAATAATGAACTGATATAATTGTAGTAGATGAAATTTACCTAGGGTAATAAGGTTAATGGAAAGTAACAATGTCATGAATATTTTATTGATAAAAGAATGTACTTATAATATAAGGTAGGGAGTTAGAAACTAAGCATACCCAAATTAATAGTGATGATAATGGTCAAAGCCAATAAACGATGCTTTGAGCCAAACAAAAGCAATAATTAAATAATAACCAAAAGTGATCAGAGTGATTTGAAAGTAAACTAGTTATTCATGACCCATAATCACACAGTGATATCAGAATAATCAGACAAACCGTGTGAATAAATAAGTGAGTGAATTAAAAATGTGTGTAAAAATAAATATATTTAGTATAGCATGTAATGGAAAAAAGTGATAGTGATAATAAATAAAGAAACCTTCCAGGAAGGGAAAAGTGCAGTGGGGGTGCAGAATAAAGTATTTTATAAGCAGACTATAATAAGGTAGCTAAACAATCTTTGATAAACTTTACGTTAGCAAGTAAGATTAAACTGATTGTGCTATTATGAATTTAGGTAATAGGAAATCAGAATTATAAAATAAGGTAAAAATTAAGTTATTAGAATGAATAGTAAGATAAGAAGGACAGACACTGTATTTAAGTGAAGGGATTAGTAAGTAAGACATATCGAGTAAGGTACAGTTTAACAGTAGTATTATAAGAGTTTTGTTATTGTTCAAAAAACCATAGAATGTAGTAAATTATAAGATAAGCAAGATAATAGTAAAAAACAGAAAAGGTAGTTAAAAGTTATTTCAGGCTAGAACCTGGCAAGGAATATTTTTATAATAAGAGGTGGAGTTAGGAACACTGATGTTTATTGCTTGTTTTGTTTATAAAATTGTATTAGAATTACCAAATATAAAGGTAATATGTTATTAAGAAATGTTAGATGGGAGTAGAATAAAATCTAGGCTCTAGGCCTAACTGTTAAATAAAAATTTAGTAGATTTGAGAACAAATAATAGTCCAAAGTTAAAGCACAGTATACCAAATGGTTAAACAAATTAAGTGAGTATTCCTAATACCAAAATATATGAATAACAACCAATTTTGAATAAAATATATGTAAAATATAAATGTGAAAAATAATGAAAATGTAATTAGCTATTCAAAAGTGGGCATGAGGGATGTCAAAATGACCCTTATGAAAAATTATGAACAATGGTACTCATGCAATAACCCTAGCTATTAGTATAAGATAGAAATCTTCATTTGAAGATATTTTGGTAAAATTATACTAAAAAAGACGTTAAAACATAACAATGATTTAAGTTAATGACCAATGAGAATTAGCATAATTTATTAGGTAACCATAGCAACCAGAAATTTATTGCCAACAAACCGTTAGATTTTCGTTACTGTATTATTGACCGACGCCGAGAGTGGATCGAGTAGCTCTCACACTAAAACTTTATTACTAAAGTAAATTTTAAATCAATTTAAACCAAAGGAAGACAATAACAACAGTCCAGGGAATCCTGAATAGAATTTTGTTTAATAAAAATTATCAACGAACCATAATTATCCGAGGAAGCCGGGAAGACGCAGCGAAGAAGAGAGACGACGACGGATCCCTAATGAAGATCATCGGGACATAGATCAATAGAAGAAGACGGACGATCACAGAAGGAGTGCGAGGCCGGAGTCAGCGAGGAAAACCGTCGGGACGAGAGAAATAAACTTCTGGAGAATAGAAGAAGACGACATCTCAGGAGTTATCCGGAACAAGAAGACGACATCAGGATCTTCAGCGGAAAATCGATGAGTATAAACATAATCCCATTATCGAATTCAAAATTTTTTGGTCAAAATTAATAAATAACTATTTCACTTCACTGATCACTATTCCGATTTAGAACTAAATGCTTTGTTAAAATCACTATTTAAACTTTAATCAATCAATAATTATTAAAAGCAAAATATAATAAATAATTAACAAACCTTTTTAATGGACGAAATTTAACCTAACATTTTACTAAGTTTCATTGGTAATTACTTACTTGAATAGGATAAGATATTAATTTTTTTGTGTAACTAGTATTAAGGATTGTTATAAATTTGTGTGTCTTAGCCGTAAGTATATATTTCTGTAGCCGAAAGGACTTATTAACACCCCTGAGAAAAAACATTTTAATCGTAAACTAACGTTAACCGACGAGACGGTTTTGTGTATAAACACTGGAACTGAGCAAGTACCAACCGAACAAGTGTAATAGCCGGTGCAAAAAATAAATTTGATGTATCATAAGGTAATTGAAATCTTCTAAAGTGTCAATAAATGTTCTCACTCTGCAATTCTGTATGTTTGATTCAATTAATTTACAATAACAACTAAGAATTTATTGAAGTGAAAGCGTCAAAGCAAAACATTAGCCAAGTCGACACTGCAGAAAGGCGTGCGCCAATCAGGTGGCGAGGCGGCAACATTTGAATACAACAGAGAGAAATACGGTTTACCCATAAATGATAAGAGAAGTTACAATTTGACCTATTAAACACAAATAACACTAATTATTAATTATTACAAACCACATAAAGATTCTATTACAAATTGACGCTCACAACAGTTGGGCTTTTCGTTTATGTTAAAACAAATAAATTAAATACCCCATAAACATCTTCGTTACAAAGTGACGCATCCAAAGTGGGGCAGAATAAAAACACGCATTCTACGAATTTATTAAATACAAATTCCCCCCCATTAAGGGTTATTTTACAAAGTGGCGCCCAACGTGGGGCTAGAATAGTTAAGGAAACATACCTTTAAACTTTACAGATTCTAGCGGCGACTACGGAAATGGAACGGGCTGAACACAACACCAGATACCAGTTTAAGCTACGCGAAAAGGAGGCGGAAGAGGAAGCAGGGAGATTAAAAAAGGAGATCGAGAAAGGTGCCAGAATGGAAGAAAAGAAGATAACTTCAGTGGAAGATGTAGAAGAGTTATTAATTCCTGTAGAGACAGATGAAACCACACTAAGGGAGGAAATATTACCTCCGACAGAACTAATAAGAACTGCGGGAGGAACGAAATTAGATGATCTGATGAAAATTATGATGGAACAGTTCGGAACAATAAATGACAATTTCAAGAACAGGAAAAGAAATTGGACAGCACCTAGAGAGAAATGAAGGAGGACAATAAAAAATTATTACAACAAAATAAAGAGGAGTTGAAAAAGGAGATGAATGAAAAACTGGACAGCACTAAAGAAGATTTAAGGAAGACCATTCATGGAAATATCGAAGCATTGAATGAAACCTTAAGACAGAAAATCGAGGAGGATAATAAATTGATCAGTGAAAAAATAGAAAAGAGTAATGAGAAAACCAGTGAAGCCTTGAGACTAATGAAAAAGGATATTTAAAAATTGAACAATAAAATCGATAATAACAGTGAAGCCATACAACGACAATTAATAGCGTACCGTAAAGAAGTAAAGCAGACAAAAACGGAGATGAATCAGAGATGGGAAGAAACAAATTACAAAACCGATCAGATCAAGGAAACATTAGATAAGGGTTTCAAGAAGGTGAATGAAACACTAGAAAGAGTTTCTGAAAGTATTAAAGAAACATTGAACGAGAATGGGAAACCGGGAAATAAGAAAATAGAAGATAGTAGGAAGGAAACAAAAACTACAGAAGACAAAAGCATACTATTATCTGAGAATAAAAATAACAGTACTAAGGAGAAGAATGAATACTTGGAAATGAAGACCAAGGAAATAAGAAAAATATATAGAAAGAAAATAATAAATACCAGAGAAGAATTGGAGATGATGAAGAATGGACTACTTGAGATGTTTAATATACCAATTGACGGCCAAAATGAAATGATGAATTTTAAAAATAATAGAAGGAACTTACTAGAAACTTTAGAAGGGAATCACTACAAAATAGTGTGTAACAGGATAAGAAGGAGAAGACACTTAATAGACAGGCGCAATTCAATATCAACGGTAGCATCTACAATGGAAATAGCATTGACCTATTCGTTGTACAAACAAGACAATGAAATGATTGAGATAGGAACGGAAGCCAGTGAGAATTCTATGACAGAACCATTTAAATACAGAATAATAGCAAGAAAGTGGACACAAACAGAAGTCATTATGGAGACGACAGCAATCCGAACAGTAGCAATTCATGTGATCATGGACCATGGTTAAACCAAGTGCAGAGGAACACTGAGAAATGGGACTGATTTTAAGTAAACCGACCAGGCAAACCAATTAATGTATATAAATGAGAAGATTAACTTATAAGAAAAAAGGAGTGTATATAACAGGGTCCATTGTACAGTAAAATAAATACCCTATCTCATAGCAAAAGACAACAAAAACAATACCTATGTCATCAGTGAGATCACAACTAAGAAAATAAAAGGGACTTACAACCAGTCTTCTTTAAAAAAGTATTATAAACCAGTGTCAGGAAATTAAAGAGAATTTTGAAAGTAACAATTATCAAAATTCAAAAATAAATGTAAGCACAACTTACAATAAGTATTTGATTGGAACTATTATTATTATGAATGAAAGGGAATTTAGAAGAAAGATAAGCTAAATTCAAAACAAAGTAAGGCCAAACTTACGACCAAGTGTGAAACAAAATGTGTAAACCCATGTAATTTTGAAAATATGTATAATGAAATATCATAAAAATTGAGATAAAATAATAAAATGTTACACAAATAATGATGACGCTACATAACATCATTAACTAACCCTATCACAAAAGGGAATAATAAAAATTAATGTTTCACAAAAGAAAAGACAAGACAATCAAATAAAAAATAAGTCTGGCATATTAACTGAACAATTAACGAAAAAATATAAGTGAGCCAGAAACCAGCTACGATGTTAATTTTAAATATCAATGAGCATTAAAGTGATGACAAATAAAATCACTACCATATAAAATAAGCTAATAAAACAATGCAAAATGCCTATTAAATATCGCCGTAAGCTTAAACGAAGGAATCCAAATAAGTTACTGAGATGAGAAAGTCATGAGATGTATAAAAGAGAGAATAATTAATCCCAAAAGTGTTTTATTGTATTAATATTATGTGAGTCGGAAATGAACGACTATTATTATGATTATTATGAATATTATTGTGATTTTTTTTTTTTTTTTTATAAAATTGCTAAACTGCTATAATTGTTTTTATTATTTAGACAAAGCTTTTCGTCATTACTGACATCTTCAGGTCTTAAACAACGACCTTCAGGTCATTGTTTAAGACCTGAAGATGTCAGTAATGACGAAAAGTTTTGTCTAAATAATAAAAACAATTATAGCAGTTTAGCAATTTTATAAAAGAAAAGTAAGGATGGCTGCTAATTTAAACAATACGAAGAATATTATGTGATGATTTTATGTTGAGATACGTCCAACAATTATTTATGTTATTGAGCAGATATGCAAGGCCTCTGAACTCAAGATGTGTATAAATGGATATCAGAGTAATAGAGCCACACGTGCCCTCTGGCTAGTACCAATTTATATGAAGGAGAGAGAAGAAAAATTTTAGGGAAATATAACATAAAAGGGAATAATAAAGAAAGAAAATGATACCAATTATCATATTATGAACCATGACTTAATAAAGAATGAATACAGAAGAAGTAGCGATTGATGATTTCCTGAATAATAACAACTTGATAAAATGAACTATATTGATGATTTCAGAAAAAATATAATAATCTATGTTTCGAAATAATCAATTTTGGTGGCGATGCATTATGTAACATGACATAAGGTAGTGAAGATCCAGTGATATTTAACTATAAAAATAAAAAGCTGAAGATAAGAATAAGAGGCAAAAACTTATAAACTCAGCGATCAATAACCCAGTAACCCAAATGACAAATGACTATTAACCTGACAATGACCTGACACAATAGATCGGATAAATACCAAAGGAACCACGAGACAATGAAGAAGCAGCCGAGACCTAAGTGTAATCAAATAATCCCAAATAATGACCATTATATTGTAATTTAAATAATGAACTGATATAATTGTAGTAGATGAGATTTACCTAGGGTAATAAGGTTAATGGAAAGTAACAATGTCATGAATATTTTATTGATAAAAGAATGTACTTATAATATAAGGTAGGGAGTTAGAAACTAACCATACCCAAATTAATAGTGATGATAATGGTCAAAGCTAATAAACGATGCTTTGAGCCAAACAAAAGCAATAATTAAATAATAACCAAAAGTGATCAGAGTGATTTGAAAGTAAACTAGTTATTCATGACCCATAATCACAAACAAATTAAGTGAGTATTCCTAATACCAAAATATATGAATAACAACCAATTTTGAATAAAATATATGTAAAATATAAATGTGAAAAATAATGAAAATGTAATTAGCTATTCAAAAGTGGGCATGAGGGATGTCAAAATGACCCTTATGAAAAATTATGAACATGGTACTCATGCAATAACCCTAGCTATTAGTATAAGATAGAAATCTTCATTTGAAGATATTTTGGTAAAATTAGACTAAAAAAGACGTTAAAACATAACAATGATTTAAGTTAATGACCAATGAGAATTAGCATAATTTATTAGGTAACCATAGCAACCAGAAATTTATTGCCAACAAACCGTTAGATTTTCGTTACTGTATTATTGACCGACGCCGAGAGTGGATCGAGTAGCTCTCACACTAAAACTTTATTACTAAAGTAAATTTTAAATCAATTTAAACCAAAGGAAGACAATAACAACAGTCCAGGGAATCCTGAATAGAATTTTGTTTAATAAAAATTATCAACGAACCATAATTATCCGAGGAAGCCGGGAAGACGCAGCGAAGAAGAGAGACGACGACAGATCCCTAATGAAGATCATCGGGACATAGATCAATAGAAGAAGACGGACGATCACAGAAGGAGTGCGAGGCCGGAGTCAGCAAGGAAAACCGTCGGGATGAGAGAAATAAACTTCTGGAGAATAGAAGAAGACGACATCTCAGGAGTTATCCGGAACAAGAAGACGACATCAGGATCTTCAGCGGAAAATCGATGAGTATAAACATAATCCCATTATCGAATTCAAAATTTTTTGGTCAAAATTAATAAATAACTATTTCACTTCACTGATCGCTATTCCGATTTAGAACTAAATGCTTTGTTAAAATCACTATTTAAACTTTAATCAATCAATAATTATTAAAAGCAAAATATAATAAATAATTAACAAACCTTTTTAATGGACGAAATTTAACCTAACATTTTACTAAGTTTCATTGGTAATTACTTACTTGAATAGGATAAGATATTAATTTTTTTGTGTAACTAGTATTAAGGATTGTTATAAATTTGTGTGTCTTAGCCGTAAGTATATATTTCTGTAGCCGAAAGGACTTATTAACACCCCTGAGAAAAAACATTTTAATCGTAAACTAACGTTAACCGACGAGACGGTTTTGTGTATAAACACTGGAACTGAGCAAGTACCAACCGAACAAGTGTAACAGCCGGTGCAAAAAATAAATTTGATGTATCATAAGGTAATTGAAATCTTCTAAAGTGTCAATAAATGTTCTCACTCTGCAATTCTGTATGTTTGATTCAATTAATTTACAATAACAACTAAGAATTTATTGAAGTGAAAGCGTCAAAGCAAAACATTAGTCAAGTCGACACTGCAGAAAAGCGTGCGCCAATCAGGTGGCGAGGCGGCAACATTTGAATACAACAGAGAGAAATACGGTTTACCCGTAAATGATAAGAGAAGTTACAATTTGACCTATTAAACACAAATAACACTAATTATTAATTATTACAAACCACATAAAGATTCTATTACAAATTGACGCTCACAACAGTTGGGCTTTTCGTTTATGTTAAAACAAATAAATTAAATACCCCATAAACATTTCGTTACAAAGTGACGCATCCAAAGTGGGGCAGAATAAAAACACGCATTCTACGAATTTATTAAATACAAATTCCCCTCCATTAAGGGTTATTTTACAATATAAAAACACTTGGTAAGTTTCACAAATTTTTTAATTAACTCTGACAGCTGTTTTGACTAGCTAAGCCATTGTCAAAGAGCGAGTGAATGAAATTACTGAACACAGGATGTTAGTGGAGTGTAGGTGAACATCTGTTTAGGGCATATCTGGAACATCTGTGTTGTGATGGCGAGGGGAGGGGGAGTGTGTGCATGAGACAAGGTAAGGTCAGGTGTCTTTGAAAACTAAATACAATCATGAATCCAAAATATAAAATTAACTGAACTAAATATAAACTGAATGCAAAATTTAAAATAATGATGAACATTCAAAATAATATAAAATAAACTAAACTAAATAACAGATTTTAATAAAGGGGATACACAAAATTCAGTCTGTTCATTGGTTAAATTTTTGTTATTTTTTATTGCTTTTTTAATTTCTAAAATTTCTAACAAATCCATTTTTTTACCTTTTTGTATGTTGTGGAGTAGTGTTATGTTTTTTTGTGTCTATGAAGTGATTGTGTTGTAAGCAATGATCTGCAAAACCTGTATTAGATGTATTGGTTAAAATCGCCTTCTTATGTTCAGAAATGCGATGTTTCAGAGCACGGCCACATTGTCCGATATAAAATGGCATCGCATTCTGCGCAGTGTATTTCATAAACTCCATTTTTCTCCAGTGTGTTAGATTTTTCTTTATTATTGACTAGTAGTGAAAAAAGATTACGTTTGTTTACTGATACCATGTTAAGACCATGGTTTTTTAACCTATTCTTAATCTTATCTGTTATACACGGATCCGTATCAGTAAACAAACGTAATCTTTTTTCACTACTAGTGAATTTTTCCCGAGTATATGGTGAAACAGAGGTTTCACAAGTGTTTTATGGGGCCAAGGTTCCTCCGGTAGTTGTGTGGGAGACATGGTGTCTCAAGATGGTCCCCTAGTTTTTTGTGGTTTACCTGGTGAAGCCAGGAGAGGTAATAAGGATTTTGTTGTGCCCTTTGCGTGGTATGAAATAGGTCAATGGGGTTGTGACAGGCGTTATGATGATGAGAGATATTTAGAGAGAGAGTTGTTTGTAGAGAGGGAGATAGAGATATTCACGTTAAGTAGGAGTTATAAAGAGTTGAAAGAGAGGTTAGAATTGGGAAAAATAGACGATATGAAATGCTTACCTTGTGAAATAGATATAGATGATTATTTTGATGATACCGTTGTAGATGATAGACACTTACCTTATGATGTGATGAATATAGTGAAGGAATATGATGATAGAACGTACCTTATGTTAACAAAAAATACAGACAGTGACAAGACGAAAACTAATGATGTAGACAGGTTATATGATTTAATAATAATGTGGGATAACCAGTAGATTATTATGTGGGTTTTACGGAACAATTTGAAATATTAACAGGTTATTATATAAATAACAATGATGTAAGGAGTATAATTAAAGATGATAATTGTTATGTAAAAGTAAGACTAGTTTATGATGATGGGGGTAAATAAATAATAAGTGAATGGACATTTTAATTATTTTAGTTTATGGTGATGACCGGGCTAACTTATGAAATGAGGTGTGGTAAACAGAAAAATAATGATGAAAAAATTGTAAATAAACTTATAGTGAAATTAAATGTGTTTGTGTTGTAAAACGTATTTTATATAAACAATGTGTGTATGTAGTAGAAATTGATTTAATAATAATAATAATAATAATAATAATTTTAGCAGACTAAATAAATAATGAGAGTTTGTAATAAATGAATTGTAATTGTTTTGGAATAAGGTAATTAAAATAACTTGTGTTTTAAATAATTGATTGAATTAAATAATTCAAGATGAATTAATTGATTAATTGAAAATGTTGTATAAATAAATTTTGATAATGAATTTAAATGATGTTTCTGAGATTTGAACTTTAAAATAAATAATTAATGAATAAATGTAAAATGTGTTTAGTTGTGGAGTCATATGATTGTTATAATGTTTCAGAAGATACATGGAGTTAGGTACACTATATTTGTTGTAATGAATGTTCATAATTTTGTGTCTATGACAGGAATCATGTGTTTATTCAATTGAGTGATGTAATGTAAGTATGAAATTTATAATGCAATTTAAATAAAGTAAAAAGTTTATTGTTCGAATAATAAATTTTAAATGAGTTAAAAGGTAATTAAATTAATTTGAGGTAGTTATGAGTTTTCTAGTGTAGTTTACAATGGTTAATTTAATGTAAAATGTTGTAAAAGTTGGAGTTTGGGTGATAATTATTTCAATAAGGCATCCAAGTCAGTCAGAGTTAATTTTAAATGGCTATTGAACAAAATACAATTTTTGGAAGAAAAAGTAATACAGAAACGGGTCAGTAGTAGGGACACAGTAGCGATAGGGATTGTACGTAGAAACAGGGAGAATAATGTAATTGGAGAGTAAATAGATGGTGGTGAAATTTTGTAATGAGGGTGGAGGTGTACGGAGTCCTCAACGACAGGCGTTGTGGCGGGAGGTGAATAGTTTTAAATGGGGTTTGGCGGAGTTATCTGGGAAAGGGCCAGGAACTAATAAGCGAATGAGTATACGGGAAAGGAACACACATCCTACGTACAAAGAGGGTATCAGATATTATGAAATAAGAGGAGAATGATTTAAGGTGAGTTAGAGAATTAGTGGAGGTAAATATTGTTGAGAGATTGGTGTCACCCTATGCAAATCTGTAAATGGTTGTTACAAGGAAGAAGGGGGGTAAGGTTATATATTAATGCCCTTTTCAGTAAATCAAATCATTGTGAAGAACTGAGAATCACCCAAACCAATTGATAATGAAAATGATTAATAGAAATTCATAATTGAAATGTAATAATAAAATGTAACAAGATAAAGAGTTAATAGAATTTGAAACTCAACCTAAAATTGAAATGTTTGTTATTTTATTCAGATGCAAATTAAATGTTTATTTTAATGGAAGTAGGGAGAGTAAATTCTTTTTATTAAATTGTAAATTAAATTATAATTAAAGATTCAATCGTTAGTTAGTGATAGACTGTGTAAGTAGGAATAGATTAGTTAGGTGAACAAGTAAATATTTTGTTGTACTCACTATTTTATGTTAATGAATGTCACAAGTAAGAGAGAAAATGTATGATGTTAGAACACATAATCAAGACTAGGAACGCCATTTAATGAAAATTGTAAATTTTAAAGGTAACTATATCAAACATATATATTTTACTTGTGATTCCCCAACTTTCGGGCGGTCACGTAGTCACCGAACCCTGACCATGGATTTGGATTATTGGTAGCAAGTGTGGTTCGGCAGATTGTATCCTAGCCATACTTGTTATTATTTTCAAAATTGGTGAATTTAGAAATTAACCGGGGGATAAATTCACGGGAATCACCAAACTATGGAACAGCGGCTATCATCATAGGGGGTGGTAGTGCCGTGGTAAGGGTGTGTAAATAAGTAAATAATATTTAGTCGGCTTACTGGTGTCCTCGGACATCAGTAATGCCGAATTTTTCATAACGCTGAACCAAGAACGGTATGGGCAGCGTCTATACCCTATATATATATATATATATATATATAATGTATATATAGTATATATATTATAATGAACCTTCACTCGTCATTCTTATATTAATTCTGTAAAATGTAGAAGTGTCAGAGTGTAACTTGTGTATGTGTGTCTTACCAATTCGTCCTCTCTCGGTAACGTAACTTACGATGCTTGAGTCCGTTGCGAACGTACGGATAACCAGGTATCGTAGTCCTGACCTGAGGTTCACGAGGAGTGTATAATTCCCGGGTGGCGCCAAATTGTTTATTTAAAACAATTAAAAATGTATTGTTATCAGCAGTTCCACTCAGGCGGTGTGGAGAATTCAATTTGTCCCGCCGCTTATCGATTTGTATGATGAAGCCAGCAGTTTACTGTATTCGCTGCTTGAGCGCTAGTCACCACTTCATAGACGTCCGCTATAATTTATAATATTAAGAATACACCTTCCTACTAAAAATAAAACACATTTGATATACACAGTATTGATTTATTAACGATTGGTTATTACTGTTTTCATTGACACAAGCTATATTTGATTTCTTATATAATTTTGCACCGGTTATTTATCTATGAGACAAGCTCTCTCTGGGTTTAACAAATCGATTTTGAACGTAACAGTGAAACACTATAAGTTACTGCAAATAATAAAATACTACTCGAGTCCCAGTTCGGGTCCACTGAAACACTATAAGTTACTTCAAATTCAGGATTTCAACATGGGTTGTTCAAATTAAATCAACTCTTACCTTTGGTTGCATTTTCCAGGGTCTTACAGACGAAAATCCACTGCAGACAAGGTTATCTGGGTTTAAGTGCAAAATGATTATGCTAATGCATTTTATACTGTCTAAAATCACATGCTTATTTTTTATTTAAAAAAAAACTCACATCCTTCTTTTACATTCTACGAAAGGTTGTACAACTCTTTTATATCAATATAAAATCATGAATTTAATTCTTATCCCTATAAGTTTTTTAACTACAATTATAAATGATTTTACGGTATACCGATTTTACTGGCTGGATATGAATATATTAAATGCTGTAACGAACCAGTACGTAACCTTTACACACACATACACACTCTTGCTTTTACATTAATGTTTGAATAAAATCCCTTCCCTTAGAGATCTCGTAATAATAGTTAGGAATTTTGCGACTGTTCAATTTTGTGATTAGCAGAAAATGATTTAATAAATACTCAGCCTGGTTGTAGACCTGGTCCAATTTGTGGAAGCACTTTTTTTTCCGCACTTCGAAAGTCACTTGAAGTTATTTAGAGTTACTTTGTCCTTCGTCTATCGTTAATTGCTTGCGTATTTTCAAACCGGTTTGTTTAAGTTCAATCACTCGAACATTTCACGTTTAACAATTCAGTCGGCCGACTTTACTTGTAATTAAGTACTTAGGTGGTTAATTTTTTCTGGCCGCGCACTACACTGTTTATACTTTTTTATACAAGTTTTATTTCTGTAGTACTATTTAGTACATTAATGCTTGAATGGATAGGCCGACTAATAATTACGGTCTATCTTACACCCCCGAGGCCACTGTTTTCTTTTAACGAACTTTTAACTGCTCTGACTAATGTTCATGCACTGGTGACAACATGGCCCCCACATCCTGAAGGGGGCCCCCAGGCCAGGATCTTTGGCGGGCCCCCCCTACCTACCGCTAAGTTTAAGGGCAGTGTAATGTTCTACAGGATTTAGGATAAAATAAGTCAGTTTAAATGATGACACAAAAGTAATATTTATATTTATTTAAAAAAACTCTATGGATTTACATAATAAAAACTTACAATAATATAAAAAATTATCTCAAAGTATATTTTCTAGCTTTTGTCGATGCAAATTTTTCAATAACTTCAGTAAAATCAACTTGCTTAGCTAAATCATTTTCGATGCACAATATTGCTAGATGATTAAGTCGCTATTGACTAGTTGTGCTTCTTTGCCATGTTTTCAATGAATTTGCCAGTCTGCTGAACAATCTTTCAGCAGAAGAACAGTAACTGGTACTGTACAAAACAGTTTAATGGCGAGACAGACATTGGCAAATATACCTTGCAGTTTTTTGTCGTAAATTGCATTCAGAAGTCTAATTGGGGTTCTTTCAGTACCGAAAACTGTCTTGTGAATACTTTTAAGGTGAAAGATTTCGTGCAGAAAGTCTTCTGACAAATCTTTCACATATGTATTTACAAGGTTTGCTGCTTTTGCGGTAAGTTGACCGTCTAAGTTCTGGAAGCTCAAAATGGGTGAGAATAATTCACATATGGTATCTGCTGCTTCAAATCGTGTCATTAAATCATTGATAATAAAATCCAATACTGGGTAAACTACGGAAATTCTGAAATCTTGTTCAGGTTCTATAGAAATTTTTCGGTTTTCGGGAAATTGAGGTTGCACTCCTACTGCTTCAGCAACTACTTTTGTTTCTTGAACAACACTTTCCCACGAGTCACGTAAGTGCTGCATCTCTTGCACTAAGTCTCTTATAAGTGCGGTCTCGACATCAAGAGATATTCATTTACTTTGTATGACAACGTTCTTGTTGTCAATACTTGCTAATATTTTGTGCCAAAACACTGTCATTAGCAGACCTTTATAAGATCTGAAATATTTTTTTAGGCCTTTAGTTGTGTTCAGTGCTGAAGGAGTTAATCCTGTAGCCATCTCTCCAAGAATGACATCTAACACAGCAAGTTCCGGTATGCCGGGATAATGTTTAACAATTGGGCGCACAGCTTGAATTCTTTCACTCCACCTTGTTTCTGAAATACTTTGAAGAGATAATGTTACGTGTTTTTTCAATACTTCCCAGTGTGCAGGACTGTGAGCGAACAAAGAGTAGAAGTTTTCTATATTCCCGAAAAACGTTATAACATCTGGGTTGAGCTTTGCAGCGTTGACTCCTACGCGATTCAATGAATGTGCTCTGCAGGGAGAGAACAAGGCACATTTGTTCTTTTCTAAGATGCGGGATTTAACGCCGTTTATTTCGCCATGCATATTTGCGCCATTATCGTAGCCTTGCGAACGCAATCATGGAGAGGTATATTGTTTTTTCCAGAGTTGCAAGTATTTCTTCAGTTATTTTTTCTCCAGTTTTTCCAGTAAAATTCATGAACTCAATGAAACGTTCATTCACTTCGAATTCGTTTCAGTCTTGGTTTTGGGATATGTGTCTGAGAATTAGGACGTTTTATTCACTGTGAGAAATATCTGGTGTTGCATCTACTATTATTCCGTAGAAAATTGCGTCTCTTCTTTGGTCAAGAATGGTTTGGAGAACTTTGTCTGCACAAAGGCCAATAAACTCATTTTGAGAATACCATGACAAATAATGTGCATGTCCTTTCATACTTTTACCTTCCACCTGATTTTGTTGAACTTTAGCGAGATGTTGTCGTGTCACTTCATCGTACTTTCCAATCAACTCTAAAATTTCTAAAAAAATTCCCATTATGAACATCTCCAATCTTTGTGTTCTCTCCTTGAAAAGCTAAACCTCTAGATGATAAAAATAATGTTACGTCTACAAAAATTAAAAATTAAAAATCGCAAGAGTAAAGTGGCACTTCCGATTACCCGATTTTAGGATGGACGAAAAAATGTACGCGGTTCCAAGAAAAAAATGAAGTAAACATACCTGTAAAAACTTTTGGCGCGCCGGCGAACAAAACAATGAAGTAATACACTAACCACGTGGCAGATCACTTTCAAACTGAACATAAACATTCAGCAGAGCTTATCCCACAGATATTCACATACCGTAAACATTCGTAAGTAAACACGCATTGTATAGGCAAACATCAGCTGTTTTTGTTACTTTTCAAGGCTTCCAGAGAGGGCAGCACTAATCACAAAGCATTTCTAACGATGTCATACCATACGGACAATGTTGTCGAATACCGCAGCAAACGGAGACGTTTTTTAAACGATGTGGACTATAGACAAATTGCTCAGCGAACGGAGACAAATTTATTCGACTACAGTCGAATTACGCGGCGAAAGGGTTATTAATTCTTCCACTGGCAATAATGAAATTAAAGCGTATTCATGTCCACATGGGTGAAGCCGCGGGAAAAAGCTAGTATTTTATAAAGAAGTCGCTTTTTGTCTTCTGTTCATCTGACTTAGCTATCCGACCCACCACGCCGGGCCCCCCCTAATCCCGGGCCCCCAGGATAGAGCCCCATCAGCCCCCCCCTTGTGGGGCCATGGGTGACAATCTGCATACTGTGATTCACAAGGACTGCTGCTGGGGCAGTTACGTAATACGTCTAGACAGTTGTTTAGGCTGACAGTGTATGTTGTACTGGGGCACCACACAGGTGGAAATTAACAATTGAAAATTAAAACTGATTTGATATAAAATAAAATTGAAACTGGGGTAGCACACAATTCTGTACCGTTACAATACCCCCCCCCCCCCCCAATAAGAGATTGGATGCCGAAGCATACAAACTCTTATTGCCTAAAACCTAAGAGGATCAGTGAGGATATGGCGCCACAACCCCCCTGAACTCTTTACTAAAATCATGGGTACTTACCCCCCTAGTCCGGCGACTGTGGCAGCACCCATCCGACTTTACTGGACTTCTCTGTACGAGATCCCAACACCATAAGCTCGGACAGATACCCGCCCCAGTATCACCTGACTCTAAACATTTGATTAAAATTTAATAAACGGCCTTCCATCACTCCATATCCCACAACCGATTTGTTTCCTCTTAGCCGTACTGGTTCATTGACAAAGTACTGGTTCATTTTTTAGTGTAAAATATAATGTGCATTTGACTACATTGTAATATAGCTTCTAAATTGTCCAACAGTTACCTGGATCAATTATATTTTAACTATCAGGCCCATCGGCTCTTCTTCAACAAGTTACATGGTTCAACAATATGGCTTAACCCTAGAAAATACAGTGTTAACCAAACAATATAAGTTTACACTAGTACATATACGTTCCAGTCAAATTAAATAATGTTCCCCATACAATATTGCCCAGCCAAAATAACAACAATTATACAAGTTATCCTTAATTTCTATTGGTGAATATACAATTTCTATTATATGAACAGTTATATGTATATCTTATTTTCCCAAACACTATCTCCGCCTGAACGTTCTTTCAGTTTTCAATTTTAAATGAATATTTCAATCATTGTTTTTCATCAATTAGCATTTAATTTATAATTACAGTTTCAATTTGAATCAAAATAAAGCTAAACACATCACTAACCTTCACATTATTAAGTTACTCCAGGGACAACTCCAATTTAATTTAGTTTCTTCATTTATCCAAAACAATTTCAATTACTTTAATTACATTTTTCAGACTGATTCTGAGTGGTTTAATGTTTAATTTTTTCTTAGTATTTCAATAAATTTTACAAACATTACATAATTTGTTTCAAATCTCTCTTTAACTTCCTCCATAACCACATTGTATATACCATTTATCTCTACTCATAACCTAACATAGCAGGTACCACAAAATAATCATTAAACCTTTTGGTTACATAGCTTTCATTTTTAAAACATTTTTCAAAATTATTTTTTCTTTAACTACCCATAAATAGGTTATATCTTATATGTACAGAAAATTTGTTATCTTGGTTTGTTTACTCAGCCACAAAACTTCTCCACTACCTACCTAATTGAGGGATGATAATTGAGGGATGAGTTCACAATTCATAAATAACACCAGTTTTTAATTTTGAGAATTACCCTAATGTTATAATTTAGAATTAAGGCAATCAAAGGTCCAAGAAAGTGTGCCAATTTATGTAACTATTTTTATGTTTTCTCTAAGGGGAGGGTTAGGGAAATCGGGAAGATAAAAAAGGTAAGGATCATTAAAAGGTCAAGAACTACGACTAAAGGTAAGGACAAAGCTTCCTCCGAAAATAAGGATAAGTGGAGAAAACCAAGGCGCGCGTGGGCAGGGGCACGTCCCTGAAATAGACAAACCCCACTGGGACAAGTGGGGAACATCTACCTGCTACCACTTACCGTTTTAAAGTCATCTTTTCAATTTATTTAATTACCAATTTAGTTTAATTTTGATTCCTCAAAACTCTAAGTTACAGTAATTACCTCATTATTATTTGGTCTGTAAAAAATTAGCTTCATTTCTTTTGTTTCACAATAAGATTTTACTACTGGCAATAATTCAGCAGAATACAACATTTTTGTTATTGTCAACCCAGCATGACTGTAGACATTAGTCACAACATACAACACACCTGTTTACATTAACAGTTGTCTGCCAGACTGGTGTTATAAACACACTCAGTTTCAACATTCATGGTTACATCATATACTGACATATATACTTCCTTCAATTATTTGGGTTTTTCTAAATCTTTTGATGTTAACATATTTATCAATTATTATTTGTTACAATTCAGATCCAAATTAATTTTGCTTCATTAATAAAATTGACCTTTTTAAATTATTTGTTTAACTTGAAAATTATTTTAATAACCTCCACTCAAAACAGTTTAGCTTTAGTTATATTATTTAAAACACTTTGAATATAAACACACAATGCAAAATTAAATTCATTAATACCTCCTGTTAATTATTATTGTTAATTAACAAAATAAAATAATATTATTATTAAAATCAATTTCTACTACATACACACATGGTTTATACAAAACATTTTACAGTACACACACAATTAATTTCACTATAATGTATTTACAAATCTTCATCATTAATTGTTCAATTTTACCACACTTCATTTTACTAAGTCAACAAGGTCATTACCATATACTAAAGTATTTAAAATGTCCATTCATTTAGTTTATACTCAACCTCCATCGTCAAAAATTAGTCTTTTCTGCACGTAACATTTTTCAATTTTATTGATACGCAACATATGGCTATCTTGTGTGTTATAGCCATAAAATTTTATTTTTTCCATTGTACCAAAATAATACATAGGGTTACCCCCTATTATTACCTCATCATAAATCAAGTCGACATTAGTATTTTTTATAAAGTCTCCGTCAGTGTTTGTTATTACCATTACATCATTATTACAATATTCTGCTACTACAAGCACACTACTTCTCCCCACAGGCATATACTCATTGTTTATTATAATTCTCGTAATATTCATATTCTCTATCAACTCTCCATAATCTCTATTTAGCTTAAACCACTCTTTCTCTCTCTCATAATTACTTTCATCGCCACAACATTTCATATTCTCATTCCACACAGAGGGCCACACTACTTACTATGACACCATCTGGCTTTACCAGATAAAATATACCACAAATAATTTCTTTTACATTTTAAAGACCTTTTGTCTTCTACAAAAACTATCGAGGAACCTTTGTCCTCCAACACTACTGGTGAAACTTTTTCTTCACCTGTATCACAAGAAAAATTTTCCATCTTTTTATACTCTACATTTAAACTGTCTTCACGCTCTCTCTCACTCTCATCGGCATTTGCTAATAACACTTCATTACTAAACTCTACTTCAACAAAATCTTCCTTATCACTCTCAACATTAATCTCCTTGTTCTCTACTACCACATTTTTACACATATCATTATAATTCTCATTTGTTTTACATTCAAAATTTTCAATTACCTTTTGTATTTGTTTATCAATTTTTTCTACCACACTACTCTCTATTTTGTCAATTCTGTTATTCATACTTTTTAATGAATGACTCAACGTTTCATTTAATTCGTATTTAAATTCATTAAAGTTACTCTCACACTTAATCTTAAGTTCGTCAAATTTTATGTTGAAATCGCTACTTAATTCATTTAATTTTACACTCTGTTCACTGAAATTAGTACACAACATTCTATTTTTCTCCAAAAGCAATTGCATCATTTTTATCATATCATTATCCTCAGATTGTTTATTTTTATTCATTACGGGTGGGGTTATCTGAATCCCAAAGTCATCTATGTCAGCTGACTTACTTAATTCTCTATTTTGAACTGGGATTGGGGTCGAATGGACCTCCAACCCACTCATGACCGTTGATTCGGTCAAACTATTATTTTCCATTTTGTAACGGTACAGAATTGTGAGCCACCCCAGTTTAATTTTATATTAATTTAAATCATCATTTTAAGCACTTTCCAAATTGCCAGACTTTCACCTGTGGGGAGCCTCCAGTACACCAATGCAACATACATACAGTTAGCCTAAACAATTGCCCAGACGGATTGCGTAACCGCCCAGCAGCAGGCTTTTAGGCAGGGTTTTTTAAATAAATTCAGATTTTATTTAATATAAAGTATGTGTTAGAGTAAGTCATTACGCCATAACTATTTCCTAGTTTTCTGTGTTGACAACTCGTTTAACGATCTTTGGGATTTTCTGAGTTTTATTATGGTCAGATAGCGGGATTTTTTATAAGGGCAAGAGTGTAGAAGGTTTCAATATTTAACCTTTAGAAAAAATATCGTGGCGACCTGGGCAGTTTTAATAAGGTAAGTTTTTCGGGGACCATGACGGTAAGTAGAATTCTGGCAGCGGTGAGTATTGTTTTATGATGAGTGTATTATTAATTATAAAAAGGTAGAAGGCGAGGACCTTCACAATTTTTGTTTTATATTATTTTTTACATATACAAATATGCCTGGTTTTGCTTTACCCCTTTGTCATCACAGTCTACAATTTACAACCCCGCCACCACTCCCAAATAACCTGTTCTGCAGCTTCATTAGGTCTGATCTGTGTGATTTATATTAAATCACACAAATCGTCTAACTGATCGGGCGCCACTGAAACACTATAAGTTACTGCAAATAATAAAATACTACTAGAGTCCCTGTTTGGGCGCCACTGAAACACTATAAGTTACTGCAAATAATAAAATACTACTCGAGTCCCAGTTCGGGTCCATTGAAACACTATAAGTTACTTCAAATTCAGGATTTCAACATGGGTTGTTCAAATTAAATCAACTCTTACCTTTGGTTGCATTTTCCAGGGTCTTACAGACGAAAATCCACTGCAGACAAGGTTATCTGGGTTTAAGTGCAAAATGATTACGCTAACGCATTTTATACTGTCTAAAATCACATGCTTATTTTTTATTTAAAAAAATAAACTCACATCCTTCTTTTACATTCTACGAAAGGTTGTACAACTGTTTTATATCAATATAAAATCATGAATTTAATTCTTATCCCTATAAGTTTTTTAACTACAATTATAAATGATTTTACGGTATACCGATTTTACTGGCTGGATATGAATATATTAAATGCTGTAACGAACCAGTACGTAACCTTTACACACACATACACACTCTTGCTTTTACATTAATGTTTGAATAAAATCCCTTCCCTTAGAGATCTCGTAATAATAGTTAGGAATTTTGCGACTGTTCAATTTTGTGATTAGCAGAAAATGCTTTAATAAATACTCAGCCTGGTTGTAGACCTGGTCCAATTTGTGGAAGCACTTTTTTTTCCGCACTTCGAAAGTCACTTGAAGTTATTTAGAGTTACTTTGTCCTTCGTCTATCGTTAATTGCTTGCATATTTTCAAACCGGTTTGTTTAAATTCAATCACTCGAACATTTCACGTTTAACAATTCAGTCGGCCGACTTTACTTGTAATTAAGTACTTAGGTGGTTAATTTTTTCTGGCCGCGCGCTACACAGTTTATACTTTTTTATACAAGTTTTATTTCTGTAGTACTATTTAGTACATTAATGCTTGAATGGATAGGCCGACTAATAATTACGGCCTATCTTACACCCCCGAGGCCACTGTTTGCTTTTAACGAACTTTTAACTGCTCTGACTAATGTTCATGCACTGGTGACAATCTGCATACTGTGATTCACAAGGACTGCTGCTGGGGCAGTTACGTAATACGTCTAGACAGTTGTTTAGGTTGACAGTGTATGTTGACTGGGGCACCTCACAGGTAGAAATTAACAATTGAAAATTAAAACTGATTTGATATAAAATAAAATTGAAACTGGGGTAGCACACAATTCTGTACCGTTACAACAGATATACAGTATGGCGTTCTACCAAAGTAGTCAACATATAATTTCGTTCAATCGTATGGATTCTTTTGATCATGATGAAAGGCTTAGATGCAATTACAATAATAAAAAATACACAACCTTACAATGTTTCTACTTAAATCTTATAACGTGTAGTTATAAATGGTTTGTTGGAGTGTATTAAAAGTGTTTTAAAGGTTCGTAAACTAATACTAGGTTAACTTTATAATTTGACAATTTTCAGTGTCTTGATATTTTTATTTAATCTTTGAAAGAGAATAAAATTGGTTCAGTGATATTTCAGAATATAGTGAGAAATATTCAAAGTGCGTTATTTCGGAGGTTTAGATAATTTATAGAATACTTAACAGCTTCGTAGCATGTGATTAATCTGTTGGTCTGGAACAAAGGACTGTAGCTGTCATAGAATTCAGTTTTCAATTATTCGGGCTTCTGGCATCTTTTTCAAAGTACTTGGATTAATTTATTCACTTCGTCTTGAATTAAAAAGTCTTCTCCATCAGTTAATTGAGTTCAGTGATAGTCAGCCACCTTCTCGTTAAATTTTGACAATTTGTTTAACTTTTAAAACATTTTAAATAAGAAAATTGGTTGTTCAAAATTTTGGCTTCTGTTTTTCATGAGCTTCACTTTTTGAGTAACGATATTCAACGGTAATTTTCGCTACCAGTCCCGTTTCTATGGTTACCAAAGAATTCTGATTGGACTAGCTTGATATAAATCCATTGTTATCAAAATTTGAATTCTTTTCAAATCTTCATAGATCTTCTGACTTTCTTCCTTCCATTATCTTCCTTCTTATGTATTAATTATTAGCACTGTCATTTGTATTTTCTTACATATCTAATTTGTATTCTTATTATCTAATATTGGTGTACAATTCATTACCTTTGATTTATTGTTCGGGTGATAAACAACCTCACCTCTATTGAACTTGTTTCATTAATCATCCCTTATAACATGGGTGTTTACTTATGGTTTTAAACTACTTATTTTATAAAAACTCTTTGCTTTCTTTTCCATGTTAACACTATCTTATTACTTTGTCATGTGGTTCTCACCTTTAAATTCTACAACACTTTTAAGCTCTATAATAATATTCTTTTATAATCACTACAGTTAATATCACTCTTCAGTGTTCATTATTACTGAATCAATGGTTTATTTTAAATATTATTTTTAACAACTTTCTTAAATGTTATTGTTCACTATCAAACCTTAAGTGTTTGTTACTTTTACTAAGTGTTTATCTTAGCCTTCCCTATTTTCCCTATTACTATCATTGACAATATTTTTATTTATTTATCACTTGCACTTTTAAATTATTTTGTGTTTATTATAATTTACTTAGTGTTTCTTTTTCTATCATTTCACCTTAGGGTAATTTCACTTTCACTATGTTAACTTCCGTTTACTTCTCACTACTTCAAGATCTTTCTCTTTCTCTACACATATTATATATACTTATTAATATCATGTCTTTCTCTATTAACAACTTACATGTACTTCTAATTCTTTGTCTAGTGTATTTTTAGCTATCGTTTTTTATTAATGACTAATTACAATAAAATTGTCTCTCAATCAATATTAACAATTATTATTTATATTGGTTCTTTACCGGTTTCATTTTCTTTATTATATTTGATTACATTATTTCTCCCTTCTCTATTCTCTATGCATTGTCTGTGTTTTCTTGATGTGTTTCATTTTATTTTCTTCATCGTTGGTTTGTTCCCTCTTTGTTCTCATTTTTCTTCTCCTTCACTTCTCATCTTGTTTACTTTCATATTGGCTCTTAGCTGGCCAATCTCTGGGGTTGGGTCAATGTCGTTTGTCTATCAGTCTAGTCGGTGAGTTTCTTTATTAATCACTTTTAGTTTATAACTCTTTCTCCTTCTTTCTTAATTACATTTTATATTTTTACTCTCTTCATTATTTATTTATTAAAATATATTATTTTTTAGCATTTTTTATACATACTTATAGTCATCAAATATGATCTGATTTTGGCGATGTTATAATATATATCTTGTCACCGGACAAAAGGCTTGCCGCATGACAAATGGCGCCAATCGTACACTCTAGTTATTTTGGTGGCCCTAAAAAGGACCGAGTGGCGAGAACGGTGATGTTGGTCGTGCCGCGCTGAGATGTTCGGCGGCTGCGCCCGCTGTTCGTGGCGTACTGCAGTCCTCCTCTTCTTTCGGCACCGGTTGTAGAGTCGGCTGCCGGCCCAGCGAAATCCATCGCTGGCGCGGAACGGGAGTGCGAAGACGCAAGAACGGCGGCGGTTCTATTCTTCGGCTGTTCCTTCCGGCTGACTCTGCCCCGATGTCGTCCGAGAGAGGAGAGGAGATGAAGTTCGTCCGATGGCGTGGTGATGAAGAGTGCATAAAATTTTCTGCCGGCCCGGGTTTTATTAACTAACCGGCATCGCTGATTGGCTAGCTCCGAACACGAAGTTGGTCACGTCTCGGCGGCTGCTGATGCCGGATTGGCTCGCTCCGAGCACGTAGTTGGTCACGTCTCGGCCGCTGGTAACGGAGAGCAGATGTTCGCATACCGCTGCCGTCACAATATATATATATACATATATATATAAATTTCAGTTTTTGTGGAAGCAACTGGGCGCTACAGTCCAGGGGGGCCATAGTGTGTGTGGGAAGGAGGTTACTCAGGAGAGTAACGCTTAGTAAATATTAAAATGAATTATGCTGATGAGCAAATTAAATGATTTTATTTTGAGTTAAGAAATATTCTGAAAATGGCAGATGATTAACGTTTTCCAGTAGATAACTTGTTCAAAAATAGTTAATTTAAATATGTTACGCTGTATATGATAATTTGATAGATGACTTTACTGGTTTGAAAAGATTAATTCTAGGAGAGAAGGTGTTTATTATGTTAGAGTGTAGGGATTATAAACATGTGTTATGTATTTTACATTGTATTATTTGTATGTAGTGTGCCGATAGAAAGGTCATTCACCTGTTAGTAAGACATCAGCTGATGACTGGTGTGAACTGTATACTGGCCAATGTAATCAAGTCACATGTTCTGTTAATAATCAATGTAATTTTATTTTATAATTTTTCTTTCTATTAATTGTTAGAATATATGTTTAATAAAACATTATTACATTTTATTACATTATTGTTTAATTATGAAAAAAAAAATTGTTTTGCGGTTTTGAGGTACAGTCTGTTGTTTTCATGTTCAAGATATATAATTAGTAAAACTAGTGGTCGCCCAGTGGTCGAAATTCGACCGTAATTCATTAAATTTTTAAGTTTGAACGTTATTAAGGTTCTTTTGTCAAAGAGTATACCTCTATAATCATTGCATATAATTTTTTTGAATTTTGTTCTATTACATCAGCTGCGAGCGTGTACAAATACGTCATTAGCATGTGTTGTTTGCCTTAATTCCCTGCAATACCTATGAAATTTAAAATTTAATGTTAGTAACAGTTGAAAAAAAACACAATTACAGCTTGTATTCGTATTTATTTTTTTATATAATTCATTGTCAGTTTTAATTTTTTCATGTTATTATTGAATCAAATAAACGCTAATAAAAAAGAGACTTGACATTCATAGAAGTATAAGATACATTGTTTTCAATTCCAGTGGATTACATTTCATTTTTGGTAAGGTACAAAATTCGAAAACAGTTTGAAGATTATCTGCTACAAAGCTTGTATAATTTTTTAATTTTTTTTCTATGCATTAATTTTCGAGTTATTTGAAAAATATGAAAGATAGGAAAAATGAAGTTTAGCTTGGCTAAGCCATATTTAAAAAGCAATAATGCATTTTTTGACATTTCCTTGGGTTTTTTTTTATTGCCATACTGACCAGGTTTCGCCAAGGCTACACAGTTATTTTGCCTATCTTTTTCGAATTATATAAAATTTAAATAAAAAATTAATACAAAATAAAAAATGAAATAAAAATACGTGCCTCGTATTTTTTCATATATTTTTCATTAAATCAAAAAAACCGGGCGGTTAAAAAAATAAATGTTGTCCATTGAACTTAAAATACTTTGAAAGTGAATTTAATGATTCAGAACTTCTGTGTAAACGATGTTTTTTATAAAAATCTTTCATCATTTGCTAAATTCCCTTGGCCATTATATTCGGAAATATAAAATCTCAAACCATCGAATGATCGAACTCTACTTGCTGCGACGTACAATTGACCATGTGTAAAAACTGGCTGCCTCAATAAAATTCCAATTTTTTCTAATGTTTGTCCTTGAGACTTATTTATTGTCATCGCAAATGCAGGTATAATTGGAAATTGAGTTCTTTGAAAGTTAAATGGTAAAACAGTACCGGAATATGTTAAATTTATACGTGGAATCAAAATTCTCTTATTGCGTGCGGTTCCAGTTAAAACTTCGCAATCAATAGCATTACAATGCATACACTTGATGCGCATTCTAGTTCCATTGACTAATGCTTCCTTTGTATTTAAGTTTCTGATCAGTAAAACGAAGCAATTAACTTTCAATACTAACTTATGTGGTAGTAAACCACTAATAGTCAAAGAATTCAAAAACTCTACTGGATAGTTATTGATTTCATTGTCATCATCACAAATTATTTTATCGTAGCTATGATATGTTTTCTGTTCACCTGGTATTCGATTAAGTATATCAGTATTAATAAAAGTACAATCATCATTTTTAGGTGCTAAAATAACTTACTTCAATATGTTATCTGAGAGTATGTTTTCGGAAATATTTCCATACACCTCATTAATAATATTATTTTCATCTCCTATTAATTGCTGAGGTATTTATGTAACGTCCATAGCTACTATTTGCGGTAATATTTGCTACAGAATTTTCCAAAATGGGTATAGGCAATTTAAACACATTGTGTAAAGTTCTACCTCCAAGTAATAGAGTTGAAGCTATGCCACTGAACGCTGTTGCAATGCAACTAAGATTAAGCGAATTTAATTTGTGAATGATTGCTGTTTGTGTGAATGTTTTTCCACAACCTGCATGAGCGGTTAAACAAAAAACATTAGATCCAGTATCATGATGCAAAACTTCACGAATTACACGATCAATTAGATTACGCTGTTCAATATTTGCAGTTTCATAATGCTCAGAAAACAGAAACTCTTGTTCTATTGGATCAATAGCATTTGCTTCGTCTGTTCTCTGCGAATACATGGGAACTGGTAAACCAAGTTCTTGACATGACAAATTATGAACATTCAAAATATCTTCAATTTCTAATAGAGCTGTATTAAAGGATACTTCTTCGTTGTAATCTCTCAAAAAATCTTCACTAAGATATACTTTAAATTCATTCCATAACGCCAATGCATTGGCTGGCACATTTAATGCACAAATGTAACCAAATAAATTTCGCATTTGTTTTGGTGAATGTAATTCTTTTGCTTCATTTAAACACTCGCGCCATTCATTATCATTTGAAGCAATGCCGCAAGCATGGCACGCTTCAACAAAAGAAGTGTGTATAATTCCATTGTATGTTCTAACATCCTCAAATGATTTTGGACCACAGACATGTAATAAAAGCAATCGTAAATGGAAAAGTTCGATGTCTTTTGGTGATACTACATATATGCGTGTAATGATTTTATCATCTCCACGCCTTCTCTTCTTCCATTTTTTCGGGAATCTTCCCACACATAATGCAAAGGAATTTCAATATACTTATATTCATGTGCTGATGGATCTGATCGATTCAATTAAAAAAATGCTAATAATTTTGTTTGTCTTGCATTTTCAATTGCTTGACGTTCTTGCCCTTCTTGAAAGTAAACATTCTGTCTACGCGGTAAATGAATGTCAAGTCTAACGATGACATGTGATTGAAAATGCATTGGTAATTCATAGATGCGCCATACAGCTTCAGTTGATCCGATATAACGGCCATTTAAAAAATTTTTAACTTCAACAATTTGTATTTCTTGACCTGGTTCATTTCTCTCTGAACCTAATTCAACAGATGCACTGTCATAGCCTTTATACACGTATTTATAAATGTATTTAACACTTTATATAATATTGAAAACTTTCTCAAGTGAAACTTACTTGTCTGTTTTGTATGTAGAACGCGTTTCGGCGTCGTGTTCGCCTTCTTCAGCTTTGCGACAGACTGCCAGTACCTAGTAATGTTTGTTGGTTGGAAGGTATAGTTGGGGTGGTGTATAGAGGAAGGGGATTGGCGCGGGGATCCGAATTATTGTTTGTTTTGTGTATAACTGTGTCGAAAAGTGTATGTGATTTACATTGCAATTGGTCGTTTAGTATGTTGTTTGGTTGTGTTGTGTGGTGTTTGTATATTTCATACTGTTCAGCTGTGTTGAGTTTTCGCCCTTGTTTGTATCGTTGATGTGTTTTTTGATGGTATTGTTTGTTCTGAATGCTATTTTGTAATTGTGTTTTCTGAATGTGTTGGCAAGTTTGTGTGTGCTGGAGTTATGGTATGTGAGTGTGATGTATTTCTTGTGTTGTGTGTTATTGGTATTTTGTGTTTTGTTATTTTTGTTTTTGATGCATTTGTGTAGTTTGTTTGTTAAATTGGGGTTGTAACCGTTTTTCATTGCTATGTATTTGATTGTGTTGAGTTCGTCAGTATAATCTTGTTTACTTAAGGGTATTTTGGTTAGTCTATGGAGCATATGGTTGAAGGCTGCATGTTTATGTTGTGTTGGGTGGTTTGATGTGTTGTGTATAACCATGTCAGTTGTGGTAGGTTTCCTGTATATTTTGTACGTGTGTGTATTGTTAGTTTTGTTAATTGTCAGGTCAAGAAAATTTATACTATTGTTTTGTTCAATTTCCAAAGTAAATTTTAATTTGTGGTGTATTGTGTTTATGTATTTATGGAAGTTTTCAACTTGTCTTATGTTGCCTTTGAATAAAAGTAGTATGTCATCAACATATCTGTGCCAGTAAATGATCTTGTTGGTGTATTTGTTGTTGTTTATTATGTAGTTCTGTTCTATGTTGTGTATATATATTTCTGCCAGTATTCCTGATATGGGGGATCCCATCGGGAGACCGTCTGTGTGTGTATATCTTGTTATTGTATGTGTGTTTCAGGTGTGTTGTTTTGTCTGAGTAAATTTTCTAGTGTTAGTATGGTTTCTTGAACCGGGACATTGGTGTATAGATTGGTGATATCAAAAGATGCTAGTGTTGAGTTGTGTGGGATGTGGATGTGTTCAGTTTTCTTGACTAGGTAGATGTTGTTTTTGATAGATGTGTTGTTACTGAGATTAATGTTTTCTCTGATTATTTTGTCTAAGTGTTTGGCGATTTTGTGGGAGGGAGCTTGTGTGTTGTTTATTAATGGTCTGATGGGAATGTTAGGTTTGTGTATTTTTGGTAATGCATTTAGTATAGGGGGGTTAGGTTTTATTTGTTTTAGGTACTTGGTGCTTTCTGGTTTGATTATATGTTTTGTGTTGTTTATAAATTTGTTAATCTGTTTTTACTTCCATATTCCTTAAGGAATGGAAGTATGGTGATGGCAAAAAAAATCGTGTTCGAGATTATTGCAGATTCTGATTGTACTACTCAAAACATGAAAAAAAGTCGTTTTCCGAAAAGTGTCTGTGTGTGTGTCTGTCTGTCTGTGTGTCTGTCTGTCTATGTGTCTGTGTGTCTGTAGATTTTTTTTCTATGGCAAACGATAACTGCCGCAAATTCAAACAGAATCAAATAATTTTTTGCATACAGCCCTGATTTGTAGAGCACTCACGACCTATTGTTTTTGGTGAAGATCGGTTGAGGGAAAGGGGTAGTTTACCTGCAACAGTTTTTTTTTATCAATGGAAATTTTTTTTTTTTGGCAAACGATAACAGCCGAAAATTCAAACAGAATCAAATAATGTTTCGCATACAGCCCTGAATTGTAGAGTTCTCAAGACCTATTGTTTTTGGTGAAGATCGGTTAAGGGAAAGGGGTAGTTTACCTACAACGTTTTTTTAACAAGGGTATTTTCTATGGCAAACGATAACAGCCGCAAATTCAAACAGAATCAAATAATTTTCTGCATACAGCCCTGATTTGTAGAGTACTCAAGACCTATTGTTTTTGGTGAAGATCGGTTGAGGGGAAGGGGTAGTTTACCTGCAACGTTTTTTTGTCAAGCATATTTTCTATGGCAAACGATAACAGCCGCAAATTCAAACAGAATCAAATAATTTTTTGCATACGTCCCTGAACTGTAGAGGTCTCAAGGACTTTCGATTTTGGTGAAGATCGGTTAAGGGGAAGGGGTAGTTTACCTGCAACCTTTTACGTTTTAACAAGAATAAAGTACTTGAAAATTTATTTAAACTTTTTGAAACAATGGTAATTGTTAAAAATAAAATAATTTTGTTGCCAGGCAATAAAATTATAATTTTTTCATTTTAATGTAATATAATATTTTTCATTTAATACAGCAATAAAGGGCAGGTAAGACACACACACACACACAATTCACGTTATTTCTGGCCTCATTCATGTTTATTTTCTTACATTTGCACGCTTTTTAAATGGAAAGTGTCGAAACCCACACCAACATAACGCGTGCAAGCCGAAAAAATGGACATCAATTTGCTTACTGGCGAAGCTAGTAGTTAATGAATGGGTAGGCAAAAATCTTATCTTAAATTTTTTTTAAGGAATCACTAAAAGGACGGTGGTTCAAATCGGACGCTGAGGTAGAGTTTGCTGTAACCGAATGGTTCCACAAACAGCCGTAAGAATTTTACTAGCAGGGAATCTACAGGTTAGCGCAACAGTGGAACTCATGTCTTAATGTTATTGGAGACTTCTTTTAAAATCGTTGAATAAAAAATGCTTTACAGCTCTATACGTGTTTCTATTGAACAATCCTTGTATTAGTCATACACAATAATACAACTGATTGAACTTCAAATTTTTAAACTTGATTAGTTTCTATATATATGTTTAATGTTACAAATAATTCAAATAACAATCTTGATCATCTGTTAGTTCAGCGGAATAACAGTGACACTTTTAATAACCGCATAAAATAAACACTTAGAAACAACACAGGCGCTTTAACTTAACTGTTTGGACCACAGAAGTGAGGCATGCCTCAACGCTCTATGTGTACAGCGCGGGACAATCCCCCCTCCCTACACTTCCCTATCACACCACTACATTGCTTACATACGATGTATACAAAAAACGCTGAGGCAAGTTCAGGTTGCCTCATTCGCTTTAAACGAATTATGCCGAATCTCACCTGTCACCATCTAGCGGTCGCTCAATAAAGCACGTTTCGGTTTAATAAATTTGACAGTCGCAGTAACAATGTATAATCTTTACGTTACGTAGTTCATACGTATTTATAATTTTTATTCTACAGAATTTTTTAGGGTAGGCATTGCCTCAATTGCCTCCATGTAACTTCGCCACTGATATATATGTGTACAACATTATCGGCAACAAAGAAGTAGTTTTTGTTAAAATTCCTTCCCGGGATATTTGGCCGTAGTCCAATGTTTTCTACAAAACCAGACATTTCGGCAATGCCATCGACTTCCATCATCAGTGAAAATCGAGTGCGATAACGTGAGGTGGTATACATTAGTGACCACAGTACTGTGGTTAAGGCTGAAGCAGTAAGTAGAAAGAAGTAGTTTCTATGGTAATATTTCATTTCGAAAATGATTTTAAATATAAATCTTAGAATATGGAATCATGTATGGTTCTCCATACCGATTTTTGAAATTTTAGTGTGGGGTCTTTATTTATTTCCGTTATATTATTTTCGTTAAAGAAATTTTCAATTTTAGTGTTTAATTGATGTTTGTTCATTATGATGTTTATGTTCCCTTTATCAGCTTTTAATATTGTTATGTTGTGTTCATGTAACTTTTGTTTTACACTGTTAAGTGTTTTTATTTCGTTGTTGTGTCTTTTCGGTTCTATATGTGTGTGCTGGAGTTTTCGTTTTATGTCGTGGCGTATTGGGTCCTGGTGAGAAATATGCGTGTTTTGTACAGCTGTTTCTGCGTCTATAATTATGTCACGTATGTGTCTATTGTGGTTATTGTTGTTAGTTGTATTGTTAATCAAATTATGTTTCAGTCCCTTGTTTAATAAATCCAATTCATCAGTTGTGAAATTAATGTTAGTTGTGTTAACTATGCGTGTGTGGAATTTGTGTGTCGGTTCAGGGATTGATTCTATTGCGTGTTTTGTGAGGTTCGTTATTTTGTTGTTGTGTCGTTCTTGTATTGTCAATTTGAGTTTTTCTATGTTGTCTTGTGTGTGTTGTATTACATTTTCAAGTTCTGTGTGGTGTAATATTTGTGTAAGTTTCATGTGTAAGTTGTATGTCTGTCTGTTGAGAGTGTCTTTTTTATGGTATAAATAATTGATTATGTTATTTAGGTTAAGTTGTTCTAGTTTTCGTTTGGTTTGAAGTGCAGTATGTGTGTTTTGTTTATTGTAACATGTGCGTGTGTTGGTATGATGTTGTGTTTTCGGCACGTTTTATTGAAGGCTATGTGTAAGGAAGTTTTTGTTACTTGTTTTTTGGTGTTTCTGTACTTATTGATGAAATACGCTCTGTCTGCGGTATTATAGATGTCTTGTTTGTTCATCAACTTCTTTCACTGCACTACACTTTATATAATATCGAAAACTTTCTCAAGTGAAACTTACTTGTCTGTTTTGTATGTAGAACGCGTTTTGGCATCGTGTTCGCCTTCTTCAGCTTTGCGACAGACTGCCAGTACCTAGTAACGTTTGTTGGTTGGAAGGTATAGTGGGGGTGGTGTATAGAGGAAGGGGATTGGCGCGGGGATCCGAATTATTGCTTGTTTTGTGTATAACTGTGTCGAAAAGTGTATGTGATTTACATTGCAATTGGTCGTTTAGTATGTTGTTTGGTTGTGTTGTGTGGTGTTTGTATATTTCATACTGTTCAGCTGTGTTGAGTTTTCGCCCTTTGGATAAGAGGTGTAATATTTCAAGATTAGTATCTATGTTGGTGTAGCTATGGTTATGTGTGTGTATGTGTGTGGCAAACGCAGAATGTATATTGTTGTTGGAAAGGGCCTTTAAGTGTTCAGAGTAACGGGATGAAAAAGATCTTCCCGTCTGGCCTATGTAGAAACTATTGCAGTTATTACAATTTAATTTGTAGACACCTGTTCTATTGTATTTGTCTATGTCCTTGTTTGTATCGTTGATGTGTTTTTTGATGGTATTGTTGGTTCTGAATGCTATTTTGTAATTGTGTTTTCTGAATGTGTTGGCAAGTTTGTGTGTGCTGGAGTTATGGTATGTGAGTGTGATGTACTTCTTGTGTTGTGTGTTATTGGTATTTTGTGTTTTGTTTGTATTTAACACTTTTAACTGTAGTGCACACTTCAACATTTATATGGCAATTAAATTTGGCAAGTAAATACGGATTGTATGGTACAACATAACGATTGTCGAGGCAACTACTGCGATCTTCAGCATTAATACCATTATCACGCCTTCTGTATAATGGATATCCATTTAATGATTCACATGTAAATTCATTAAATCGTTTTGGATAATCTTTTGTGCATTTTCCATCTCTCATACATACAGAATTTGGATTAAGTACACCGCATGGACCATGCATCATGTGTTTTACAACATATTCATGTAATGTAGGATGTGTTTGAATGTTAGGAATCTCTGCAGATACAACTTTATCAATATCGGTAGCATTAACAATTTTATCTTGCTCATTTAAAGAGAATAAAATGTGAGCATGAGGCAATCCTCTCTTTTGAAACTCAACTGTATAAATGAGTGCTTCAACTTTACCGAAGATTTTTTTTAGTGTAAGGCCCTCAATTAATGCTTTCAGTTTAGACTTGAATACACGCACAACAATATCAGGTAGAAAATTAGCTGACTCACCTACACCAATATTGCTAACTATTTCAGGCCAACTTGGATTGCAAGTCATTGTAATAAACAAAGAAGGCTTTCCGAAATGTTGTACAATTGACATTGCATCTAAATAATTCTGATACATATTTCTTGGAGATCCATTGAATGAAGATGGTAAAATTACTCTACGGCCAACATTACTGGCATTGGTGTTCAATTCTAAATAATCTGTTAAATTGTTATAAACTTCAGACCTAAGACTTGTTTGATTTTGTCTAATGAAATGTAACCTTGTGCCCTCTATTCTCACATACATATCAACTATCCACTGCAGAAATAATTTTTGTGAGTATTCATTTTGACTTAAGGCCGGTAATATTGCTTTACCCTTATGACAACATGAAGTGAATGCAGTCCTTTCACCTAAAGTGACCTCAGATTCGAAATGTTTTGCATTGAAAAACCTGCATTGTAAATGCATTAATCCACAATCAAAAGTATTAAAATTTCTTGGAATGACATTCAGTGCGCATTTAAATGTATCCCTCAAAATAATTTTATCATTTTGAATACTATTTACACTATTTAAATTTGCATTTGGTCTATTACCATTTTGACTTTCACGCGAATATATATTCCTTCTTCTTTGTCTCTCACTCCGACCCATCAATGTTATACTATTTACACTATTTAAATTTGCATTTGGTCTATTATCATTTTGACTTTCACGCGAATATATATTCCTTCTTCTTTGTCTCTCACTGCGACCCGTCAATGTTCTATGTCGAGGCATAATAGAAGTAGGTGCAAATATCTGAATGTAAAAAAAAAACATGTAATGAAATTACTGAAACTAAGATTAGACAGGGTTTAATTTAAAAATAAAATGTACTCACTTTTTTGAAACCACCAATAATAATTAGGCAAGAGTAAGTCAATTCAAATTGCTGCTACAAAATTTTCCTTTTGCAACAGGTGTATATTAAGCAAGCTGTATTTCACTTTCAACTGCACATTAATATATAAAACACAGATATCTAATATACAAAATATAAAATAAACGCTTTTTTGCCTTGACATACACTCCACAGACTATTGAAAAAGGAACATTTGAAATCACACAAAATTCACAGCTCATTCAGTCAATCTGATTAAGCAAGCTGTATTTCACTTTCAACTGCACATTAATATATAAAACACAGATATCTAATATACAAAATATAAAATAAACGCTTTTTTTCCTTGACATACACTCCACAGACTATTGTTGCCTGGCAACAAAATTATTTTATTTTTAACAATTACCATTGTTTAAAAAAGTTTAAATGAATTTTCAAGTGCAAATGAATGTTTTATTTTATTTTATTTAATGTATATGTAACACATATTATACATAAATTTTAGCTTTCTGCACTCCTTCTCCATATAAACTTTAACTATGCCAAATCTCACACTTTTCCGTGCGCGCAAAATGCTTATAAAGGGGTACAAAATTTTCTCTTCACGTATTAATATATAGATAGTTTACCTTTTTCTTGTCTGTCTGGTAGCCTTTTCTCTATATTATCTATATAGAGAAGAAATAATCTATATTGAATTAAATATAGAGAAAAGGCCACCAGATGGACAAGAAAAAGGTAAACAATTTTACTAATTATACGTAAGTGGCCTGGATACCAAAAAACATGGATCTAAATCAAGATATATTGCTAATTGTGTGTGTTGATAATGTATTAACTGATGTATATTGTTCATATTATATGTTTGTAAACAGATGTAGTGATAAGGGCATTTATAATAGAAAGAAGTTGTTTGTTTTGTTTTGTTTATTATGATTGTTAGTATCTAGATAAGAGGGAATATAAAATAAATTCATTTGAATGATTTTGGAATTTTAAGAATTATGATTAAATTAATTAATTGAAGTAGATAATATGAATTATCTTCAAAGGAAATCTTTGATAAGGGACTTGAGTTTATTGCATTATTTGAACAAAATTAAAACACTGTAATTTGATTTGAAATAATAACGTAAGGCAAACGATTAAAAGTTGAGAAATGGAATTGGATTTAAAATATAAAATATTTCTGTGAATTTTAGATGAAGAAGTAGGATGTAGATGTTGTGTTGAATATAATAATGAGTATGTGTATGCACCCAGTACTTGCTAAAGGCAACCCAGTATGTATGTAAGGGGAGATATATCGGTTGAGGATCTGGTATGGTATAAGGCTAGTTATTGATTTTTTTAATGAATGTTACAAGGTTAGGTGGTACTTTGGTGAGTATCTGTCCAACTTTGCGGTGTTGGGATCTCGCCCAGAGAAGTCCAGTAATCTCGTGCAGATGCAGCCATAGTCGCTGAGCTAGGGGGGTAGTTTACCCATGATGTGTTAAGAATTTAAAGGGGGGTTGTTGGCCCCATATCCTCACTGATCCTCTTAGGGTTTAACAATGAGAGTTTTTCTGTTTCGGCAGAAAACCTCTCATTAGGGGGGGGGAGTATTGTAACGGTACAAACATAGGAGATTTTGTAAATTAAAACTGTTCAATTTTAATTCAACCAAGAATATATGGTGAATGGATTATAGCATCGAGACCATCGCTGTGAGGTACAGGCATGTAAAGTTGTCAACGAGGGCGCGTATTCACCCACAAGAGCGCGCACAGGCGGCCAATGTTCTCAGACCTTTGATCATGTTTGAATAAATTCCTCAGCGCTGTGTGCGCAGAGAACAAAGACAGTCGGCAAATAACATTTCAATGTAACGGACTCGAGCAGGTGTGTGCGTCCACCGGCTGGACACAGTTTCCATCTCGCCCGTTTATAAAAAATGTGAAGAAAACAGTGTTTTTTGTTACGAGGCGGCAGCTGCGGCCGGTTGAATACAATAGGCTCGCGAGCCGAAAATCTTCAAACCTTAAAAAATGTGGTTTAAATTATGATTTAAAGTGGTATATAAAAAAATGTGAGAACTAATTTCGAACATTTGAGTGAATAAATCCACCGAGTGCAACACATGGTCGACCAGAACATACAGAGAAGTAACAGTGCAACTTTCTTCTTAATTTCTTTTCCCATAATTATGTTAAATTTTATAACGTTCTAAATCTAAAGAAGAGGGGAATTTAAATAATGTATGAATGAGTGTATGAGCAATTACTGGGTTGTCTTAGAAAATAGAGATACAATAGTTTAAGTTGTTTTTTTTTCAATATGTGTTTTTCCTAGGAACATGGTAATAAACAATATTTTTTATTATTTAAAAAAAATAAAAGTAAAAAGAGCAGTAAAAATGAATAACAAATAATTTGCAAGAAAGAATATAAAAGAAATGTGGCATTTGTCTAATAAAAAATTAAGTTGACTAACAATTACAATGAGAGTCGAGTTCATTGATAAAATATAACCCTAAATCACTTATATATAACGAGTTCACATGAAGACTCATGGAGCCAATAAAGGTAAGGGATTTTGTGTATGTTTATTGAATATTATTTTTTTGTTCTTATAAACATGTAACTTCTCAATCAAGCATTTAAATATTTTACTGAGGTTACTAACTTTCCACTCAATAAAGTCGCTTTAATCCCCATGGGGGGAGCTCCAGCTATGGTGGGAAAGAAAAAAAGTTTTCTGGCACTCTGCAACCATGATGAGTCATTTAACAGGTTCTAGAATTATCACAGTATAATTCATCAAAAAAGTCTCTGTGCCAAAATTGTTGCTTTCGACCATGTTACAAAATCGGGTTACAATAGTTATACAGTAAAACCTGTAGTAATTATTAAAAAGTAACCTCATACAAAGAACTTCAAGTCACAAGTAAATACTGTAATGACGACGGAATGTTCTCGAACAATGGAGAGTGTCGTTCTACACGTTTCTCGCCTAGCCCAGCAGGTGCATGTTTCTTCAAGGCCGCACTCAAGTACGCTCTAGAGTTTTTGAGTGCCTGTTGACGTGTATTATGGATTATTCTGGAACATTTGTGCTACCTATTTAAACAACAGCAGCTGGCTTTGTCAGCAGTTTACGTCGGGTGATTTACTTTACTTAGTGCGTCTCAAGTGGTTATCAGTGAAAAGTGATTACTGTGCGGGACTCCATTAGTTGTCAAGTATAATCTTGTTGAATAACTTATGATTACAAATGTTATTAGTGATTAATTAAACCTGGTGACTAGTGACTTCATTGGTGTCTGTATTTTATTTTCCACTGTACCATACGATGATCAGTGAGGCCGTCGTAACAATACTATTTATTATGTTACAACACAAACAAGCCACCCCAATACCAGGGAAAAACGATGAATCAACTATATAAAATGTTTAAACTAAAGAAAATAAAATGACGATGACGCGACAAACGACTACATGACCCAACCCAAGTGATTGAATCAATAGATAAACCAAATAAAATGAAACCAAATGAGAAGGGGAAAACCGAAATAAAATGAAATCGAAGAAGAAAGAAAATGAAAGTGAAACAAACCAAGTATAAAGGAAATAAAATGAAATCAAAGGATAAATCACAAACGAATGATATAGAACAAAAAAGGAGAAATGTTACACTCAAATATAATAATGAAAAAGAAACCAATAAATAACAAATGTAAAAGATAATTATTAGTATCGACTAAATAATCAATGTAAATGATAATTGATAAAACCCGATAAAGTAATGACAAACTAAAAGTACACTAACCAAACAAATAGAGTTTAAATGTAATAAAGGACTCTATAAGGAACTGTATAACTAACCTTTGTAAAGAGAGAGATAGAGAGATAGTGAGTAGTGAACATAAGTAAGTGACAAAGAAAATGTAATGTTAGGGATTACCCACTAATAACACTTAAAATAAAATATAAGAAGTACAAAGTGACAGTGTAAAACCCCAAAATAATAAGAAACCCTATTGATAGGTATAAACACTCAATAATCTGTGATGAACACTAAAGGTTTAATGGTGAACATTATTATTCAATAAGAATTTTGTTAATGATAGTATTAAGATTAATTGTAAATGAGGGATACAATGGTATTCAGGGAAGGGATCCCATTGAAGGTCAAAAGTTAGTGTTACCATGGCCAGAGAGTAAAGTTTATATAAGAAAAAATATAGTAAAGAAAATAAAGGCAAAATCAATAAACACCCTATATTCTAAGGGATAGTCAGTTAAGGAAATTTGAATGGTGTGATGATGTTTATCACCCAAAAAATAATTAAGAATGAAACAAATTGTAAACAAACGTTGCATAATAGCTGTTAAAGAATTCTTGGATTTCGTTGTCCATGACGCGTCCGTTACTTAACTAAATATCACTATTGTATTGACGACTCGGAACACTAAGTTTTTTATAATTCCGATGAAGAAGCCTTTTAAAAGGTGAAAGCCAGTTTAGGCTGTAAGGTAAATCTTTACGATTTTACTTATAAAAAACTTAATGTTCCGAGTCGTCAATACAATAGTGATATTTAGTTAAAGAATTGTTCGATTGAATCTATGAATAGGAACATGGCTGAAGGGATTACACAGACCATAAACCTAAATGTTATATTATATTTTATAGAGAATAGTAAATAATTGCCAAATAATAAACACTGGAAAAATACATAAGAAAAAAGATAAAGTAATATAAATCTAATAATACTGAAGGGCAGTTAGAAAATAATAAACAAACCATAATGTAGAAACTAATGAAAACATTCAATTATTATAAAACCGATCCAAAACAAGTCAACAAGTAAACAAATCATTTATAATACCAACACAAAACATGTATGAGAGTAAATTAATAAGTAATTAGTATAAAATAAGTAAATAAGGCCAATTACTACTTAGGCCTATGAAATGCCTAACTGTATAAAACCACTAACTACAAATTGTAAGAAATTAACAAGGAAATTAGCAAATCCAAGGCAAATAACTAGTCAAGGATAATTAGTGAATCATATTAAAAGATAAATGTTAAACTAAGGACATAAAATAAGAAAGAAATGTAATTAGATAATATCAACATAAATGTTCAAACAATAATATATAAGAAAACCCAGATTTGTGGGATGTCAAAATGATCTTTGAAAGAAAATACGAACAGTAGTGATAATATTTAATACATAGAGAGGAAGACAGAAGAATAATAGCAATCAGAAGATATACAGTAATTTTGAATAAAAATTCAAATATGATAACAATGGTCTTAAGTCAAGTTCAGCCAATCAGGATCTATCAGTTACCATGACAACTGAAACGTTATTTATGAATTTTCCGTTAGAACCTATTATTCCATTCTTGACACTCAACAGGAATAGACGCCAGGCCGAAAATGACCAAAATTTTAATATAAAACGTTTAAAAAGTAATCCAAATTCGAAAAGATGAAGACGTAAGAAGCTGATGAAGGACTAGAACATTTAACTGATGCCAAGGACCAATTTAACAAATTCCAAATTACTAAATTTCAACAACTAATATGAAAAAGAAGCCAGACGTACTTAAGTTCCAAGATAATTGAAGATTGAAGACCCCAACCCATTTCAACTGAATGACAGTACACCTCAAGTCGACTGAGTTGATAAGTATTGCTAAATTACCCGAATTTCTGAATTAAATTCTCTTTAAATTTTTCTCACAGCAATCTGAACTCTCACTATAAACTGATGATATTATTTCTTTCAAAGATTAATAAAAAAATAAAACACTAAACTTATGTTAACTAGAAAAATAACTTGTATGAAAATTACGAACTTTTGAAACACACTTTACCACACGTCAGGAACAAATTATAATTACACATTATATTATCTAAGTACAATTAATGTAAGGTAGTGTACTTTATTGTAATCATTATTAATATTTTTTTCGTAATCACAAGAATCCAGAATCTGAACGAAATTAACTGTAAACAAACGATTTCAGTCGCCATGTCTGACTGAATAATTCGTTCAAAGTCACTTCGCCAACCTTGAGATTTTTGTCTTATAATAATTGCTGGTGCAAATTTGTTGAATAACAAAACATAATTTTGTATAACACTGAATAATTACCAATCACAATTAAATAAACTAGTACAGAGTTGTAACCACTGTTCTTTATTCCACAGGAAAGTGTATTATAATATTTGTGTATTTTAGCGAAAAGCAAGGATGACAGTAAGCGCTCATGTCGGAAACACGGCGAAATAACATCTCGATTCAGAAGGTCGAACGAAGGCGGGAGTAAATTTGAATTCTCCATACCATCATAGCTAAGAACGCTCAATCGTCCTATTTTTTAATTTAATTGTTTTAATTAAACAATTTGGCGCCACCCGGGATTTATGAACACCTATTGAAGAACAGGTAAGGTTTCCACTTGCGTGTACTGGTAATTCGAAGTATCGCTATGGACATCGTCAGCGCAACATAAAGTAACGACAGCACTGTGTGAGGCGAACACACACAAAACTTACACATCTTAAGAATACCTAAGAATCTCGTCATTACAGATTGGATTCCATCACGGGGCTTAAACAAGGCGGACGTCAATTTACGTCGTTACAATATGCATTACTAATATTACTATTTGGTGGCTGTAATAGTTTGTTAATGCAAAATATCTCAATGGTGAGTATTGGATTATTATATCTGATGAAGAATAGTTGAGTGCAATTAAGAGTACGAAGGGCTAGGATAATTGAATAAAACCTACGTTCATGTTACTGTCTTGTATTATTTTTCTAGCCAAAACAGAGCTATACCATAGTTGTCTATCATGTAACACTGCGATTACCACCAAGCTTATCTAGTTAGTGATATAAATGACTTTTTTCTACTTGTCTTCATGAGTCAGAAGTGCTCAAAAGAGTGCTTCACAATGAGTGTGAAGCCAGCAAGACGATGATGATGACTGTTACCCACATGTAGAGTTACTGTCACAAAAATTGACAGTACTGATTGATTACTGTTACTTCATTGTTGTTAAAGTGATGTTACTATAATGTGTTAATTGTTTTAAGCCATTCACAGTAAGCGACATCTTCTTTACACAGGTATATAGACGTAGAATATTGCTGTGAAAAAAGTCTCTGTGCCTGATATTTGTGTACCATACACTCTTCCAGAAGACCTGTCTGATTACCATTTTGGGAAGTGGTAATATTTATTGTAATTTTTTGATTCTATTTATTATCTTCATAATTTTTCCTAAAGAAAGCTGCAGATTTCTTTATAGTAAAAACATTGTTTGAATGATATTAAAATGATAGTGATAGTGATTCCATAAAAATAATCTTAACCCATTTAGTAATCATTTGAAGTTGGAAATACAGATATCTTGTGCATAATATGCATTCATGCAATGCAAAGGAAAGCATTTTAACAAATGAGAAAACTAAAAATCTACATTATATTTTCTACCTATGTTGACCATGCGGCATCATTTTGTTACCCCAAGGAAAGTGACGCCTCTTAAGTGATCCTCGGCACGCATACTCCCATTCTGCTTCAGTAGGCAATCGTTTACCTGCCCATTTGCAATATGCTGTTGCATCGTTCCATGAAACGTGTATCACAGGATGATTCATACGATCTGAACACAACACAAACACCAAGTTGGCATTATTTACTATAACTTACAACATAGTATAATAAGTCTGTGTACTGACTTTACTATTATGTGAGACATATCAAAATAAGCTTCGAGGCGACTGCGGTATTGCCATGTCGCTTTACTCCCGCCCTCCCCGCCTTTGCCTACACATAACCAAGTGTAACGTGCAACAACGCTGTTGGGCGAGGGGCGGGGAAGAGCTGTTACTATTGCGTAACCTCGACGCTTATTATGCTAAGTCCCGTACTATAAAACATTTGTATCAATTGTATCAATACAATTCTTGGATTTCGTTGTCCATGATGTGTCCGTTACTTACTGAAGAACTTTTTTAAAAGTGAAAACCGGTTCAGGTTATAAGGTAAAACTTTTACATTTTTACCCATTAAAAGTTTTGTGTTCCAAGTTGTAGTGAAATAATTACATTTAATACAATTCTATTGTATATGATGACAACAAAATATTTAATGCTATGGAGGAGAAAGCAAAAGCTTGATATTTGAAAATGGTAATAACAATGAGTTCAAGTGATGAATATGAATATCTAAGAACAAAAAATCAATAACAACAAAGAAACAGAAATAGAAAAGGAAGGGACAGAAAATGTCTGAAATGGATTTCTGGCAGAAAATGGTGGGAATTCCAAAACTGTAAAAAGTAAGGAGTGAACAAGTTTTAAATATGAATACCAAGACTACCATTACAGAAGATATCCAGCAAACACAGTTAATTTTGTATGGTTAATTATAGTAGCAGTATTAATTTTGTAAACTGAGAGAATGTCTGAAAAATAACTCTAAATAAGTCCTAGAATATTATAAATAGTCCACAAAGTGTATGCTAAAACATCATGAACTAAGGAGATTCAAGAGTCTCACCCAGGCACAATTAAAGGCAATGAAACAGCCAGTGACAACTGGAAGACATAGGGTACTACAGTATGCAATTAGTAAAGATTAAGATCTACTGCAGTTAAAACTTCAGTGAAACTCGCACATCTCTAGGTCATTCAAAATGCTAAATCATAATCATGTAGTGACATCATCAGCTGTTCCACAAACATTTTCTCAGACCCATCGGATCAGACATATATATTGTATTTTGCTGAGTTGTCTTGTGGTTGTAAGTCTTTGTATATGAGTTGTATGATCTTGCAATTCTGCTGTCTTGTCACTTGGCCTTACAAGACCTGATTCAAAATACCTTCAGCTAATGCAAGAACTGTTTATGGTTTGTTATTATAAATATGGTTATATTTTTTTCAGCTGTTTCCTGAGTTTCATTAAAATATAGGACAGGCAAAAAGTCAGTTACTACTTTAATGAATATTCTTTACTTTTCATACCTTCCAGATGAATATAGAGAAATGTGTAATAACATTCATCTGATAATTCAAAGAAAACAAACGCAATAAAATTAAAAATACATTTAAAAGGAATTCAAGAAAGCAGCACTATTAGATAAGACAATACATGAATTAAAGAGCAAATTGTAATAAAGAAGTTTTGTACTTATTGAGATTTGAATGAGAGTAGACGAAAATCCACATTATACTTGTAAAAACAATAATGTAGGCCTAATCACAAAATATTATTTTTCTTATGCCTGTGTGTTCCATATGTTAATTAAATTACAATCATAAATTTTGACTGCTATAGGTACTACTCTTGTTTGTTTACTTCTTAATACTTAATACCACACATCTCAAAAAGTTTCTTTAATCATCATCTTTTCACCTAGAAAATGGAGTTTAACAAACTGCAACGATAGCTTTCATTAAGTTCATTATTACATAGAGAAAATTTAGTGAGAAACGTACGTTAAGTAAAGACACATTTAATACTTAGTTTAGTTCAATTTTATTACAATTTTTTTAAAATTACGTACATCAAGTAATTTGTTAATAGAACAGATAGCATAACATGATCTAAACAAACTAAGATTAAAACAAACATCATTGTCTTGATGACTAGAGTGTGCAAGTTGAAGTGACTCGAGTCTGTGCTGTGGGCAACCAAAAATATTACTCCCAGTCTGTGCCTACACAACGATATATTTCCTACTGTATCTCCTACCTGACAGTTGTGTTGAGAAAAATAATTTTTGGTCACATTGAACTGAATGAGTAATAAACTTCATAACTTCATTTTACATATAAATGTTCTTGCTTACAACTCAATTCTCCGAAATATTGTCCTGCATGTCACAGAAATAAGGACAGTTCATAGGAATGATCTGGTGCCCCAATCTTATACTGGAAACTAATTTTTGAAAATCAGAATTGTGAAACAGGAAGATTAATGAAGTTGGATGTCACAATACTGGCTAAGACAAGAGTTTAAGAAACTATGTTGGACAGAAGTATGGATATTAAAAATTTGTTAAAGAATGTTATTAAAAAAAAACATGAAATTTTATACAAGGACTACACAATGGTATGCTGAATGTGTGGCTTATGAATTAAACATGACCTGATAAAGAGTTGAGATAACTTAAAAATAGGTTACTTCAGACTTCATAGTATCTAGGCATATTTGTGTTTACATCTCATCGTATCACTATCAGCATAAAAAAAAAAAAAAAAAAAAAAAAAAAAAAAAAAAAAAACGCCCCAGCAAACATCTACGGTTATCCAATCAATACCAACCCCCTCAAACTCTTTTCATCTTTCTGACTAACTCTCAAAGTTAATTCTTTCATTCATTAAGTGACACATCCTTGCACTATCACATAGTACAGGCCGTGAGGCGAGTGATGAAACTGTCTTGGTGGTGCGCAGTGGCAAAGAGAAAGAATGCACATGCGCGGGACAGCGGCTAGGACAAAAACACATCAGTTGGCTTAGGTCTCCGTGCCTGGTGATTGTGTTATTGCCTTTCTGAAAACATTTCAGTGTATTTCCAGTGTTGTGTAGCTGTTGTCTCCAGGAATGTCTGGGCCGTCATCATCACATCATACAACGTCAGCACGTAAGTCTGTTGAGAGAAAAGTGATCCACAGCCAGAGCAGGCAGATTATTCACAATGTTTACGATTATATGAAAAAAGAAAATGGCAGCTTAAGTGAAAAAGCTTTACAAACTAAAGTGGCCGCTGCTTACGGTGTATCTTTTAGTAGTGTTAGAAGAATTATCAATGAGCATAATAAAAAGTGTGGTACATCATCGCCTAAGTTCAGTACTCCAAGAAAAAAGAAGAGGCCTAGAAAAAATTTGAAAACTACATTCGATGATTTCGACTTATCTTTAATCCGCAAGACAATTCATGAATTTCATCTAAGTGAGGGTGAAAGGCCTACTCTCAAAGTAACACTATGTGTATTAAAGGATAAAATAGCTTTCAAAGGAAGTGTTTCGTGTTTCCGGAAGGTTGTAAAAAAATTAGGTTTCGCTGGAAGAAAACAGAATACAACATAAAATTACTTGTTGAGAAAAGCGATATCTGAAATTTAAGGTTAAACTAATTGGTGAATGTTGACAGATATAGGAAAGAAAAGAGGCAGATCGTATACATGGACGAAACATATTTCCATAGTACAACAACGACTGAGAAAACCTGGACGGACAGCACAGTTGGTGGGCTAAAGAAATCAGTCAGCAAAGGATCACGAGTAATTGTTTTACACGCAGGAGGCGAGGAGGGATTTGTAGCCAACGGTTTATTAATGTTCAAGTCTGGATTAAAAAAGGGAGACTACCACGGGGACATGAACTACGATAACTACGAGAAGTGGATCAAGGAACAACTTATCCCAAACCTGAAGCCTAACAGTGCGTTAGTTATTGATAATGCGCCGTATCATAACAAACAGGTCAACCCGGCGCCAACCTCATCGTGGAAGAAACAAGATATGCAAAAATGGCTGGCTGACAATGGAATTCCTTACTGTGAAAATATGCTTAAGCCCCAGTTATACTCACTAATTAAACTGAAGAAACCTCAGTTAAAAATTTACAAGATCGATGCAATCTTAGCCCAGCACGGTCATTCTGTACTCAGACTACCCCCTTATCATCCGGATCTGAATCCAATCGAGTTAATATGGGCTACAGTGAAAGATTATATAAAACAAAAAAATGTCAAGTTGTGTCTGCAAACCGTCCTCCAGCTTGCAGCCGAGAAATTCGCCCAAATCACTCCAGAAGACTGGAAGAAGCGATGTGAACATGTGAAGAAAATAGAAGAGGACTATCTGAACCGTGAACATGTTATCGACCAAGCGACTGAGCGTTTTGTTATACATGTGGATGATAGCAGTGATAGTGACAGTGACAATGATTCAGTTGCTAGCAAAGAAAATATGAGTGGAATAGAAGAACTAGACTAAAGCCCAATTGACTCGACCGTGTAAGTGTATGACATGACAAACTGTATGTTTTTGCTTTTTAAATGTTCCGCAATGCTATTAGTAAATTTTAATGTGTAAATATTCTGTGTAAATAATAAACACTTTTTTTATTTTTGTAACACAATTACTTATTATTACTGCTTCACCTAATTTTTTTAACAACTTAATTAGTCGCATACCATTTATTTTATAAAAACATTTCTTAACCCAATGTTAAGAACAAATATTAAGAATTTTATTAAGCATACATTTTTGTAATCTTATGTGAATAATTACAATGAATAAAGTTTCACTTGAACAAGTTTTGCAAAAATTACGTAAATTTTAAGGCATACTAATCAGTTCTAAGAAATATTTATGACAAATTCGGTAATAAACATATATTCCCAGTTTATTACCATACAAGGATATGTAAAAAAATTAGTTCAGAAAGTCAAAAGAAAAAAGTTATACGTTTATACAAAAGGTATCTGCGAAAACGCGGTTTTTTATTAAAGAAATAAATAAAATCATCACTATCATTCAGTGCTTATACATGAAAATGAATCTTTAGAATGTCTTCTTTCTATACCTTTTAAAGCAGTTTTAATATTTTAAAACTGTATTAAGTACCGGTTGTCCACTTCTGTTCTCTTCAATGCCTCTACGGGGCACTAAAAGGACAAACAATAGAACCATGGAAACTCTGTCGGTGGTGTGTGGGTTAATTCTAATATTTTTGTATACATTTTTAATAAATTTAGATACTTATAAATAAAGATACAACAAAACACTTGAACTTTCGAGAAAAGTCCTCTGGATGAAAGTAAATCTTCAAATGTTTTTGTAGTATAGGATGTCAGTGGCATCGTACGGGCTGATGTTCAGCGGGTGGCTAGTACAACAATAGCCACCGGCTCCAGGAGGTTCCTCCCCAACCTGGTACCTCCCCTCCTATGCGCATAGACAGTTTCATCACTCACCTCACGGCCTGTACACTGTTAGGTATAGATGCTGTTTCACTTTGTTGCATTTTGCCTTGTTCCTTATACAGTTGTAAATTCATTTGTAAATACACTTTATATAGGAGGAGCAAGAAGTGCATAAGTGGAAGGCTGAGGTTCGATAGAATCTCAAACAAAATAAATTTTGTGAATTTCTGACTAACATACATTCTGTGTATTTTGATCATTATAAATAGAAAAAAACCAAAATGTTGCCATCTTAGTTAAATTAAATGAAGAACAACTGGATGTATTACACACGCATAAATATCTTGGGTGCTGAACAACCAACAGTCTGGATCCCACTGTGGAAATAAAAACTACAACTGAAATACATCAGACCTTTTAAAAATAAAACATGTCAGGATAGTGAGTGGGAGTAGTACTAGGTGTTAACTGAACTTAGATTAAACTGCTCTGTTACTCTGTATGTTACCAGCTACAAACTTGGGCAAATATCAGACGTTATTGATATTAAATGTTCAATGATTTTAAATGTTATAAATCTTCTACAAATAATTATATAGATAAGCAACTGATAACTCTGTTCTCTGAGGCTGAAAGCTCCATGTGTGCCCTTGTAGTTGTTTGAAGTGCTCAGCAGGGAATCTGACAGTGAAATACGGTTTTTGTTTGTCACAAAAGAGATATAATAGATGTGAATTAACCACAAGATGTACATCTGCACCCTTGCATGTTCAAATTAAAATAAGGAAAATATAACAAATACAATTAGCTGGGAACTTAACAAAGAAAGAATATGCATGTGGTCAAACATCTGCAAGGTAATTACAGAAAACTAATTTTTTGAAAAAATCTGATTACTTGAAGAATTTTTTGGTGCATCTGAGTGGATCTGGACACTGCATTTGTCCCTTCATTCAGAAAAGAGGTAAGTACTTCAGTACTTGGCTCTTTTACCACAAGGTTCAGAGTCATTTCTCAGCACGTACAATATCTCTCAGTATTTTATACTCTTACGTACAATTCAGTGGTCTTCTGAGCATTTTTTCCAATCCAACCAAGCAATATCTTGGATAGCAGTGCTTACATATGTAACATGGCTAGTAGGCCTATTATATCTTAATCAATTATAATATTCTCAAATGTAGCTGCTATGATAATGAATCCAAATAAACTATGTTTAATTAATTGAAACCTTACCCAGTATATATGATATCTAATCAATATTTAAACAATATATAATCAGTGGAATATAATATGCTTAGTATAGTCAACTTAATCAGATGACAATAAACAATAAATCAATCAATGTAGTTAAGTCAATAAGTTGGATGTTACGCTATTCATTTCTTAATACATTATGGGTTTAAGCAATCAAGAATAAAACTTAAAACCCTTACTCAAAATAAATGACAAATTCTTACAAATTTAATTATCAATTAAATAAATGAGACAGCCTTGCTCATAGATATCACTGGTTGCTGTGGTAAGATCAGGGTTGCCAGCTGGTGGCATGTCAGCCGAATGCATGACTTGAACATCATGCTTCAGTGTATGGGTGAGCTCTCCTCATTGTTTTCCTTAAGTATTCTGAGCCGAGATCTTTGTCGTCATCCTTCTACATCGATCAGCTTCAGGGCCGCCACTACCATATGTGCGAAATGTGCATCGCACATGGGCGGCCATACCAAAGGGGCGGCCGTAGACTGCCAAATTCATCAGCAGATATTGCAAAATAAATTAAAACCATTAATACCAACTAGGTCTAGGTATATGACATTAACGTTTATTGAGTTGTTCTTGATATCTGTTTTGTTACCATTGCCACAGTGTACTAGCATCAGCCTTTGTTTTGACTGCCACGAAAGGGTATAGGTATTGTTGTGCGGCATTTATATCTGAGTTATAGCTGCGGTCTCTTTGTGGTTTTGTAGACAGGCGCGTGCATATCAACGCTGGCAAACTATAAAGTACCTACCCAATAAGATAAGAAATTATATATGTTTAGTATGGCAAATTAGGGATATGAAAAGTATATTCAGGAGGGCGACAAAGGTAAAACTAGACACGGGCGGCAAGCACCCTAGTGGCAGCCCTGATCAGCTCTACTACAAATTGTTATTTGTCGGTATCATTAATCCGTTCACGCAGTCTCGATGGCTATCAAGACCGGTAGTTGTCAGTAGGGTGCTCTTCCGGTTACAGTTTCCGTTGTTTTGCAAAAGTATATTTTAGACTGAGTTCCGTTATCTTATCGGCAACAGGACTTTCGCTTTAAACTTTTATTGACCGCTGTGTTAGAAACCAATACCTTATCACCTACTTTATAATCAACTGATTTACTTCTCTTCTCATATCGCTGTTTATTTACTTGTCTCGCATATGTGTTGTTTTTCACGGCTATTTATCGGACATCTTTTAATTTATTTGCCAAAGACTGGATGTGGTCAATGTTGTCTTCAGTTATATTTTGTACGTCTAGACCGTTGTCTAAGGGTAAGTTTATTTTCTCCCCATAAAGTCATGAGAACTGTATGGCTGGTACTTCGATATGCCACATCGCACGCGATACAAAATCGCTAGCATTTCTATTAACGTAATTTGACATATCTACAACTGCCATTCTATAACCTATTTGTTTGCGGATGGTAGGGAGTGGTTTGTATTTTCTTTATTTTTTGTAATTGACGTGTTTCTTTGAACAATGACAACACAAAGTTTCTGTTAACAATTTCTTCAGTACTCCATGCCTCGTAATAATACCTTTTACAGATATTTTTGTGACAGTTCGCTGGGCTGATCGGATACAGCGAACACTTCACAATACCCAGTTTAATAACCGCTAAATCTTATAAAGATATTTGATTCAAATTTCAGTGGTCAGTAATGGTCCTACTATACCGAGTAATAGGAGTACAAACGGGCCGGGCTGGTGTAATAACACCCACTGGAGCTACCTTACTTTGATTGTTTTTGGATGTACCCTACTGGAGCTACTTGTTTTTCTTTGATTGGACGACATGTATTTGGTTACATAATCGTGAACATCTGCTTTCATCGTAGGTCAATAATATTGTTCTTGTAGTATAGATAATCTTCTTTTAATTCCTTGGTGACCAGAAAAACGTGTGTTATGATGCTGTTCTATTATTGGACTAACTAAATGTCCTTGGTATGTATGTGATCATGATGTAGGTGTAGTGTTCATGAGATAACACTACACCTGTTGCAGAAGTGGAAGCATCAACTGCTAATTGAAAATCGCAGAATCAGTTGTTTCTAATGCTTGCTTTCAGATGTTGAATGCATTCCCCGCATATCGGTCCACTTAAACTCTAGTGACTGTTTTGTTATAGGCCCAACAGCCTTTCCTGAATAGTCATCTGCGCCTACCCACTGCATGAATTACCCCCACTTTCAAGTATAGCTAAGTTATCTAGAGAGAAGAAAGGGGAGACAACGCTATAACGTTTACTGTCTCACTTCCATATTATTTCCCTCTCTGTCACACACATGGTTCCGATGTTCTCGCCAGTCTTGTTGCAGCCAATGTTCACGCCATGAAACACTAAACAAAACTGTTCTGTGCATGTGCGAAGTGAATGAATATTTTGTTAGCCTCGCAACGAAGTGTTTGTCTACTGTGCATCGAAACCTTAGTGTTCAATTTACATCGTCCCGCCTTTTTTTACTTCAGTCATTGCTTTTGCGAGGGTGGCAAAATTTTGAATAAACCTACGCTAATACCTTACTAATCATAGGAATGCTTTGACGTCTTGTACGGTCTTTGGTTCTGGGTAGTCTTTTATGTTTTACGGCTATTGTTTTCTTAGAGGATACGCATCATCATCTGTTCCTGCGGTAATGGCTCGAAAATCTTCGCAAAACCTAGACTTAGGCACTCAGTCAGCTATATGACTTTCTTTTGAAACATCTCATCTATCTGCGCCTGCACGACCGGTTTCAAGTCTTCAGGTAATCGGTACGGATTTTTCTTAATTAGATGTTGATCTACCGTGTATATGCGATGTTTCACAACAATTAAACATCATTTATTTTCTATATTTTTGACAAATAATTTCTTACACTTCACTAAAACAGGATACAACACATCTAATTCTGTTTTACTTAAGTGACTCGATTTCCACGTATGATTGTCTCCAAGCAATCGACATTTAAGCGCGTAATATTTATATTGTTCTTATTTTTATTTCACGTTTACGCTCGCCTACAGCATCAACGGTGGCCGAGACATCGTCTCCAGGTCGCGTTTACTGTTCCGCCAATCCCAAAAATAAACCCTTCGGCAGCTCAACTCTTTCTTGGCTGCAATTCACAACTTTTATCACAACTCTTTTGTCGCCTTTATCCACTTTACTTAAAATACCTCCTCGAGAAGTTAGTTCAGTTAAACACAATTTAAAAGGCAGAAGAGCTAAGTTTATAAGGGATATACTATGACACAATGGGTTGGTTAAGGAACAATTAAGGGATGAATCACAGAGGTGATTTAGACTACATCAAACAGCTTATGGTCGATATGAACTGCACACATCATATTGTGAGTTGAAAAGAAAACCAGAGAAGCATGAAGAATGGCAAGCTGCTGTCAACCAGCCTATGGGCTGCTAACCTAGAAGAGAGACTTAAAACACGAGTGATGCATACGCGCTATAGGCGTCAATGGAGTTTGTGTAATCTTCACGAAGGCCTAACTCAACTTGATAACACCTATTTTGGGACTGTAAATATTGTAACATCACAAGATGTCACCTAACCTAAGTGTATGTTATCAGATTTCATAAAAACAGAATAACCATGTACATAGGTATAGAATAGTCAAAATAAACAAGAAAGAAGAAACCAAGAGAGAAGAATAAAGCAGAAGTGCCATGTGAAACAGTGACCCAATAGCTGTTTGACACTACAACTAGACTGAGACTAAAACGAACTAATGGACAGAATAAATGTAAATTCAACTGTCAATTCAGTAAATGGTTAATGTAAACCGAATGTCATTTATAAACAACAAATAAACGAATGAGCAGTTAAATACTGTGAAAGCAAAATCAGCATTTTTCTGATAATAAATGTGACAATGAACAGTAGATAATGAATGCCAAAACCAATGTTAACAATGGCTATATTGTAGGAATTAAGATGTATTTCCGCATCAAATATACCTATTAGAAAAGAGAGCTATTTATATAAGAGAATCTTATACAAATAAGATGTCTCCATAATTTACCGAATTGAGAACCAATAGGCATTATTAAGGCCAAATTTCAGTGTAGGCGATACACTTAACAAACTTAGACCAAACATTAGTCAATAAAATGACTATCACTAATTATCACCAGTGCAAAATAAAATGCACAAGAACTATGGTTATGCATTGACATAACGAAAAATGTTATTGAGACGATAGGTTTAGCCATAATTTTAATTGTAAATAGTAGCTTAAAACAAACTAACGGTAAACAAAATGTCATAGTCAGTAGGATCATTTATTACTATGTATAGAATTAAGGTGTACAAGTAAAGTTCAGTGAAAAAAACGTCAGTACAGTATTAATGGTGTCCGCACATAAACATTTGATTAATAAAATGTTATGTGGATACGAGAAAGGTTAACCAAAAGTGTAAAATCGGCGACTCATAAAGAGCAGACGACAGTAAGAATAGTGTACCCGAACATTGATTTTCTAACAATGTCGGTTAAAGTGAAAGTAATTCGAGATCGAGTGATATCAATTTAAAGGAAACAAAACAATCTTTAATTTGATAATAATATCAACTCAATCGTGACGGTATTAAGCGTATTACAACTGTTAGCATCATTGTATAAATGTACATCAGGAACCTGGGTACAAATAATAATAACAATGACAACAGAAGCGACCTGTCAATCATCTCAACATTTGACAGTTAGAAAAACCGTTACCAACCGCCAAAAAGTGATACGTCATCCTCGTCTCACCTGTCTGGACCAATAGGAAAATTAGTTATAAAATGATAATTTTACCTAAGCCCAATCCAAAAGAGGGGTATATAAAGACAAACCAGCGAATTTTGACAGAGACCTTTACTAACTAACAAGCAGAACAGACGTACGCTCGTCTCCGCTACGTTTTTCTTATAACACATAGCGTCAGCTACCTTGTACTCCGGAACCAATAGTTAACAACGAGAAACTTTACTTCAAGTTCATCATCAACCAACAGCAGTGTTCAAGTGCAGTTTATTTTAATTTTGTGCGGGAATGACGAACAGAAAATAATTTATTGTCACTATTCACGATCCATTTTAATCAGAAGAGGATCGCATTATTCTGTTCTTGTGCGAATTAGTGCCGAAATAAAGTAATCACTATAATCCGATTACTTAAGTGATAAAAGGTTTTAATTAAAATAATTAAAACTCTGAAGGTAAAAGTGCAATTATTATTAATCTTGATCTGAGTGCAATAACTTGTATTTTTGCTACCATAACCTGTACTGACGCAAAACACAAAAACAGTATTTAAGATTACACCACGTTTCGATTTATTATTCAAATTTGTTATTAGTAAGTAAGCTATATGTTAGTTGTAAGGGCTCTCAATTGAATAATATTGTCATTAAAAAAGCAAGCGTTGATGAAACGCACGATCTTCCAATAGATCGTTTTTTTTAATTACTTGGTAAAAGTAACTTCAAACTTTGTTGATCAATTGTATCATTGGATACTGTGTAGGCATAATTGTTTTCTTTCGTGTCTCAAAGAATTCACAACTGAGATAATAATAACAATAATACTAATATTAATAATTGTAATAATTTTATATTAAAAATAAATAGTATCTGGACTTAACCAGATTTATAATTCATGTTCTGAGCTAGCCGTATGAGGCATATAATAATTAACTTCTCATTGTACAACTTTGTATGTTTACATTATGTGTATTTTATTGAATTCACTATAAGGGTGCAAATAAACCCATTATTAACAGCATCACCTGATTTGATTTATTTTATTTTTTTTTGAATAATTAAATATTTTCTTTTAATAAACTTAAACAACCTTCTGTTGTGTTTGACATATTGGAATAGCATTGCCAAAAAGTGGTACTCAACTATTTTAAATTTTCTTTTCATCTATTAATTTTTATGTATGGGTTTTATACGGGATTTTCCCTAAATAAATCCGTGTGGCGCCCACTAATTTAATAAACAAGGTGACATAACCTTGCAACCAAAGGGAGTTGATGAATGTAAGCTGAGTTGACAGTTTAGTGAACTTCAAGTAAACGCAATCAGGTACGTAAAAGTATATGTTTGTTTATAATATTGTCCAGACTTTACGGGACTTGACTTATTCAGACTACCTGTAATCAGAGGAAGTTTCTACTACTAGTTTCAACCCAGACGAGAACTATTATCAAGCAATCAACTGCTATACTTCATATTTTAACTTAAGTTAATCTAACATTTAAATATAATCAACTTCATTATTTTTATTTAATACAAGGGAATTCTTTAAAAAACAAGAGTATTTAAACCATTGTAAACACTGTGAGTAACTTGAATGTTGTATGGTAAAATACTTTACTACATTAGTCACCTTCAAGTAGAAATAACCATTCTCAACATTGAGTTATCTCAAAGGAACACTTCACCCATAGATGAATTTTGTTTTAATGAGACTTTTAATATTTTAACCACGAATTTAAACTTTAAACAACAACCACTCTTTTATTTTGTTTCAAGTTAATTTAAACGTAACGTAAATTCGATTATAATAATAAACATAATAATTTTAAATAAGAACCCCCAATCGGATAGTGTTATAAATTGGCGCACCAACTAGTGTGGCTTAAAAAATATTAAATAAATATATTTTTTATATTTTATATTAGCCCGGTAGACACGAGAAAATTAACATGCCGCACACCCATCAGTACGATACAAGATATAAGGACAGTAGGGTAGGAGAGATGCAACGGGATGTAGATACATACGAAGAGCAACCCACAGACGAGATAGGAATTATTACAATCAACAATATCGAGACTAGTACCGACGAAATACCTCACGTAGAACCAGAGATAGAAGTGACAGTAGACAACCAACCCAGACGGCCTGAAGAACTCCCACAACCAAACAGACCATCCGAAGAGATGAGATGGGAAGCGATGATGAAGATAATGATGGAATTAAAGGAAGACGGTAAGAAATCTCATAAAAAACTGAATGACTCGATGAACAAAAATATGGAAGCATTACAAGAAGATGGTAGGAAATCCAGGGAGGAGAACCAAAGGAATATTGATTTAGTGAATAGAAATATAGAGTCGATAAAGGAGGACCTAAATAAAAGGATTGACGATACTCATAAGTCTATAGACGCGCTGAACGCTAAAATCGACGATAACAGCCAAGCAATTAGAAAAGAATTGAACACCACCTTAATGAAAATTAGCCAAAAAATGGATGACATGAATAACCGGAAGTGGGGAGAAGAACGGAAGGTATCCGAAGACAAAAACATGGAACAAATGAGTCCAGAGCCGGAGAATAATGAAGAAGGAAAGGACGATGACAACTCAGAGATAGGAGAAGTATCAAATGATGAATCCATGGAAGAATTAAGTCTACAATTCGAAGACACTGATGAACAAACTGAGAATAAAGAAGACTCGAAAGCATTGGTGCCTGAGGATACACACCATAGGAATGAAGGGAACATTCAGCATAAAGAAACTATCATTAAAAATGTAAGGAACAAGATAATTAAGAAGACAGGAGAGAAGGAGACAAAGATAAAAAGAATAATACGTTCTAAGAAAACAAGGATTACAAAGGAAATATTAGAAATGACTAGGAGTGGATTAATTAACTTCGTAGACAACCCAATTATTCGTCATAGAGCAAGGACCAATGGTAAGAAGTATAAACAAGACTTCATGAAAATATTAAAAATAAATCACCATAAAACCGTGGGTAAAAAATTAAATAAGAATCCAATTAAATTAGATGTACCACCAAATAAAATACACCAAACAAAATCAATCGATTCCTTAGTGCATAACCGATCATTAAACCATTTAATTAATGACCCAGATGACGGAACGATTAAAACAACGTTACATGCCATTGACTATGTTATGAAGGAGAAGATTATAAACAACGAGGTATTTAAAGTGAATACTCTTAGAAGGAAGAGGCTTCACAGGGAGAAGGAAAATGATCAAGAACGACTGGACCAGCTTATTGAAAGGTACGCCCAAAGAATAAGGGAAATGCGGAAAAAGAGGGACCAAGCGATGGAAGAATCCAACCAGGAAATGAACAAAGGTCAACCCGGATTAGAAGATGGGCCAGACATCAATGATAGCCCAGGCCCAGAGTACGATGAACACAATAATACCAAAGATGATGAGAGGAAGAAGGCAAGGAAACGGGGAGCCAATGACTATCTGGTAGCCGCTAAGTGGAAGAACCGCTTGATAGTAAGGTATCTCCAAAACCACTAGTACGGAACATATGTCAGATATCCCAATTATAGACCCAATAGAGTGGAAGAGCACAAATAACCCCATGAATATCGACGAATAAGAAATGATTAATATTAAGGAGAGATAATATGTAATAGGAAGCAACATTCCTCACCCAAACGTTTATGATATAAAAAGTAAAATGTATATATTGAAGAAAAAAAAAAAAAAACCACTACTATATAAACAAACTCATTTGTTGTTAAACTACCAAAAATATTGAAGGTAACTAATTAGCTATAACTAGTCAATCTGCCTTATCAAGTTACAAAAGTGTGTAGATTTAAGATGTAAACCAAACCATTTGTTAATGATGAAAATGTACCAGACCTATTACCCCAGGGGATAGAATATTAGATAAGGTCAATCAAATGATTTAATAAGAAAATACAATTACTGTACTATACCTAGAGAAAAATATGTAACCAGATGAATATTCTATGTGACCTAATGTTTATAAAATGATTATTGTATACCTCTCATAAAACTCAAATGTTAAATTAAAGTCGTCCAGAATAAAGGTTCACCCAACTAACCTTTGAAGGAGTAGAGAGGCAGTATAACAAAGTGTGTAAAATAAAAAGAAGGACATTATTATGGAATGTAAGGAAAGAAAAAATAATATTTGTGAAACAAACCATGAAAACCCCAAGAATGTCTATGAAATAGATATTAGTATATTGTTAAATGAAATTGTAATTACAGTATAGTATATAGTGTATAAAATCATCCAGAATAAGTGAAAACCACCATCACTTGAAGGAGTAGAGAAGAAAAATAACAAAGAGTATGAATTGTAAGAATAACTATTGTTATAATGAAATGAAAGGAAAGAAAAATGTGTGTCAATTATCAAATATTATACATCATAAGAATATGTCAGAGAACATCAGAAAAAAAAAAAACATTTAGTATACAAACAATGTAAGCCTGATAATTCTGGAGGAATATAACTCGTTAAGAAAGATTTAATGAACCATAGGGAAAACAGAAATATATTGTGAACTCTAGATAGAACAAACAAATGCATAAGTACTATAAGCGTCAAAACAAGTGTATAATCTTAAAAATATTTAAATGAACCACAACAAATTGTTAACTAGTACATAAGTAACTATATAGCTAATAAAAGCATAGCTGAAAAACATCAAGTCTAAAAGAAGTAATTACCTGTAAGAAAGAAAGTATGTTAGCAAGTATAAAGATAGAAATGTGATCTAAATGAAAACCTCTGATACCTTGTATATTATAGTGAATATATTATATTATTGAATATGAATGATATGTGATATTTTTTTTGAGTTGTGATAGTGCAACTATTGCCAGGTGCAATGTTTATTTTTACTCAGACAGAGAAGAGTAATGCCTTTGAATCTGAGAATGTGTAGGGAGGAACGGCAGAGGATGTTAGCCATAGTGAGCCACCCTGATTCCAAAACCTCTACTACAGTTAGGGAATTATATTGTTTTATTATATCAAGGAATATTATGAAAGAATCTGTGAGGTATAAATTATAATAACCATCAAAATGATCACGAATGCAAAGATATGTAATGAGAAAGTAGAATGTAAATAAAACAGGGAATAATTAACTTGAGAAACAAGATCCATTATAGTTAAATGATTTAGAGAGTAAGCAGCTTGAAATTACTAGTAATTAAGAATTGTACCATTCTATAAAAAGCCAACCTAGAGTAATACACCAATAATAAGTTTAAAAAAATCAGAGAATACAAGAGAAAATTTTTTATTGAAGTGTACTAAGAAACTGACATGAATTGATAATTTTACAAAATATAAATTTTTCAAATGATCAATTTTAAAGAGGGTGTATATGTAACATCACAAGATGTCACCTAACCTAAGTGTATGTTATCAGATTTCATAAAAACAGAATAACCATGTACATAGGTATAGAATAGTCAAAATAAACAAGAAAGAAGAAACCAAGAGAGAAGAATAAAGCAGAAGTGCCATGTGAAACAGTGACCCAATAGCTGTTTGACACTACAACTAGACTGAGACTAAAACGAACTAATGGACAGAATAAATGTAAATTCAACTGTCAATTCAGTAAATGGTTAATGTAAACCGAATGTCATTTATAAACAACAAATAAACGAATGAGCAGTTAAATACTGTGAAAGCAAAATCAGCATTTTTCTGATAATAAATGTGACAATGAACAGTAGATAATGAATGCCAAAACCAATGTTAACAATGGCTATATTGTAGGAATTAAGATGTATTTCCGCATCAAATATACCTATTAGAAAAGAGAGCTATTTATATAAGAGAATCTTATACAAATAAGATGTCTCCATAATTTACCGAATTGAGAACCAATAGGCATTATTAAGGCCAAATTTCAGTGTAGGCGATACACTTAACAAACTTAGACCAAACATTAGTCAATAAAATGGCTATCACTAATTATCACCAGTGCAAAATAAAATGCACAAGAACTATGGTTATGCATTGACATAACGAAAAATGTTATTGAGACGATAGGTTTAGCCATAATTTTAATTGTAAATAGTAGCTTAAAACAAACTAACGGTAAACAAAATGTCATAGTCAGTAGGATCATTTATTACTATGTATAGAATTAAGGTGTACAAGTAAAGTTCAGTGAAAAAAACGTCAGTACAGTATTAATGGTGTCCGCACATAAACATTTGATTAATAAAATGTTATGTGGATACGAGAAAGGTTAACCAAAAGTGTAAAATCGGCGACTCATAAAGAGCAGACGACAGTAAGAATAGTGTACCCGAACATTGATTTTCTAACAATGTCGGTTAAAGTGAAAGTAATTCGAGATCGAGTGATATCAATTTAAAGGAAACAAAACAATCTTTAATTTGATAATAATATCAACTCAATCGTGACGGTATTAAGCGTATTACAACTGTTAGCATCATTGTATAAATGTACATCAGGAATCTGGGTACAAATAATAATAACAATGACAACAGAAGCGACCTGTCAATCATCTCAACATTTGACAGTTAGAAAAACCGTTACCAACCGCCAAAAAGTGATACGTCATCCTCGTCTCACCTGTCTGGACCAATAGGAAAATTAGTTATAAAATGATAATTTTACCTAAGCCCAATCCAAAAGAGGGGTATATAAAGACAAACCAGCGAATTTTGACAGAGACCTTTACTAACTAACAAGCAGAACAGACGTACGCTCGTCTCCGCTACGTTTTTCTTATAACACATAGCGTCAGCTACCTTGTACTCCGGAACCAATAGTTAACAACGAGAAACTTTACTTCAAGTTCATCATCAACCAACAGCAGTGTTCAAGTGCAGTTTATTTTAATTTTGTGTGGGAATGACGAACAGAAAATAATTTATTGTCACTATTCACGATCCATTTTAATCAGAAGAGGATCGCATTATTCTGTTCTTGTGCGAATTAGTGCCGAAATAAAGTAATCACTATAATCCGATTACTTAAGTGATAAAAGGTTTTAATTAAAATAATTAAAACTCTGAAGGTAAAAGTGCAATTATTATTAATCTTGATCTGAGTGCAATAACTTGTATTTTTGCTACCATAACCTGTACTGACGCAAAACACAAAAACAGTATTTAAGATTACACCACGTTTCGATTTATTATTCAAATTTGTTATTAGTAAGTAAGCTATATGTTAGTTGTAAGGGCTCTCAATTGAATAATATTGTCATTAAAAAAGCAAGCGTTGATGAAACGCACGATCTTCCAATAGATCGTTTTTTTTAATTACTTGGTAAAAGTAACTTCAAACTTTGTTGATCAATTGTATCATTGGATACTGTGTAGGCATAATTGTTTTCTTTCGTGTCTCAAAGAATTCACAACTGAGATAATAATAACAATAATAATAACAATAATACTAATATTAATAATTGTAATAATTTTATATTAAAAATAAATAGTATCTGGACTTAACCAGATTTATAATTCATGTTCTGAGCAAGCCGTATGAGGCATATAATAATTAACTTCTCATTGTACAACTTTGTATGTTTACATTATGTGTATTTTATTGAATTCACTATAAGGGTGCAAATAAACCCATTATTAACAGCATCACCTGATTTGATTTATTTTATTTTTTTTTGAATAATTAAATATTTTCTTTTAATAAACTTAAACAACCTTCTGTTGTGTTTGACATATTGGAATAGCATTGCCAAAAAGTGGTACTCAACTATTTTAAATTTTCTTTTCATCTATTAATTTTTATGTATGGGTTTTATACGGGATTTTCCCTAAATAAATCCGTGTGGCGCCCACTAATTTAATAAACAAGGTGACATAACCTTGCAACCAAAGGGAGTTGATGAATGTAAGCTGAGTTGACAGTTTAGTGAACTTCAAGTAAACGCAATCAGGTACGTAAAAGTATATGTTTGTTTATAATATTGTCCAGACTTTACGGGACTTGACTTATTCAGACTACCTGTAATCAGAAGAAGTTTCTACTACTAGTTTCAACCCAGACGAGAACTATTATCAAGCAATCAACTGCTATACTTCATATTTTAACTTAAGTTAATCTAACATTTAAATATAATCAACTTCATTATTTTTATTTAATACAAGGGAATTCTTTAAAAAACAAGAGTATTTAAACCATTGTAAACACTGTGAGTAACTTGAATGTTGTATGGTAAAATACTTTACTACATTAGTCACCTTCAAGTAGAAATAACCATTCTCAACATTGAGTTATCTCAAAGGAACACTTCACCCATAGATGAATTTTGTTTTAATGAGACTTTTAATATTTTAACCACGAATTTAAACTTTAAACAACAACCACTCTTTTATTTTGTTTCAAGTTAATTTAAACGTAACGTAAATTCGATTATAATAATAAACATAATAATTTTAAATAAGAACCCCCAATCGGATAGTGTTATAATATCCATCTCCTAAATTCAGTGATATCTAGTCCTAAATTCTAAATGATATCTAGTCCTAGTACTCCGTCGTATGAAGGCTATGTGCACGAACAGGAATAGATGGGGACGATGGACGGAGGCTACCTACAATTCCAACGCTGGGGCAGAAGGGCCACATGCAGAAGGAAAAAAGTACAGTACTTCATTGTACACTGAACGCTCTCCACCCACTACTAAAAATTTGTGTCGAATCGTCATTACAATCCGCAGTACCAATTTTTATATCAACATTTACCCCCCCTTATTTCTGGCCCGTTAAATTTGTTTTGTGTGTGGCACATATTCTGGGCCCTTTCTTAAAACATTGGACCCGGTGTTATTAATGAAACTCCACACGTGCCGTAACGTATGGACAATCCGTTACATATGTGGACCTCCATGTCTCCGGTCACATGCCGTAATATGAGCAATTAGATCTGTTAACGGAGCTTCATTACAGGAACAGTTACTAATTATTATTGACTGTGAGCGTCCCAGTCGACGAGTGCGTGCCTTCCCAAGTTGAACTCTTCTCGTTTGAGTGACAACTGCTTTTTACAGAAGTCACAGGTGAAGTTCCCCAATTCGTTACATGAGTAACAGTTTACTTGGAACAACGAGTAGATGTTTTGCTTGGTAGGCTTGTTGTTATACGAACCGGTGTTTCTGTTTCGATTATTGTTGTTGTCACAGCCATCTGGGTTTTATCTACTTTACTACTGCGTTACTTTTAAATTGGCTGACCGGCAGTTCCTGGCTACAGTAGTATGTGACCTTGCCCTTGACATTTATAACACGTCACTGCGATCAGAAATATGTCATTATTATTAAATGATGTGGATGCTTGTTCATATCGATGCTTACCAGACCCAGCTGCACCGACAGTATCGCCTCTTGCATTCTATATGGTAGTCTACGTTTGGGGTTTGACAAGGTGCGCGTGGCGGTCAGTTTTGGTCGCTCTTAAGCCAGATGTGAAAGAAAAGAGATCCGCTGATTTATAATTTCTTATGTTGTTACTTTCGTGGTTGCATATAAACTAATAAAGCTGAAATTAGTATATGCGTTGTGGTTAGATTCAAGAATTAGCAATTTGACTGTTGGAAATGCTAATATGGAATTGTTTGATGTTATACATTAAAACACACAAAAGTTTTGTTACAATACCTTTAGCATATTGTTAGTTTGAATCGTACAGTAGAAAACACTATAAAAATATGTAATACAAAACCTCACACAGTACCTTCCGCGCACCTTGAATAGACCCCAAGAGTTGCCTCCACGCGCACCTTATATAGACCTTTTTGAGGTTGTAAAATGTCCCTTCAAAATCCCTTGACCACCGCGTGCATCTTGTACAAACCCCTACATTTTACTTATTGACCCGGTGCACCGTATAGTCAAGGCTACTTGACGGGTTAGCTACTTGCAAGGCGGTCTTTTCATATAATACTCTACAGCTGTCGGCAAACGCTTCGATACCTTCACGCAGCGCTGTTTGACATTCTGGATGGCGGTAAAATTATTATACTGGTCGAATTTCTTGACTTCAGTCGGTCCAAAAATAAATTTGCTAACTCTTCATACCTCAAATAAGGTGTCCGGAACTCTGGATTTGCGTTATAATATACTCAAGCCAGATGGCGTAACATATGGGAATGTTGTCCTCTTCGGTCCAATTACCTAAAACAATGACTAATCCACCTAATAAGTCTAAAAAATGCTGAAACTGGACTGTCTCCATGAATGCTCAGTTAAATTAACAAGTGATAAATTTTTCAGAATGGATGCAACTGTGGAAGCGGGAGCCTGCTCAGTCTTCTTTTCCATAATTATTTTACATACTTTTTTTTGGCGGGGATCCCACAGCTACTGCCGCATCCCGCATCTCAGTTTCCATATCAACTTATTCTGCATATCTTCACTCTTCAGATTCTTTTCTTACATACTCCTTCGATCCCTTCTAACCATTTTAATCTAGGTCTGCCTCTTTTTCTTCTGTTGCTAGGTCTGTATTTGAACACACTCACAGGTATTCTTTCTTCACTCATTCTCATTAGGTGTCCATACCAGGAAAGCTGTTTACGTTTTATATCTTCTATTACAGTTTTTTTGTATTTGTTCTTTCCCTTATTACGTTATTCCTTACACGTTCCAGACGAGAAACTCTGGAAGCTCGTCTAAGATAGTCCATTTCTACAGCTTCAATCTTCCTGCAGTTCTTTTCGTTGATTGTCCAACATTCTGACCCATAGGTGGTAATTGGTTCAACAATGGCTTTATAAATATTGATCTTTGTCAGTAGCCTGATTTTGGTGGACAATAAAAGTGGGTTTAATTGGAGTACGGTGCTTTTTCCTAAAACTAATCGATGCCTTATAACTTCATCACATATTCCATCATCGCTAATTATACTTCCTAAATATTTATACTTTTCACATTTCTTAATGGAAGTATTATCTGATAACTGAATATCTGATGTTCGACTTCCTGTAGCTAAGTACTCTGTTTTCTTGAAGTTTATGTTTAATCCCCACCGATCGTATTCTTCTACAGTTTTCTCATCATATAAGTGATATCTTCTTCATCATTGGCTATCACCACTTGATCATCTGCGAATAAAAGAGTGTATAAACACTTCTCTTCTAATTCTATTCCCATTCTGCTGCATTTGTTTTTCCATGTCTCCAGTGCTCCTTGTATATATACTTTAAATAAAGTGGGAGGCAAGCAACATCCTTGTTTCAGTCCCTTACTAATATTAAACGACTCGGACACCTCTCATCCTATTTTCACTCTGGCTTGAAAGTTTTTGTAGATGTTATATACACTTCCTACGTATATGGGGTTAATTCCACTATTTTCTAAAGTTTCAAATCATTTGACTAGTGGCACATTGTCATAAGCCTTTTTGAAGTATATTAATACCAAATGCATTTCTAAATTCCTTTCCGTTCATTTCTCAATTATTTGTCGCAACGAAAATATGTTGTCAACACAGGTTCTTCCTGCTCTAAATCCACTCTGTTCTTCCACACTACCAATTTCTCCTTCAATTCTGTTTTTTAGGATTCTACCATACAGCCTTCCTATTGAACTAGTTACACTAATCCCCCTGTAGTTATTACAATCTTGCTTATTCCCTTTTTTATATATAGAACTAATCAAAGAGATGTTAAATCTTGTGGTAATTCTTCTCCTTTAATCATTAACTTATTAAAAATATTTGCTAATAGTTCCCACAAAATACTTGGTCCACATTTCACCAATTCAATAAGAATGCCTCCTGGTCCAGTGGATTTATTGTTCTTCATTTCTTTAACTGTATTTTCTACCTCCCTTGATGAAATGCGTTCCACATTCTCTCTTCCTTCCTCTTTTATTCGGTATATCATTTGTTTATATTCATTTCTGTTCTCAGTTAATAGTTTTTCATAGTGCTCTTTCCACTTACTCATGTTAATTATTGGAATGTTGGCTTTTTCTTTTCTTTCTGTTCAAAGTTGTTTTATTAGTTTCCAGGCCTCTCATACTTTTGTCCCTCCGATATATTTGTTAACTTCATCACATTTTTTGTCCCATAATTCCTGCTTTGCTTTGTAACTTCTCTATTACTTCTTGCATAGCACTTTCAGTCTCCATTATCTCCTGAATTTAGCCATTTCTGATACAATTGTTTCTTTTCCTTCACTTTTCGTTCTATATCTTTTGTCCACCATTCTGGGTTCTTCCTTCTGTCTATAATTTTTTCACCTAATGCTTCTCTCGCTGTACTATGTATGCATTCTTTAATCATATTATAACAGTTTTCTGCCATAGATGGATTGATATTTTTGTTGTCTTTTAATTTATTCGCTAATCTTATTTTATACAAAAATTTTATAGAGTCATGTCATAAACTTTCTATGTTGTACTTAACGGTTTCCATCACTTCGTTCTTCTTGTCTACAATACTTAATCTTCTGTTTGTTTTATACTTTACCAGTACCTTAGCTTTCAACATGAAATGATCCTATCCACTCTCCGCACTTCTGTACACCCGAACGTGTTGCGTCTGTAAGTTTGAGTTTTGCGGTTGGATCATGTAATCAATTATAGAGCTCAAGTTTCTTGTAGACTGTATCCAAGTATTCTTGTGAATTCTTTTGTGAGGAAAATACCCATTCTGTATTCTGAGAGCATGTGCTTCGCAAAAGTCTATTAACCTTCGGCCACTCTCATTTATAGTTTCTTCCCCATATATGGGCCTATAATTTTACTGTTGTTTGCACTCCCTGTTCAAGCATTAAAATCTCCCATAAGGTATATTTCTTTTCGTGGATTTATGTTGTTTACAACTTCTGTCAAATCGTTGTACATTGTATAACGATGTTATACGTTCTACATACATTTATATACTTTTTTAAAATATTTATATTTACTTCAAAAGGTTGAGTTTAAATAGCAAAACACCATGCTCCCATAACCACATGACACATTATAGTGCACAGAATACTAATTACAATTACAGCTCCCAATTCTACAGAGCATAAGAATTCCCAAATACTCATTTAACCTCTTTTAAGTTCAATTTCTATTTTAGTTGTAATTACATGTACAATATTCGGTCCATTAGTGTATGATTCTTGAAACTGTTTATATGTTTCTTGACTGTTCTCTGTAATAAATTCTTTAATAAAGTCTCAGACCCTTCGAACAACATATCAAGTAGTAGTAAATTCTGGATTGGCTGGTAATTACAGCTAACGCTCATTATAAATATGTACCTCTGTAGTTCTTCTTCTTATCTGATGTTACAGCCCTTGGTGGGCTTTAACCTCCTCAACAATACTCCTCCATGTTTCCCTGTACTCCACCCTCCCTCTCCATCCTCTAATTTCCATGCCAGCAAGATCTTCTGTTAATCTTCTGTTATGCCATCCAACCATCCCATCCTTGGTCTACCTGTACACAGGTGGCCACTAAACCAAGGCCAGAAAATTCATGCATAATTCCATGTTTCCGAGGACATTTTCAAAAAAATTCCAGGTTACTGATTACACATTCGACATAAATAAAATTGTGACATGAAACATTAACAAAAAAAAATTAACACCATATTCATATTTACACGTCTTACTTACTCTTTCACTTACTCTTAATTTGAAATAATCAGCACATAGGCTATAGGTTATCAAATTAAATATTTATGTTATTAATGGAGGTTAGAAAATTACTCCACACAAAAGAACTGTCACTACAAAGTGTACTGAACAGCACTTGGATCATGTATGCTCATAACACACTTAGCGAAATAATTAAGTTCTGATTAGTATAACCAGTACTGAAAATTTTCATTTTAAATTAAATGCTAACTACAAAAAAAAAGAATTATTAGTTCTTCCCACACTTGTTAAATAATCTTAGTAGGCCTATTATACTTCACATTCCAGGTCTTGAAGCAGGTTTTGAAGTCCAAAAAAGTGATGAACATGACTAATTAAAAAAAAGGTTACTTTCAATGATTAAAAAAGGCTGAAGAAAGTGACTAAAACTTATGAAAAAATACGATATATGCAGAAATTTATATGTAGGAATTTGTCTTATACTCTTAAAAAAAAAAAATTACTAATTTGCACGGGAAGTCATTCAAATTATAAATCGGTAATACTACATCTAAAGTCTGTCATACAAGAGAATTGACACGGAGAGGGAGTTGGCCAATCCCCCACCCGCTTCCACTACGCATGCGCACGAAACTCGGCAGCATTCAGTTTACAACTGTCAGTCATCGGTCGCGTATCTACATGTACAGTTATAGAAAAGACAAAGGAATAATATCTTTCCTTTCACTGTGTTTATTGCCATTTATATAATATTTATTCCTTTGTCTGCGACAGAGTTTTATTAACGACTAAATTTTTGCATTACTCTGATCTATTCCATACTTTATTATCTTTCTGTTAATTTTAAAAGATGTTATGTAAATTCAACCTTATTCAGGTCTGAGCAATTTCATAATAGCCTACCATGAGAATACATGAGTGTACCATGGCTATTATTAATTTTTTTAATAATAATTTGCTTTGTTGTAAACTTGCCCTCTGCGTTTTAACTGGGTTGGGACAGTCATCGGTGTTATATTTTAACCTTAAGGTATAGAAAATTTCTATTAAGTAGCAATATTACACGAAGCCCGCATTACAAGTTTTTTTTATTTAATTTTATTGTCTTTTATTTTGATTTTTGTTTGTTTTCATATAATTATATTTTTTCTTATCGACTGAATCATACTACTATGTACAAATCTTTATTTACTAAAAGAAATTCTTTATTTACATTGAAATGCAAGCACTTTTTACTCACTATCACTGTCACTTGGAAGCGGTTGAATTCCTCTTATATTTGACTGGCCACTTGGACCTGCTTCAGCGTCAGCCTCATTATATGCATCCGATTCCTCCTCCGAAGTGCACGATGAGCTATCCGAAGACGTACATTGTGGATCACTCCTAATGGAAATAATCATTTCATCTACCCTTTCTTCTAGGATGCCTTCTGCGTCCCAAGCTTTGTCCATTACTCTTTCAACGTGATTAACCGCTCTTCTCCAGTCCTCCTCTTTAATTTCATCGATGGTTTGAAGAGCCAGACTCTCTACTTCAGCTAAGGTGAACAATTTATTGTTTCTGGCTACCTTGCCTTTAACGTTTGCCCATATAAGCTCGATGGGATTAAAGTGACAGTGATGGGAGGCTGCCTTATCACTCTGTGGCCTTCTGATTTTGCTAGTGAATCCAGTTCATAGGATTTGAAATTTGGCTTATTTTTGTGTACAATTTGAAGCAGTTCTGCCTTTTTTAAATGACAGTCAAACGGTATGTTATTTGACTGCAGCCAATCTTGGATTGCCGGTTTTGTTGAAGTCTGCGTTGGAGGTTTGTTTTCTTGAATAGGCCTACAATGATACGGCGCATTGTCCATTACAATTGTGGAACAGGGTTGTATATTTTCTAATAAATTAATAAACCATCCTTTGAAAGTGCTCGCATTTATTTCTTCGTGATAATCACCCTTCTTTGTCGATCTAAACATTTTTAAACAATTCGGTACGAATCCAGCGCTAGTGCCGGCATGAATAATTATCACCTGTTGACCTCTCCCTGTCGGCTCTTTTCTTGACGATTGCAAAGTGTCATCGTCCCAACATTTGGCAACTGTGTGACCCGCATTTATCCAGGTTTCATCCAGATAGAATATTTTTTTTACATCGATTTCCCTCATCTCTCTTAAAAAATTACACCTCCAATTAACAACATAATTTCTCTCCATTAGAAACTTTCTAGTATTAATCTTTCTCCACTTAAAGCCCAAATTTTTTATAATTTTCCAAAGAGTAAACCTACTGCCGTCGAAAATATCACTCTCTTTTAACGAATTCAGTAGTTTTCTTATTGTCGGTAGCTCTCTTCTTTTGTAATATGCATATATATGATTCCGTACTGCTGTTTCCGAAAAAGAATCCAAGCCCGACTTTGGGCTTTTACGAGGACGTTTCTTTCCCGGTGTTACATCCACAACTTCCGCTGTAACTTTAGATACAGTCGCCCTGCTGACCTGGACTGCATTAGCAACTCGTTCAGTGACTTTCGGAAATGGCAGTAGTGGAGCATTACTTGCAGACTCTTTTTGGAAGTAATCTCTCAGTCGTCTTATGAAAGTCCGTGCTTGTGAGTTTAATGTCGCCCCTCTCCCAAATTTACCGCACTCTTCCTCGATCTACACGGGGTGGCATTTTAAAAGTAAATAAATAATACAACGATTAAATTAAAACTTAATTAGGCCTGATTAAAACGTAACAATTAAAACATCGATCAAATGATGATAAAACTACTAAAAAAAAATTCTACACATACAAAAAACCAAAAGAGCTAAACTGATTATACTGTATTAAACACTGCTGCTAACCTTGTGAAAATGTAAGAATACTGGCTACACAATGATCTACTACCTGTGAGACGTGGTAGACAAAAATAAAATGAGTAACGGTTAAGCGCAGAGAGCTTGTAGTGGGAGAGAAATTGGAGGGGAAATTGTCGCTGTGAGCGGGCACGTACCAAGGTCATGTCGATTCTTTAATATTACATACTTTAGTAGTATATAATCTTTCCTTCAGCATTCTTTCCACATGTCCCAGCCAACGCAACCTCTGCGATTTGATGAATTACCTGTGTACTCATAATTGAAAGTACTTTACACAGTACCCTGAATTTCGATTCATGTGCCTGTAATAAACTGTAGTCATGCCAACTCTCATACTTAATTCTACATACTGGATTCAAGGTAGTCATACATTCCCACTTAATACATTAGCCTGTTACTACTGTTGGCATCAAGCGGTCTGTATACATCCATGCACTGTTCGTTTTGGTCACTTATCTTAGTTTCTGTACTACCGATATACAGATGGAAAACTCAATGATAATTGTTAACAACTAGAACAACTTAAAGACAAAAAAGTAGTATCATTCATAAGTCAAAGGAGCCTATTATGACAATTACGACATATGTATCTGAAATAAAAATAATATCGCTAATTTTGTTCTTGTCTTTTAGCTGCCTATTAAAATGCATAGTTACCAGCCGCTCATTTAAATTCCGAAGAAACTATTCGATCTAAGTGGCTCTAATGGAAACTCCTTATAAGTGGCTTCTTTAAAACTCGAGTACCGTATTTTTGTATTTTTCTAAATCAGTGATACCTGGAAATTGTCCATGAATTCTTTAATTACTTAACAGTTATTGTACACCAATGATATCATTCTCAAATGTGGCTCCCAGTGAAGTTTTACTACCATTACAGATGAGCAAATCCAACTCCATAAAAGAGTTAAGGCTCATTCGACGTAATTTAATTAAATTAATTGTTAATTTAATCAATGTACTAGTACTATTCCACTTCTCTGATATCAAAATTATGTCGGGATAGTTAGCAGGCATGGTTCTGAATGTTAATTGAATTTATAAACTAAACTGCTGTTACATTGCATACCTATTGAACATTACTAGCTACAAACCTGTATAAATATTTGATGTTACTGCTACGTTTCATGATTTTAAATGTTGTATATGTTTATAAAGATTATACTCATAACCAAGTGATGAATCTGTTTTCATAACTGTAGTAAATTTATATCTGAAAAGAATCTAAGTGTCTATATTCAAGCAAACTAAGCATTTCTGTTTCAAAACATGCTAGGTCTGCAATACAAAAAGTACAGTAACCACAGTCACTCATCAATGTAGCTGCAGTGTTGCTAACCTGGCAGGAGTAGTTACGAGCAGATTATCGATCTACGAATCATTGGACTTGGCAACAGACGCACTGTTTCAATTGCCAGGACTGTCTGAATAAATCACTTAGAAAGCACAGTTTGAGTCTTTATTGGGGTCTGGACCCAAAAAGCTCCATGTGTGCCCTTGAGCTGTTTGTGTAAAAATTCCAGAACTGACACAATTAAAAGATCACCATATCTCTGGCCAACGATTAGATATTAACATTAACGCTTAACCAAAAAAGAAGCACTTGGCAAGAAATCTGTGGTTATCAGAATCCAGTTTTTGTTTGTCTGAAAAGGGATATGATAGGTGTAAATTACCACATGATGTACCATATCCTTCTGTATTAAAATTAAATTTAGAAAAATATATCAAATATGACTGGAACATAACAAACATGAAAATATGCTGTGAGCCAGACATCTGGTAATTACAGAAAACTAATGTCTTGGAAATTTGTTGGGTGGGGCCTGAGTGGGTCTGGACACTACAAGTGCTTTCTTGCACTAAAATCTTAAAATGCTGTCTACTCAGGTCTCTTACATTGCTGGGACTTCTGTACTATGAAAGTCTGAAAGTCTGTAGAGAATATAAACTTAGTACTTCAGTACTTAATTATGAATAAATTATGACTTCTTCAATGTGGGTTTTCTGTTGCACGATTAAAATTTTGTAGACTACAAGCACAATAAATGAAGTCTGGCACAAAATAGGAACAGAAAGGCAGTTAATGAAAGTAAAAAAAGATCAGCCTCACATCCCATGTTTATCTAATATCACCTGGAAAACAGACAGCATATTTCAAGTCTATATAAAAGACAGCATGATTTCCCAAGCTGAACTTAATCCTTGAAAGTGGGTGATACCAATGACGACAACTTTTCCTTTAATATTCTCCAAATCAATTCTAAACTTTCAATAAAATGTTGACATTATATAAAATACTCATTATACATACCTTCAACGGTAGATCCAGGGCCTTCTGGATGTTTCCAACGGCTCCCATTTACTGGGACCCACCAGGGCGCAGCTGCTACAGCTTGCGTTATTTTTGATTTTACTTCTTCACTTAGTAACGGCTCAAACACAAACGAATCTCCGAATTTTTCAGCTTCTGTGATGTGTCCAGTGCTATCAACAAACAGTTTAAAGTCTTCATTGCTTACTTCATAAATGTCCATGTAAAAGTCGCTTACATGAACTTCTCTTTCTGGGCCTTCTCCATCAGCAACAATAATTGGTTTATTCGTGCCCATAAGAAAATTACCACCTTTTATGAAACTCATTTGTGAATCAGGCTTTCTGAAATACTTTGGTATTTTGTTTACTAAAATGTCTTGATATGACAACTGTTCACAAAATTCATTTTTAAAATCAGAAAGATCGAATCTTTCGCTCTTTCTGTTGACATTGCCGCAACCACAATCGCCGTCATTATTAACAAGTTTATCTATTTGATCGCTTCCACGAAATAGTGCTACAAATAATACAACGTATACATACAACTTGTTAAACATTATTGATCAATAAACATTTATAAACTATGTGCTTCTCAACTGAAAAACAAGTATAAACCGAATGATAACCTAATTGTCTGACACGATTGATAAGAACGTTTTCACTTCACTGACACTGTGAGGCACTGAATTACTTTCGTTATGTGAACAAATAGCCTCAAGTACTATCATCATTTACTGATAAAAAATATTACCAGGTTAATTACGAGGTTTACACTCATGTGTTTACATTCTACGTTAACAGCCATTAGACTGTCAGCTGTCACGCTGAATTACGTGTCGTGAACTATATGTATACAGATGATTATAATATTGACATTAAGCAGTAGGTTGGATTTTTTGTCAGTAATTCTTTTAACTTTAGATTTGAATTAGGTCAACCACAAAGCGCAGTTATCAAGTACAATATCTAAGGTACGGAATGCAGTTTTTATTCATCATAAAAATGTTAAATCATCATTACGAAATCAATATGTGAAAGTTCCAATTGTTGCTGAACATCAGCTGAGTGGCAAGTGTAGGTTAAGTGACTAGTTGCTATTTTAATATCAGGCATTTTCGGTTAATAAAAAAGACAACAGATTATTTAGTGAAATATAAATTACAATTTTGAGTATTTATCGGCATTATTGAAATAGTATTTGTAAAATTTTAAAAATAAACCAAATTATACTTTATTTACACGTGTTGCAATTTTTAAAGTATAGAGTATTGGCATAGTGCTAGTAAAACTTCATGCTGCTGTTTATTTAATCCTGGTGTATGTTAGTCATACATGTTTGTTATCAGATCCGTAATTTCAGGACATTATCTGTTTTCAAGGTGTAAAATTGCAAAATCGCGGTTCATCATGAATTCTGACTCCGGTGACAGGACTTGGGGTCATTTGGCGGATACCGAATTGTTTGGAAGGGTATCGGATTCTGCAGACCATATAGAAATGCCCATTGATGTCTTGGACAAGCCACAGTATCATAATTGCACTCATGCTTGTCACTGCATGATATTTGCAAGAAATACTGAAAGAATATTCAACGTTTATTGTGCAAGAGCTGCAATTCTAGTAAGTTTATACAGACTGTTTCCTTGTAGTTTTAAATTGAGTAAAATTCTAAAGACAAATCATTTTATTAAATTTGGAATACACTTGCTCTGGGTCCGACTGGACAGCATATTTATAAATTCCATTCAGAACTGGTATTGATTGTTTTTTACTGAATGTAATGATTGTACTTCTTTAAAATTTAATATTTAAGTGCCTTATTGTATGTACGTTTTTATTGAAGCATGTTTGTGTGGATAATCCTGTTTTATACAAGCAAAACCAATGTTGGTGCTTGTAGCGGAACATACTTTTAAAGGTACATAGTGTGGATGATTTAGATCACAGTATTCTTTTAATAACAGCATCTGTTAATTAGCAAAATCAGTGCCACAGATATTGTTTAGTATGTTAAGGATCATTTGCCAGACATTTTATAACCACCGAAGATATTACATAGGTATTGTGACATTGATTTTGTTAATAGTATATAATTCTTGGATTTCGTTGTCCATGACGTGTCCGTTACTTAACTAAATATCACTATAATATTGACGACTCGGAACACAAAGTTTTTTATAAGTAAAAACGTAAAGTTTTACCTTACAGCCTAAACCGGCTTTCACCTATAGAAGGCTTCATCAGAGGCTGTCGTTAGTAGCGCTGCTCGTCTTGTTGTTGGCGACGAGAAAGTGTTTCGAAAGATTGAAGCTGTGTGTGTGTGGTGAGATGTGTTCGAATAATGCGTGCGATTTGAATTGTGTCTGTTCGTTTAGGATGTCGTTTTTATTTGTTTTTGTGTGTATGTATATTTCTAATTGTTCTAGAGTGTCTAGTTTTCGGCTTTTTGTGTCTATGTGTAGTATGTTCATGTTATTATCGATGTTTTTATATGTGTGGTTTGCTTCAATGAGGTGGTTTGCGAAGGTAGATTCTGTAGTGGTGTGGAGTGCTTTTGTGTGTTCAATGTATCTCTGTTTGAAGCTACGTCCTGTCTGGCCTATGTAGAATTTACTGCAATTTGAACAATTTAGTTTATATACACCGGGTAGATCGAATTTGTTTTGTGCTTTGGGCATGCGTTTTGATAGTGTGTGTTCTGTTTTGTTAGTAGTTTTGTAAGCGATTCTGTATCCTGCTTTTTTGAATTTGTGGGCAATTTTTTCTGTTTGTTTGTTGATGTATGTTAGTGTTATGAATTTGTTGTTTTCTGTCTTTGTCTGTTGTTTGTTTTGTGTTTTGTGTAGGAGTTTACTGACTATTGTTCTGTCATAACCGTTAGATTCTGCTAGATATTTTATCGTGTTTAGTTCGTCTTTGTAGTCTATTTCATCTAAGGGGATGTTGTTAAGTCTATGTATCATGGTTCTAAAAGCAGCTAGTTTGTGTTGTATTGGGTGATTGGAGGTGTTGTGTATTAGTGTGTCAGTTGTAGTTGGTTTTCTGTATATACTGAATTTGTGCCTGTGTTCTAGTTTTGTGATCTAAGAAGTTTCGTATTCGGCAGTGAAGGTTATGTTTTTATGTATTTTGTTTATGTGCGTTAGTAACTGTTCACATTGTCTTTTGTTTCCCCTGTATAGTATTAGAATGTCATCAATAACGCCACATTAGCCTCCTTTGACATTACGTTGATGACATTCTAATACTATACAGGGGAAACAAAAGACAATGTGAACAGTTACTAACGCACATAAACAAAATACATAAAAACATAACCTTCACTGCCGAATACGAAACTTCTTAGATCACAAAACTAGAACACAGGCACAAATTCAGTATATACAGAAAACCAACTACAACTGACACACTAATACACAACACCTCCAATCACCCAATACAACACAAACTAGCTGCTTTTAGAACCATGATACATAGACTTAACAACATCCCCTTAGATGAAATAGACTACAAAGACGAACTAAACACGATAAAATATCTAGCAGAATCTAACGGTTATGACAGAACAATAGTCAGTAAACTCCTACACAAAACACAAAACAAACAACAGACAAAGACAGAAAACAACAAATTCATAACACTAACATACATCAACAAACAAACAGAAAAAATTGCCCACAAATTCAAAAAAGCAGGATACAGAATCGCTTACAAAACTACTAACAAAACAGAACACACACTATCAAAACGCATGCCCAAAGCACAAAACAAATTCGATCTACCCGGTGTATATAAACTAAATTGTTCAAATTGCAGTAAATTCTACATAGGCCAGACAGGACGTAGCTTCAAACAGAGATACATTGAACACACAAAAGCACTCCACACCACTACAGAATCTACCTTCGCAAACCACCTCATTGAAGCAAACCACACATATAAAAACATCGATAATAACATGAACATACTACACGTACACACAAAAAGCTGAAAACTAGACACTCTAGAACAATTAGAAATATACATACACACAAAAACAAATAAAAACGACATCCTAAACGAACAGACACAATTCAAATCGCACGCATTATTCGAACACATCTCACCACACACACACAGCTTCAATCTTTCGAAACACTTTCTCGTCGCCAACAACAAGACGAGCAGCGCTACTAACGACAGCCTCTGATGAAGCCTTCTATAGGTGAAAGCCGGTTTAGGCTGTAAGGTAAAACTTTACGTTTTTACTTATAAAAAACTTTGTGTTCCGAGTCGTCAATATTATAGTGATATTTAGTATATAATTGTTACTGAGAGTGTGGTACAATTTGAAAACATCAGTATGCAAATTCATAGTTCTTATTATTATTGTACAGTAGAAAGTTGGGGGGGGGGGGGTTCTTATTTTAGGAGTACAGGTTTGGTAATATGAGAACTTTGTAATGAAGTGAAGTGGGTTTAATATTTAAAGTAGGCCTATTCGAATTTAGATCAATTTTCTATACATAAATTTACAATATTCTATAGTACTCTGGACTATAATTTACAACAATATGATTACAAGTAATATCCAATTTTACTTTTTAGATAGATGTACCATAAACTTGTGTTTGTAACAGTATGTAAACTATCTTTAAGGTCGTAAAGTTCTACAGTTATTGTGTAATTTATATTTGTCTAAATTAATGATTGTTTTTAATACCAGTAGTGAGTGAAACATGTTAAAAATAACTTTTAATAATTACATAGTTGAACATCCCGTAATCTGTTTTTAGGTACCGGTATAATATATTTTACTATGCTATATGTTGACTGGTATATGTATAAACGTTTTATGTACCAATCTAATATCTAATGGTTGATTATTGCTTTTATAATTAATTAAAAATAGCATTACATATAGTAATTTAAATTGTAATAGTGTATAAATTAAGTTATGTGATTTATCATTTTCTCGTTGTCTTAAAGAAAACATTTGAAGATGTAAACAAACTATCTTAACTCCTTCACATACTCAATGATACATACATACGCACACACACTTTCCCTCCCTCACACACACACAAACACGTTCACCCAAATACTTGTTCTGTTATGGTTAACATTTCTTTTGTATTCATACACAGGTCCTGATGATGACAATAAACATTGTCAAAACATCGACACAAATAAGTTAAAATTTGTGTTACATTTTTGACCGATCCTCACAAACCCTTCACTGAAAAATTCATTATATGATTGACGGTCACTACGAATTTAAGGAGTTGTTAAAAAAGTTTACAAGAATTGTAATTATTTTAATACTGATTTAACATTTTCAGTGCACATTACATGTGAGTAGGTATGTATTGCCCATGCGCCATATTTTCAGTGGTGGTAAGTGTACATGCTAGGAGCACTCAGCCATTTTCAGAATCACTACATATATTTAAAGAGACTGTTACAGCTTTCTGTCCAATTTTTGTTAAAACGTATAGTGTGGTTGTCATTTAATCGAGATAATTTGGGGTTATAATAATTGGCTCAGATACTATATAATTCATATATAAAAAACTTTTGAATTGCATCACAGTTTACTCTTATAAAACCCACAAAATCTCAGAATTAAAGGACAGAATATAAAAACATTCAAATTATTTTTGTTGTTAAAAATGTATAAAAAATTATATAGATAAAAGAGTAAAAAGCTTTTATTTTACAGGTAAAAGACCACTACATAACCCAATTTATATAAGTAGGCCTGTATTTAGCTAGACATAAAACACAGTATGCATAAATGTTTTATATATATTGTTAAAAGTCGACTCGTGATCGATTTTTAATAATGTGAATCTTAACTCCTAAACTTACCCTCCTTTAATTTCTTTGACATCAATTTAATTGTATTGACATTCAGTGTCCCTTTCTAACATTTGTAGCTCATTTTGGTTGGATAACATGAAAAATCTCAATCTCAGGGTTAATGTAGTCAGTGTACTGTACAAATCATAAATATAACATAAACATAATATTTATAAATAAGGTTTATTAATTGGGTGTTGTGGATGTGGGTGTGTTGACTAGTGGGTCCTTTGGATCATACAAAAGAACAATTTAACAAGGAACTCTTAATACTAATAATTATAATGTACAAATAAAATTCATTATTATAATGTTTATACTGATTGTGTTATAGTGTTTCACTGTAACTCGCTCTTTAAATGAAGTAAAGTTTGTTCAATATTCTGCCTTAGCATATTGGAGCAATCTCGCCAATCTAGTAGTTTCCTTTACAAATTTATTGCTTGGTTCTTCGCTTCTGGCCTTCACGTTTTTGGTATATTTGATTAAAACATTAGTTTTCTAGTTATTTCAACAGTTTTTCTTTATCATCTCGTCTTATATCTTCAATTATTTTGTTTAAAAGTCCAGCAGTAAAATTAACATGTTCTGCTCGTTTCAATATTTTTTCAACAATCCAATCCTTTTTACCAAAGCACTAATTTATTCAGTTAAGGTCTTGGATGGAATATTTATGGGTCACAGGTTCGGTTTGATATTTTATAATTAATATGATTCCGTTGAATCTTATTTTTTCTTCATCACTATATTATATTATAAGTTTGTAACGTAAGATTTCTGTATTTTTTAATTATTTACACTTGGTTTGATCTCACTATATGAGTTACCTAGTTGTTTCATATAAATTACATGTTTCATGCAATGTTCATATTGTAAATATGTTTATTCACTTACACTATACACTGTTTTTTCTTTTGAAAGTCTATCGCTGTTGTTCTCATCTTCTTACACTGTTACACTACCTGACTTTTATAATTATTGTTTAATATTATTATATTTGTAATTTTATATTACTCACAGTCTGTAGCTCACTTATACAAAATAACTGTTTGAGGTTCGCTGACCTCCTCATATTTTTAATCTAAGTCTATACTCAATGTCTTATTTCTTACATACTAAGTTTAACATTTGTACATTATATTTATGTGTACTAATAACTATTTACATTGTATATTTCTTTTGATTGTCTCTTCTGGGTGTTATTGTCATCGTTAGTTATTGTATTGTCATGGTAATTGAATTATTTCATTCTAAAATTTGCATTCCCTATGTCCCTATTATTTGTTTATTATCATATTTCCCTTTTTGTTTTGATTACTGTTTATTCCTTGACCTTATTATTTATCTTTAAATAGTATATTGTGTCATTTCTTTATTTATTAAGTTTATGTTATTCTTCTTTGTATTTCGTTCCTAAAAAGATTGCGTTTATGCATAATTCACAGTAAATCTGATGATATACTTGTCTTTATTCTGAGGTGTAATCTTGTAACGGTACAGACCGATGGGGCTTTGTAAGTTAAATCCTTTCAATTTTATAATCAACCAAGTATATACGGTGAATAGACTGTAGCGTAGAAACTGTCGCGTTGTGGCATTGGAATGCAGATTTTCAACGAGGGGTGCGCTTTCACATTCATACGCACACTCAGGCGGCTAAGTTTCCCATGGTTTGGTCACGCACTAGTACATTCTTTCGCTGTGTGTGCGCAGGAAACAGCCTCAGTCGACTACACAACATACGTCTGGCCAGGCGTACGCCAAGACTCGCGAGTCAAAAAATTTATTAAAAAATCTTAAAAGGGAGTTTAACTAAATAGTAGATCAACATGACCAAATAGTGAACTTAAGTAACCAGTGAATCAAAATTAATAGTGAGAACTTAATTTGGACGGACAAGTGAACTAAAATGTGCTGATGGCAACACGTGGTCTTCACGGACACAACCAGAGAAGTAACCGTATAATTTGAACCAATATAATAATGAAAATTATAATTATAAAGAGATCTCTAATAAAAGGGGAAAATTTAAATAAGTGTGAATGAGAGAGTGAGCAAGATGCTGGGCTGTCTTCCTATAAGTTAATTAGTTATTTACGTTAAGGTAGAATATTTACCATGTTCAAATAGCCGCCATATTTCTTCATATTTTGTTGTTTTGAAGAAGAGTAATTAAGACCAATAATAACTATTGTGAGAAGAGAATGAAATAAGTAAATTTTAAAGAATTTTAAAATGAACATTGCAATCGATAAATAAACAGAGATTATTAACATTGGAAAGTGGTTGAGAGTGGTTATTGAGATACGTTAACTCTGAGTCGCGTTTATATTTCACAGTTCGTGTGCCGTAACCCTGGGCTAAATCAAGGTAAGTTTGAGTTGTATATTAATTTATAAAGATGGTAAAGGTGAGTACATCACAATCTTGTTATGTTACATAATGCCCCCCATTCAAGAATGATTATTTCGGATGGCATATTTATAAGACTGATGAAATCATCATTCATTCTTGTGTGGTGTTTTCATAATACTTTTTCAAAGCAGCTTGGTTGTAGGTTCCTTTAAGTTGTTAACTAGTTGGGTCTGTTAATTCGTATGTGTTATTTTATAATGTTTATCACTTTACCAGGCATGTCGGAGAAAACATGTTTATATTTGTTGTAGATTGATGTTAGTTTATTTGTTTGTTCTGCATTTAGATTGAACCCTATAACGTAAAAATTGAATACTACCAAATTTTACGCTAGTTTTATATAGAAAACATGATTATCAAATGTATATTAGAATAAGAAATGCAAGTAATGTGACTTGATGTACTGTTGTAAACCAGCCTGGCGGTGTTTTTCAAAGCACACACACCCTAGTCTAGGGTGTGTATGTCGGGGCGAAAGTTATTCAGCAAGTCATGTACAGGGTGTAAAAGCATAAAATATATTGTGTTAAAAAAAAGGCATTAAAGTTAAGTGAAGTCGAGGGAGAATTGAGTGCTTGGACAATACGTACCGCTAGGTTTTAGACAGAGTAGGTGAGAGAGAAAACTCGAAGTGACGTCATGTTTTGCTTTCGCGGTAAAAGTTGCCACGCGCTGTTTTTTGACGAATGAGAGAAAGCGTCACTTTTAAGCGGGCGAAATTAGCTAGTTGGGTTGGTGGAAATCGAATATTACGGTATATGAAACCAATGGGAACGCGATTTGTAAATAGTGAGTATGGGAAATGTTTGAGGGGGTATAAAAAATGTAGTTGGAAATTTTGTCAGGGCAGTCTACGGCGAACACTACAACTATCAGACTCGTTATCGCGCATTTCATATCTAGTTATTACCATTTCATAACTAGAGTCTACGGCGAACATTACAACTATTCAGACTCGTTAGCACGTATTAAAATTTTATAACTAAAACTGGCAATAAGTAAGAAATACAGTATTCATGTTGTGCGTTTAAATAGTGTTAAACCCGGTAGTACGGTAAACGACATATGCCAGATTAAAGTAATTATTAGACTGAATAACTTGGTGGTAATTACCGAACTTCAGAGTATCGAGAATCGAACGCGTGCATTTGGAAGTTGCGGATCGTGGGAGTGTTTTTGGGATGTATCATTGATAGTGCGAGCACTCAGTTTAATCACGTAGTTACTAAGGTGTCAAAATTGATTAGTATACACTAGTTACACGCTGAATCAGTGAGTAGGTGTGAACGGTGATAATTAAAGTGTAACCGAAATAATTAAGTGGTTTAGTGTCATCGAGTGTCATCAACAGGATCATCCGAATTGCCAACAACGCAATCTCCAAGATCGCAGACTCCGAGGGAAGAACTCACCAACCAAAAGGAATTCAACTTAACAAGTAAACCAAATTGAACATTAAACTCAATTTAATTCAATCTTTTTGTAACTCTATTACTATTGGCAATTCAATTGGTCTATGAACCTACTTTCAATAATAATTGATGAGAGGTATAAATCTAATAATTGTTAACCATGAAGATTGTATGCAAATTGTAACATGTTAATGAAAATGCTCATTAAAATTAGCAGTCCTTCAAGTTAACTGTGTTAGTAATCATTTCTTTGATAACCTGAGATAATTTTAAGAGTCGCCATCAAGCAGAGTTAAGAGTTCAGTATTAGTAAAGTACACATATCTTTTCTAGCTCGAAACTGTGAGGGTGGTAACCCCGTTTTTTCTTTCTGGAATCTCTGGATCTCTTTTATTTTATTTTGCCACATTTCTTCATTATTATTTTGGTAATCCATGTTATTTTGCAATGATCTAAATATCATCCATCCATTCTATCCTCCCTAACAAAATATAATAGCTGGTACGGTTCTGAGGGGCACACTTTTGGCTCCAATTACTCAGCCGTCCATACTAAATCAATTATAGCCGAATACTGCCTTAGCATATTAAATACCTGACTGACAAATTAAATAGTAGGTCTATTTGCGACCAAAAATGTCATGGGAATTGTAGATCCATTACTTTTAACTTCTAATAATACTTGTTTTCTGACAGACTTGTTTTGGCGTCCAGTAGCTCCTATTAGAGTTTATGTTTATTAACGGGTAATGTTGGTATGATCTTCTTGCACTCTCTTTGTATCCTATCTAACTCTGTACTGCCAATTAATGAGACGTTCACTCCGGTATCTATCATCACTTCTGTTGGTATCCCGTTTACCTCAGCTCTAATATATATGATTTCATTATTATTATTACTTTCCCCATGGGCAGATTCTTCTGTTAATAATTCCTTTACCTAACTCATTTCTAATATTTTTTAAATAGTAGCTTGTCCTAATTGTTTTCATTCTAATTGTTCCTATTGTAATTATGGTTATGAAAGTAGTTATGATAGTCCCTTGTTTTTGACCGTCTTGTCTTAGTAATTACCTTAAATTGGTTTGTCTTATTTAATAATTAGTTTAATATTTTTTTTTAGTTGATTTGCTTTTGTCGATATCCAGAAAATCCGTCCCTTTTTTCGATGGTGCGTTTGTGCTTCATTCATCCGTGGTCGATTATCTCAGTTGCCATTATTATTCGGATTATTATTGTGAACAGTGTTATTATGGTCCCTCTTGTTTCTCGGTTGTTAGCAATTTTCTCTTCAATCCCTATTAGTCTCTCGCTACTACCTTGTACTTCAATTTTTCAGCAGCAAAATTTTTACTTGTATCAATGCCTACATCATTCACTTTACTATCTCGTTTACTGAACAGATATCTCAATGATGTATCAATTATCGATGATATCACTGACTTTTTTATTATGTATTTCTTTTTCTGGTGTATTGAATTTAAATATAGGCTTGTTTAAGTTTTTACACACTGTTTTATTGTGAGCCCTTTCTAAAATTTCCATTCTATAATTTTTGAAATTAACTATTTCTCTATGGTTGGTAATTGGGAGATTAAGTACATTAACTAGCCATTCTTAATCATCTCCAATCCTTCTCGTGTATTTATTAGTTCTTTTTGACGTATTTTTTCTATTTTCTTCGTCTTCTTTACCAGGTGCTTAATATTCTCTTCGATTTTCTTCGTATTCTTAGTCACTTGGTTCTTTACACCATTAATGTCAACTTCTATGTGCTCTATCTTTTCTTCTACTTTCTCACTTTTATCTTCTTTTTTTCTGACTTAATTGTTCCATTGACTGTTTCCTATCATTTTTTAATATTCTTCTATCCACTGTTTTATTGTCACTTCTTATTTCTCTATCAACTGTCGGTGACTATCATCCAGTTTCTGACTTAATTCTTTCCAGTGTTCTTGTTATCTTCTATCATTTGGCTGAATTGTTCCCTCATAAACCTTATCAGTTCCTGCATGCTCACGTTCTTTGTTTGTGCGGGTCCTTCTGGTGGTTCTCTTGGTATCACCTACTATCACTTCCACTTTAGGTGCTGCTTGGGCCTCCTTCTCTTCCATGTTAATATCAGTATCAGCTGTCTTGTTTCTTCTACATGAGGTTCCTCTTTTGGCCATCTTGTTCACTTTTGTATGATCTCCAACTAGAAATGACAACCATAATTCTAAACTCATGTTCTCTGGTATCCTAGTCACGTTTCAATACAGATTAAAATTAATTTACCTTTTTTTATCCGTCGTGTGACTTCTTATTGTATTTATTTAAATAACGCATTTCGAGGCTCAAGGCCTCATCTTCAGATTTTAGTCCTGTGTGGACGTCGTTAACACATTAAAATTAAACTACTACACATTAAAATAAAACACTACACAAGTTAACCGATGTCTGGGTGCGCACCCTTTGCTGGCTCGCAACGCACTGCCTGCAACGTCACAACACCCCATCATCAATTGCTGTCTATTCCTGCTTAATATGAATCTGTCAATAACCATATCGATAGCTTATGCGATTTAAAATTCAGCTGGTCATTTAACATGTTATTAGGACTGCACTTAAACGCCCCGGTATATTTCATATCTGGCAGTTTAGGTCCTCATGAAATAAATGAACTACTATATATCTTGGTGTCATTTTTAAAACAGAACTATTTTTCATTTGATAATCGATTTTTTATTCAAGAAGAGGGACTCGCTGTGGGTTTCACCTTTGTCTGGACTCTTGTCTGACATATACCTTAATCATTTTGAAAATACATATTTGCTTTCGGTAACCAATAAATTCAATAACCAGATTATTTTTTACAAATGATATGTAGATGATACCTTTGTTATTTTCAATGGGACGCTGAGACAAATAGATAATCTAAAGTCGTTTATGAATAGTACCAATACAAAACTACAATTCACAGCAGAAGTAGAAACAATGAAATAAAATTTCTTAGATTTAACTTTAATAAAACATAACAATAGATTTCGTTACAAGATATACAGAAAAACCTACAGCAACTGATTCCGTTATACACGCCAAATCTTATCACCCATATACTCAAAAAATGGCCGCTTTCAATAGCCTCTTACACCGGTTAACAAGTATATCTCTCGAGCACGATGATTATGTAGATGAATTAAATACTATTAAATAATTAGCGGAAGTGAATGGGTACCGAAGCTTTAATGGTCGAACGGTTATTACATAAACATAAAAAGAAGAACGTCATCAGTGCACGTAACAAAAATAATAAAGTTAAGTTTATTTCAACTGAGTACACTAATAATATACCTATGATTTTAAAAAATGAATTTCGGAAACATAACATCCTAGTATCATTCTGCACCACAAATACTGTTCAAAAATTATTACGGACTAAAACACAACAGTTTAAAGAAAAAAGAACGGGTGTGTACAAAAATGGTTTGTAATGATTGCGATATGGTTTATATCGGTCAGACCAGCAGGGCATTTAGACACAGGTTTAAAGAACATCTACCTAAAAAATAACTTAAATGCTGTAAATCAAAATATGCCCGAACACTTAATGGCGCATAACCATAATTATACCGACTTTGACACCAACTGCAAGCCATTGCATCTCTGCAATAAGGGACGGTACATGAACGCAGCCGAAGAATTTGAAATATACCGGGCGTTTAAGTGCAGTCCTAATAACATGTTAAATGACCAGCTGAATTTTAAATCGCATCAGCTATACGATACGGTTATTGACAGATTCATATTAAGCAGGAATAGACAGCAATCGGTGATGGGGCGTTGTGACGAGACTGTAGAGGAGTTGCAGGCAGTGCGTCACGAGCCAGCAAAGGGTGCGCACCCAGACATCGGTTAACTTGTGTAGTGTGTTTAATTTTAATGTGTTAACGATGTCCACACAGGACTGAAATCTGAAGATGAGGCCTTGAGCCTCGAAACGCGTTATTTAAATAAATACAATAAGAAGTCGCACAACGGATAAAAAAAGGTAAATTAATTTTAATCTGTAACTATAATTCTGCTCATCTTATTTATTTCCTTTTTCCTAGCCCTCAAGTTGGTCGCCAATTTTATAACAATAAAATAAATCTCCGTTTATTTTCTTATGTGTATGTTGTTTGCCCCAAGTTGTTAGGTGCAAATTTGTAATAATAAAATTCCTCTCTGTTTATTTCTTAATCCTAAACTTCTTCAACTTCAATGTAATTCTATTGTAAATTAATACTCAAACTCCTGATGTCGTTTTGTCTCAAATTCAATTACTTTTATTTACTCTTTTCTTTGACATCTATTTAATTGTATTGACATTCAATGTCCCTTTCTAACATTTGTAGCTCATTTTGGTTGGATAACATGAAAAAATCTCAATCTCAGGGTTAATGTAGTCAGTGTACTGTACAAATCATAAATATAACATAAAAACATAATACAGTATTTATAAATAAGGTTTATTAATTGGGTATTGTGGATGTGGGTGTGTTGACTAGTGGGTCCTTTGGATCATACAAAAGAACAATTTAACAAGGAACTCTTAATACTAATAATTATAATATACAAATAAATTCATTATTATAATGTTTATACTGATTGTGTTATAGTGTTTCACTGTAACTCGCTCTTTAAATGAAGTAAAGTTTGTTCAATATTCTGCCTTAGCATATTGGAGCAATCTCGCCAATCTAGTAGTTTCCTTTACAAATTTATTGCTTGGTTCTTCACTTCTGGCCTTCGCGTTTTTTGGTATATTTGATTAAAACATTAGTTTTTAGTTATTTCAACAGTTTTTCTTTATCATCACGTCTTATATCTTCAATTATTTTTGTTTAAAGTCCAGCAATAAAATTAACATGTTCTGCTCGTTTCAATATTTTTTCAACAATCCAATCCTTTTTACCAAAACACTAATTTATTCAGTTAAGGTCTTGGATGGAATATTTATGGGTCACAGGTTCGGTTTGATATTTTATAATTAAATATGATTCCGTTGAATCTTATTTTTTCTTCATTACTATATTATATTATAAGTTTGTAACGTAAGATTTCTCTATTTTTAATTATTTACACTTGGTTTGATCTCACTATATGAGTTACCTAGTTGTTTCATATAAATTACATGTTTCATGCAATGTTCATATTGTAAATATGTTTATTCACGTACACTATACACTGTTTTTTCTTTTTATAAAGTCTATCACTGTTGTTCTCATCTTCTTACACTGTTTACACTACCTGACTTTTATAATTATTGTTCAATATTAATATATTTGTAATTTTATATTACTCACAGTCTGTAGTTCACTTATACAAAATAACTGTTTGAGGTTCGCTGTCCTCCTCATAGTTTTTAACCTTTTCGTGACGGGGAGTGGTGAGTGACCGTGGTAACAGAACGGCTGACAGCTTGTAGGCTAAGCAATTACAGCGCTCGTCCTGCTGCTTACACTAACTCAAACTTTACGTATTTTAACAATTATTTTGCTTTATTTAAAAGTTTTCCCAACCTCAGTTTTGACGCAGGCTTTGGACTGCCACTGGCTGAGTTAAAACCTTTTTTTTTTAATTTAATTTAATTTTATATTTTTTTATTATTTTTTGTTATTTTTTATTTGTCATAAAAGCTACAATTTCTACATTATAATTGTTAAGACAAATGGTTTTTAATTTTTATATCTAATAATTTTTCAACGTATGGTATTTTTCAAAACACGGCACCATGCAAAGTGCAACATCACACTTTTTGCATCTAATTCGGGTCATTTTTTCGTTGAGAATGAGATGCACAGACCACGCATCGTCTTGGGGTATTTATTTTTTCTGTTCCCGGAAGAAACGCTGGGTAATGACCATCTTTGTGTTCCAGTCGAAACGGAAACTCCTCTTCTCTTGTTCTTCGTCCACCCATATTTTTTTCTAATTCCACAGAAATTTATTCTAGCAACTGGCGGATAAGTTCTAAATGAAATTTAACAAGGGGCGATTTTTGTTTTTTTGTGTATTTCAAACATTGTTTTTGCGTTGAGCACACACAAATCTGTCCACATGAAAAAAAAATTTGTATACCACTTTATTGTTTTACGTATGCACTGTACCGAACTTAGCATCATGTCTGTCTTGTCCACAGCACCCATTGATTTATTATAGTCTACCACACACGCGGGTTTATTTTTTTTTGGCCCGTTGTATGTTCTTTTTTGTCAGTTTCTACCATCTCTGGTCCATGCACAGTAGAAAGCATCCAGACTTCTTTGTTGTCCATCCATTTCAGTGCAAGAAGTGTTCCAGATGACCCTGAACTGTATTTCACCTTTTTTCAGTCTCTCGGACATCGGCGGGTCGTTTTTTCTATTCCTTCGCACTGTACCGACAGCATTTGTCAATTTTTCATTGAGCCATAAAAACAAATCAGGACTCGAATACCAATTATCGAGATAAATGGTATGACCCCGGTTCAAATACGGGCAACAACAAACTTACAACATCACCTGATTTTCCCCAGTCAGCGTTTCCAGATGTAATTTCTGTTCCGCCACCAGCGTAGATAACGTAGTCAATAATATAATTGCTTTCTACGTCACAAAGAACAAAATTTTAATACCGAAACGGCTACGTTTTTTTGGGTATATACTGTTTTGAATTGGAGACGACCTTTGAATAGCAACAAACTTTCGTCAATTACTAAATTTTCAAATGGATTTAAGGCCTCTCTAAATTTTTTTCTTGTGTGTTCGACAATAAGCCATATTTTACAAGGCTATCTTGAGTAGGGGTAGAATTGTCACAAAAATGTAAAAAGTCGCAGAATTAGTTTGAATCGGTCCCTAGACATAATTTGGGGAAATATCGGCGTCAGTAATAGCAAATCCTTTGCCCAATATTCGTCTATTTCTAATTTTTTTACTCTTGGCATCAGCAGGTGAACACGCCAAGAAGCAATAAAATTCTGCAGGCTCTATATCTTCCATT